>JABSTQ010011075.1:0-244844 GCA_013358835.2 Ixodes persulcatus | reverse complement strand
CAAGTTGCCGGTGATCATTGCCCACCCTACTGGGTTTTCCAAACCGAGTGCAGTGTCATCCATTGAAAATCGCAGTCGCGAGGATGCCGCCGACGTTGCGCTCACGACGCCGTCAAAGCGAACGCAGCCATGGTCCTGGGGGCCGCCATTTTTTTTAACTGTGCTCGTCTTGGCTTTAGCCAACTTCTCATCACGAATCCTCCTTAGAGGAGCGCAAAGACCCTTTTGCGTACGCACGCTATTTCCGAGAAATAGCGCACGCTAAAATTGCGCACGCAAAGCGCAAAACCTGCTTTGCGTTCGGAGCATGCGCAGTGGCGACGACGCTATTCTTTGCGCACGCAAAGCTTTAGCGTGCGCTATTCTAAAACTCCCTATTGCTGCTCTTTGTGAGACAGTGCGACAGAGGGCGCACTTATGCACTTGGTCCCGTGAGTCATGATAGTTTTAGCCTCATATATCTCTCTTGCCCTCTTGCTGGGATTGCGCTTGAGGACTCTCGTTTGACTAAACACAGGGGTGCAGGCACAGTCTCTGACATGGATGGCGAGATGTCCTGATGGAGATGATTGAAGAGTCAAGGCATGCTCTCGTAATCGCACGTTGACACAGCGGCCTGTTTGTCCGACGTACACACTTCCACAGGAGCACGGAATTTCATATACCACATTGACGTCGCAATTCACATACTTATATTTATGATGCACTGTGCATAGAGTATTAGTTTGTTGAGGTCTGTTGATTTTCGGACAAAGCCTCTTAAGTTTATCCGGAGCTGAAAGTACCACTTGTATGTTATATCTTGAAGCTATCCGTTTCAAGTTATGCGATATTTTGTGGATGTAAGGAACCACTGCTGGCCGTGTTCTTCTCTCAGCACTTCTTGTTCTTCATTCATTGGGAGTTGCCAAACTCTCTGCAACCTCAAACAACGAGGAATTGGGATATCCTGACTCTTGTAGTCTTAGAACCTGTGAATCAAAGCCCTTTTTGGCTGCATGTTTGCAGTACTTTTGTAAGGCGGCTTTTAGACAGCTCTGCACAATTCCTCGTTTTATTATTTTTGAATGGGCCGAATCAAACTGAAGAAGTCGTTTCTTAGACCGTGGTGAGTAAGTCCAACATGTATGGTTCTTTCCAAAAAGAAGTTGGAGGTCCAGGAATTGAAACTTACTGTCGGTTGGTAGTTCATATGTAAATTTCAATCCCTTGGCATGTTCGCAGAAATTAGACTGGATGGTGTTGACAGTCACTGACTGAAGTTGGGCAGGTCTTTCATGCAGGAGTGCGAGATAATCATCCACATATCTAAAGACACGTGCCACCAGGTTGTTGGGAAGGGTCTGGGATATGTCACGGTCACATTGGGAAAGGAAAATGTCACACAGTACTGGGGCAACACAGGATCCTATTCAAATGCCTTGCTTTTGTATATAGGAATGGTTGTTGAACACGACAACGGTGGATGTAAGGTAAACTTTTAGGAGTTCCAGGAAGGACTCTACTGGTAACCCACATTGGTTTTGAAAGGCCACGCTGCCATTAACCTCGGTGCAAGCGCCTACCGCCTCAAACATACCCTTATGTGGTACAGAGTAGAATAGGTTCTCCACGTCTAGTGAAAGTCCGAACTTTACTTTCATCGCATCTTGTGTTAGATATTGAATTACTGCCTCTGAATTGGTAATTAAGAAAGGGTCATTCAATTTAAGGGTGCTCAGGCTTCGTAACAAAAAACGAGACATAGATCCCTGCCACGAACCCTTTTCAGTAACTATTACGCGAAAAGGGCAACCCTCCTTGCGTGTTTTAGCAGTGAAAAACATTTGCAATTGGTCATTTTTGGCAGGCTGTGATCTGCTTCCTCAACTAAGTCCATCCTATGGCATAACTGTAGGGCCTTTGCCTTCACCGTTTTGGCCTTATATCCCTTCAAGCAGTTGAAATTCTTATCAATAGCCTTTTGTGCATTGTCAAGGTACACATCTTTAGATGACGCGACAAATCCTCCTTCCTTGTCGGAAATGAGTAGATATAAATCATTTTGACGAAAAAAATTAATGATCTGGGAAACATTAAAGCTCTTAGTACTTGGTGATCCTGTTTTCAGTAGTACGTCCATACAGTCCTGAATGCACCTAGACCTGTCTTCTTCTTGGGCCTTGGCAGCAATGTCTTGGATGTTTGCCATCATGTTTTCACCTCGCTGTTTTGGTTCTGTGCAAAATTTCGGACCGTGCTCGAGGACTGAACGTATGCCTTCCGGGAGAGCTACATCCCCTAGTAGAGAGACAGACTCGCCTTTCCACGGTGTCCTGGGTGCGCGGAGACTTTTCAGATGAGGAACGTAGGTCCCCCAAAGGAACTCCATCATCTGGCTTGCTGCGGCCAAGATTGTCCTATACCGTGGGCTATGACCAAGTTGGGGGTTGTCACAGCCGGCAAGGACACTGAGACAGGACCGATAGAACCGGACCTGTCGCCACAGTTCAGAGCGAAGAATCCTGCAGATCCGCTTTGCATGTTCTACTCTGTACCACATAAGGGTATGTTTGAGGCGGTAGGCGCTTGCATCGAGGTTAATGGCAGCATGGCCTTTCAAAACCAATGTGGGTTACCAGTAGAGTCCTTCCTGGAACTCCAGAAATTTTACCGTACATCCACCGTTGTCGTGTTCAACAACCATTCCTATATACAAAAGCAAGGCATTTGCATAGGATCCTGTGTTGCCCCAGTACTGTGTGACATTTTCCTTTCCCAATGTGACCGTGACATATCCCAGAACCTTCCCAACAACCTGGTGGCACGTGTCTTTAGATATGTGGATGATTACCTCGTACTCCTGCATGAAAGACCTGCCCAACTTCAGTCAGTGACAGTCAACACCATCCAGTCTAATTTCTGCGAACATGCCAAGAGATTGAAATTTACATATGAACTACCAACCGACAGTAAGCTTCAATTCCTGGACCCCCAACTTCTTTTTGAAGAGAACCATGCGTGTTGGACTTACTCACCACGGTCTAAGAAACGACTTCTTCAGTTTGATTCGGCCCATTCAAGAATCATAAAACAAGGAATTGTGCAGAGCTATCTAAAAGCCGCTTTACAAAAGTCCTGCAAACATGCAGCCAAGAAGGGCTTTGATTCACAGGTTCTAAGACTACAAGAGTCAGGATATCCCAATTCCTTGTTGTTTGAGGTTGCAGAGAGTTTGGCAACTCCCAATAAAAGAAGAACAAGAAGTGCTGAGAGAAGAACACGGCCAGCAGTGTTTCCTTACATCCACAAAATATCGCATAACTTGAAACGGATAGCTTCAAGTTATAACATACAAGTGGTACTTTCAGCTCCTGATAAACTTAAGAGGCTTTGTCCGAAAATCAACAGACCTCAACAAACTAATACTCTATGCACAGTCCATCATAAACATAAGTATGTGAATTGCGACGTCAATGTGGTATATGAAATTCCGTGCTCCTGTGGAAGTGTGTACAAGGGGCGTTCATAAAGGTCGTATTAACCGCACAAAAAATTTAAAAAATCGGAACAAAACAGGCATCAACATGGGCGCTCGTCCCTCTAGTTTCCACACAGTGTACACATCGCGTGCTATAGTAGCGCGGAACGCCGCTAGGGAGTCGAAACCAAAATGGCACCACCCGTCGGAGTCAAGCACAAGCAGTGATTCATTTTTTTCCATTTGAGGGGAAGCAATGCCAAGGATATTCATTAAAATCTGGGAGCATTGTTTTGGCACAACGCTCAAGTTTATGAAACTATGGTAAAATGGCGTTGACGCTTCCAGTGTGGCCAAACAAGAGGAATGCATTTCAAGGACGACGACCAAGTGATTGCTGAAGTGGTGCGATTCCTGAACACTCAAAACGAGGAGTTCTAAAACAATGACCTCCGGCATGTGGTCCATCGCTTGCAAAAGTGGATAACGCTTGGTGGCGAAAAGTAGAGAACGTCTCAACTCCTACCAAAGTTTGATTGATCAATCTCTATTCCTTCGTGACAATGATACAAACTTTATGAACGCCCCTCGTACGTCGGACAAACAGGCCGCTGTGTCAACGTGCGATTACGAGAGCATGTCTTGACTCTTCAATCATCTCCATCAGGGCAGGGAGAAGAAGAAGAAGTCGATCATATCGTTGCTGATCCTGAGCTCGTCTCAATATTTTTCCTTTTTAATCAAAGTTATCACCTCCCTGGCCAGCGAAACGCAACATTTTCTTCGAATTGAGTCGATCGCTCATCTGCCATTGCCGAGGCCGGCCCTTCCTCCGGCCAGGACATACCTTCAGTCGAAATGGAAGAATTGCCTATGGGTACGTCAAGTGCTTCGAGCACAATCTCCTACTACGAGAGCATCTCCGACGATCCCGGTGACGATTCCGACTTATATAATCTGGTCCAGAGTCGCAAAAAACGCAAAGCTTCCAGCAGCTCTGAGACAAGTAATAATACCGTCAAAAACACGAGACAAGAACATCCCCGCCTCGTAGTGGTACTGAAGCCAAAAGAACCATCGAAAAAAATCGCCACAATCAATCCGCTGAAAATCACCGAGAAGCTAGAGATGACTGCCCCAGATGAAATCATCCTTGTCAGGCCAAACCGAAGGCTGAATCTACTTGCTATAGACACGAGAAACAGAGACGCGACAAAAGCTTTGCTTGCACTGACCACCATCGGAGTTGTATACAGAGTACCGTCAGACATAAACTACACGGAACTTCAGGTGGCGATACGAGCTACGGCGCCTGTTATCTCCGTTCGTCGGCTAGGCACGTCCCAAGTTGTTAAGGTGGTCCTCAACACAGACATTTTGCTGGAATACATCACGATTGGATATACAAGATACAGAATGGAACCGTATGTAGAGAAACCTCGCCAATGCTCGAAATGCAATGGGTTTGGACACATTCGAACCGCGTGCACGAAAGAGTCACGTTGCACACGCTGCGGGGGACCACATGAACGCACCGGCTGCAATGCAGACAACCCCCTCTGCACGAACTGCGGCAAAGCTCATGACTCGACATCTCATCTTTGTCCGGCATACCAAAGAGAACAAAAGATATACAAGTACAAGAGCCAAGCTAAAGTTGGCTATGCGTCAGCGAAAGCTGCACTGCTCGCATCGAAAGAGCAACTGACAGAAGAGACCCCTAAAATGACTGCGTCAAAGAAAAACAAACCATCCGCAGATCAAAAACTCCCAACGAGCGAAGACTCCTCATCAGCCGAGCAGTCCAACCCGAGACACCCGCAGAAATACGCAAAGAAAAATGCGAGTAATCCCCCACTCAAATTTCACAGTGAAGATGAATTTCCAACTCTTCCCACACAAGTTTCAAAATCCACTGATAAATCAGAAGGAGAAACCAAACGGCCCGAAAAGAAGTCTACACGACAGCAACCACCAATGTCTGAGGCCAAGATTCAGACAGTTGTCAATATCATCCGCAATCTTCTTTGCTCTTGGGATTCGCCTATAGCCAAAGCGCTTATTACGTTGATTGATGCTGTTCTTCCATTCGTGATGCTCTGGTGTCACTAGATAAATTACGAAGTGAGGCCACTGTCCTTCAATGGAACGCAAGAGGTTTTCGAAATAGGCTGTCAAATTTTCGGCAATTCCTCTTCAAACACAAATTTCCTGTAGTAGCAATTTCTGAATCAAGAGTAGGACCTAACATCAAATTATCTGGTTATGAACTTGTTCACTCCCACAGAGAAACCGGTCTTAGCAGAGTTTTACTCGGCATTCGAAAAGATCTCACATTTATTGAGCACAATATTTCGCCCCATAGGACAAATGAATATATTGCTGTGACTATAAAAAAGGTGATATCTCATTCAGTGTTATAACTGGTTATATACCTCCTCGAGCAGAATTTGACACTAAAAGACTTGAAGCTATTCTCCAACAAACCCCGTCACCACGTCTTCTGACAGGAGATTTTAATGCTCACCATACACTGTGGGGAAGTACGAAGAATAATGCTCGAGGAAGAGCATTACTTGGGATTACGCTAAACCATGATCTCGTGATACTCAGTGATGGAAGTCCTACATTCTTTAAAGGTGCATCAGTGAACAGCGCTTTAGATGTTTCATTTGCATCTTCAGGTTTCGCTGAAGAAACTACATGGTTCGCTGACATTGAAACTCACGGAAGTGACCATGCACCTACATACACCACAGTGAGAGGTCTGCGTTGTTCCAAACGGCGATTCTCGGTACCTTATACCGACTGGAAAATATTTCAAGAGAAAATGGAATCTGTCAGTTCTACGCTCACTGCAACAGAATCTTTTGTGAATTCCATAACATCTTCCACTTCAGAAGCAACGAAATCTTTCAACGTGACAAACCCACAGACAACAGTCGATGAAGAATATGAGCGTCTTCGTGCCATCCGTCGAAGGGCTGAACGAAAAGCAAGAAAAACAAAAGAAGTTGAAGATATTCAGGCTTCCAGACGAGCACAAAAACATGTACAGCGTCACTTAGACAAACTTTCAAGAAGACGCTGGAGGTCACTGAGTTCCGGCCTTGATCCCAGGAAGCCAACTACCCGAATATGACACATCACGCGAAGCCTCAGCGTAAGGCCAAAGCAAATTCACCCCTTCAGAGCCATTTCATTGAGACGCCAAATATCTGAAACAGTCGTGGCAGAAGAGTTCTGCATCAAGATTACAAGCTCCCCCTCCGGTAACAATCACAGCAAGGGTGCACCAGCTGGACACGTCCCTGTAAGTGCATTAAATTCTATGGACGACCGTTTCAACTTAAAGGAACTAGACATAGCACTCGCTACATCCAACACTAAGTCCTGTCCAGGTCCAGATGGCATACGCTATTTAGCCTTACGTCACTTGGGGGAAACAGCTAGAATGGCCCTACTCACTTTATTCAATACCTCATGGGAGACTGGCATTATACCCCAAGATTGAAAAATTGCTCGGGTAATACCAATTCTCAAACCAGGGAAACCACCACTCGATATCAATTCATATCGCCCGATCGCATTAACTAGCTGCATAAGCAAAATAATGGAACGCATGCTGCTTGCACGCATGGAGTGGGATCTTGAAAATAGGCGCATTTATCCTTCATCCATGAGTGGTTTCCGACGTGGCAGATGCAGTATTGACAACGTTATAGATCTATACTCTGTTTCACCTTGTGTTGTACCGCAGGAAAGGCTACAAGCGCGAGCTCCTTGCTCTAGGGCACACCTCGGTGGCACAAGCTCTCGTGCACCAAGGGCAGCTGCCAACGCTATGAGCTCGCGCTTCTAGCCTTCGCTGCGGTACAACATAAGGTGAAACGGAGTATAGTCTCTAGCAGAGCCGTTTATACTGAGAGAGTTTGGCCTTCTTAAGGAGATTTTGACAGCCTGACAACCACAGCAGCGTAGTCTGACAACCGGGGGATGACTACTTCCGTCCGCCATATTGTGGCTCTGACTCATAGGAACTCTACGCGATTTCTCAGGAATGAACAAGACAAAGAAGTAACGCCATATTGTGTTACCGCGAAATCCGCTTGTTCTAGCGGCCAACAAGCTCCGCCCATTGGCCAAACTCTCTCAGTATAAACGGCTCTGGTCTCTAGCATAGAGCAAATGAAATCAGTCAAGCAGGTCACCACCGCAGTATTTGTTGACATAAAAGCAGCCTTCGATTCGGTAGAACACGAGGCCATACTTTCCGACATGAAGGCAATTGGTTTCGGAGGACGCTTATTCACATGAATTTCCAGTTACCTTAAAGAACGAAAAGTCTATATATCGACACAGGATGGCAACACTGACTTCCATGAGGTCAAACAGGGGGTTCCCCAAGGTGGGGTTCTTAGCCCAATGCTGTTTAACATATGCCTTATAGGCCTTCTGAAGATACTCCCTGTTTCTGTACATGTATCTTTATACGCTGACGATATATGTTTCTGGTCATCGAGCAAGTCTTTATATTTAAACGGAGCCAGGCTACAAAAAGCCCTCAACATTACCGCACGGTACCTTAGCAGCCGAGCCTTGTACATATCACCAGAGAAGTCAGCGGCGTTGGCGTTTACAATGAAACGAACACACAGATACCCCATTAACTTAGAAGGAACCCCAATCCCATATGTCCCCGAAAATGCATTTTTGGGCGTGACTCTCGATAGGCAAATGACGTGGGGACCCCATATTAAACGGCTAAAGAAAAAGCTCACCTCGTTTACACACATAATCAAGATGATCAGTGGAACCAGATGGGGATGCTCTGTACCGGCGCTGATAGCTCTGTATAACGCTCTATTTGTCGGTCTTATGCGCTACAGTTTGCCAGTCATGCAACGTGTCTCGCAGTCTTGTTTTAAAGAACTTGAAAGCGCCCAAGCACAAGCACTTCGTGCCTGCTTAGGATTGTCAAAATGTACTTCCACCTCTGGAACTCTGGCGGAATCTCGAGCGAAATCTCCCGCAATATTAAGGACGCAAGAAACACTGCGAGCTCATCTTCGACACAAAACCAGAGTGTATAAACACCACCTGGTGGACATTGTAAAATCTAGACCATCATCTGGCTTTGCGCAAGTTATTATGATACTAGAAGACTATATGCCAAGTTCAATTGAGGCAGCTGCGATTCCACAATATCCACCTTGGAAGTACCCTCATTTAGAAATAAGAACAAGCATACCAGGAATCACTAAAAAACATTCAGTTCCTTCCCCGGTAATTACACAGATATCTCTCGAATATATTCAAAAACCTTACGAGTCGTTTACTCACATCTACACCGATGGTTTTACAATTCCCACATCTTCAGCCCTGGGGGTATACATTCCATCCACAGCCACATACATAAAGGCTAAACTAAGTCACGCCACTTCATCAACAGCAACAGAACTAGCAGCTATTCGTGCAGCTGTTGTACACGCGGGCGCTGAAAGCCCACGATGTTGGGCAATACTTGTCGACTCCAGGTCTGCGTTGTACGCTCTTTCTTCGATAAGAAAATACAATATTAACTCACAACTAGTGCATGATATTTTACAGGCTATACAGTATGCATCGAATCAGAGACATCACTTCATCTTGCAGTGGATTCCGGGCCACTCCGGGATAATTGGAAACGTGTGCGCCGATAGAGCCGCTAAAGACGCCCACGAGAGCACGATTTCTGTACCCATTCCGTTTTCAAGATCTGATGCCAATCATTTAATCAAATCTATCGGAAATGGAATCTCACTATCTTTATGGGAAAATCCGAAATATCACTATTACAGCCTTCACCGTATTGATCATAAACTCGAATTCCGGATACCACGAGGACTACCAAGGAAACTTGAGACGGTGTTACATCGTTTGCGGCTTAATGTTGCATATACTAAATACTATCTTCATAAAATTGGCAAAGCTGAATCTTCCGATTGTTCATCGTGTAGAAGAGTTCATAACATCGAACACGTCCTGTGTGCCTGCGGGGATTACAGTATTGAAAGGACCGCACTGAAGACTCGCCTGAAATTAAAGGAAGAGGACCCACTGGACTTGAAGCTTCTGTTTGGACCCTGGTCTTCCACCACAGATAGTTACAAGGCCACTGAAGCTCTTTTACATTTCATTAAGAAGACACATCTTCAACAAACACTTTAAGGACCTGCAGTCCAATGTGCTGCGAAGTGAGCCAACACTTGCCAACGTAACAGTTCTGTGAGTGTGTGTGTGTGTGTGTATTGTGTGCGTGCGCATTTGTTTTTATCTCTTTATCTTCTTTCTTTGTACTAATTTCTTTGCTATCTCTGTCTATACTATTTCTTCTTATTTCCTTTTTTTTTAATTTCATCTTTTTTCACAGCGTAGCAAGCCGACACAAAGCGCTGGCTGACCTCGCTGTCTTCTTTTCAATAAATGCTCATTCTCTCCATCAGGACATCTCGCCATCCATGTCAGAGACTGTGCCTGCACCCCTGTGTTTAGTCAAACGAGAGTCCTCAAGCGCAATCCCAGCAAGAGGGCAAGAGAGATATATGAGGCTAAAACTATCATGACTTACGGGACCAAGTGCATAAGTGCGCCCTCTGTCGTAGCGGGTAACTGAAAATATTGTTCAATCTTTTTTTCTTATTTTTTCTTCTTTTTTCTTCTCTTTTTTTTTTTCTTCTTTTTAGAGGGGTAATTTAAGTCGATCATCAGTGTAGATCGAAGTGTCTTCTTCCTTTTTTCTGAGTTTCATTGCATTTGTCACTTCGTTCGCCTCTTTCACGACCATTAGTGTAGATTTTCATCGCACTTGTCACTTCGTTTACCTCTTTCACGATACATACAGTAAATACCTAGTGGTGAGTGGCGTTCTTTCCTATCTCTGTCTCCTTCCTGTGTTGTCTTTGCGCTACATTGTAATTATGAATTGAAAGGCAGCGAAAAAACAAATGAAAGACGTTTACAACACCCTGTAATGCCAAATTAGAGTGCAGCTCTTAAGGAGGAGGACGGGAGGGTACTGAGGAAGGGTACACCCCTCCTCCCACCTCCTCATCCTCCCTGCTACTCCTCCTCCCCTTTTCCTTCTCTTCTTCCACCTAGTGCTCCCCCTTCTCCTCCTCCTCCCCTCATTTCTCAAGCTGCTCCCCTCCTCTCCTCCTCCTCCCTCCCCCTCCCTCCTCCCTCCTCCTCCTTTCCATCCTCCTCCCCCTCCTCCTCCCCGCGCGCTGCATTATGGGACATTTCACATAATGCACCGCGCGGTTACGCCGACGCCGCTCAAGCCGGAAACGGGTGCCTACGAGCTGCGCCCTAAAAATTTTGGAAGCACCTTAGCTTACTAAATAACAAAACAAAGATAAAGCAGCTTTACATCGCCACTCCACAAGGTAACCAATTGAAAAGGAAGGAAGCGATGCTACATATAGCAACGGTGATGACAGAAAAATTTAACGAGCAAAAGTCTATAGGTGGTATTGGAGTAGAGGAGGAAGAGAGTATAATTAGTGAACTGGAAGTTATCGGATAAGGGGAATGGGAAATGACAAAGGCTTGAACGGAGAGTTCCTAGTGGTTCATCAACAGGTTTTTGTTTTATAATAATAAATATATTATTGCATCTTTCAGATTGTACATATACTGAGCCGCTAAAGCATGGATGAGAATGCTTGTCTGCAGGACGTCCAACAGGTTACTTCCTCGCTGATGACGAAGCATGCGTTGTTGGCATGCAACTAAACAAAATAAAACAAAGAGAACTCGCACATCCTAAAACAGCAAGAGGAAAACGTAGTTTCAAGCACGTATCAAATTCAGAACACCAGTGTCTCAGTTCGCATTTTATTGGTTTGAATGAATCCAAGTTAAGAAGCTCTTCCGGTAGTTTATCAAGGTGCAACCCTACCGTGCATGACGTTTTGGTGCTTTTAGAGCGCAGCTCTTAGGCGCCCGTTTCCGGCTTGAGCGGCGTCGGCGTCAAAGTAACCGCGACCCCTCCGAGGACCTCGGGAGGATTTCGGGTTCCTTCGGGAGGATCTCGGGAGGACCTTAAAGGACACATGCAAAGGAAAAAAAAAACTTTTTAGAGCGCAGCTCTTAAGGCTGAACTCCATGGAACGAATTATGCGACGAATAACTGGCGAACGCCGCCCGACGGCACGCTCGCTTTGCGCGCGACGTAGCAGCCACTGTGTTCATTCCACGCGCAGAGCAAAAGCCGCCGGGCAAAATTCGTCGGTTATTCGCAGCATATTCGTCCCATGGAGTTCAGCCTTTAGGCGCCCGTTTCCGGCTTGAGCGGCGTCGGCGTCGCCGTCGGCGTCGGCGTCGGCGAAACCGCGCGGTGCATTATGGGAAATATCCCATAATGCACCACGCGAGCCCTCCCCCGGGGTCACGTGACCCCCGGGGGGGAGGGTCACGTGACCTTGGGGGGGTCACGTGACCCGGGGGAGGTCACGTGACCCCGGGGGGAGGGCTCGCGCGGTGCATTATGGGACATTTCCCATAATGCACCGCGCGACCCCCCCCCCCCTCCCCGGGGTCACGTGACCCCCCCCCCCCCCGGAGGAATTGAAGAATGAGGGGAGGAGGAGGAGGAGGAGGGGTATACCCTCCCCTGAGTACCCTTCCCTCCTCCTCCTCAAGAGCTGCGCTCCAATTCGGCGTTACAAGGAGTTGTAAACGGCTTTCACTTTTTAGAGCGCAGCTCTTAGGCGCCCGTTTCCGGCTTGAGCGGCGTCGGCGTCGCCGTCGGCGTCGGCGTCGGCGTAACCGCGCGGTGCATTATGGGAAATATCCCATAATGCACCGCGCGAGCCCCCCCCGGGGTCACGTGACCCCCGGGGGGGGGTCACGTGACCTGGGGGGGCGTGACGTGTCCCGGGGGGTCACTTGACCCCGGGAGGGGGGTGTCACGTGAACCCCGGGGGGGGGGGTCACGTGACCCCGGGGGGAGGGCTCGCGCGGTGCATTATGGGACATTTCCCATAATGCACCGCGCGACCCCCCCCTCCCCGGGGTCACGTGACCCCCCCCCCCGGAGGAATTGAAGAATGGGGGGAGGAGGAGGAGGAGGAGGAGGGGTATACCCTCCCCTGAGTACCCTTCCCTCCTCCTCCTCAAGAGCTGCGCTCCAATTCGGCGTTACAGGGAGTTGTAAACGGCTTTCACTTTTTTATAAAGAGGCTAGATGGAAAAAGAATATTATAAAACGAACTTACACCGAAGAAAAAAAATTAGAGCTATATTTACGGCGCAAAACGAATTTGTAGTTGGCACCCGCGGGAGCCGCCGCTGGTCACGTGGTAGGCCCGCGCGCCGCCGCGCTCCGTCGCCGCCGCTGCAGTCACGCCGCCGCCGCACGCTGAGCGTTGTGCGATGCCGCCTCAACGCGTTTCTCCACGCCGCCGTCGCCGCCGCCGCACAAGTTCGTCTGCTTCGGGGCGCCGCCGCCGTCATCTGATCGGCGCCAAGGACGTTTAAATAGGGCAAAGCAGGACCCGGCATGACGTCATACCCAGCGACGCCGGAAGAACAACCCAATCCCAGACTGCCCCGCGCACCGACGCTCTCTCATCCAAACTAAATTCAACCATGCTCCCATCGTCTGCTCTCCGCTCGGTCGTTAGGCGTTAGGCTTAGGCTACGTCTGCTCCGTGCCTGCGGTCTGCTTCGTCTGCTCGCTGTCGCGGCTGGCTTTCGATTCGATCGGCGCACCAAAAAGATGTTTCGATGCGAACCCGAATACTCATCACGGCGGAGTGAAACCAACATCTTCTCGAAGCAGAATTTGTACGGCTTTCTCAACCCGCGATGCCCTTCTCAGCGTTCGTACCCACGATGACTGACTCGCGATCGCTTTCCAAAGCCGCGCTACGACGACTCGTTCGAGACGACGCTCCAGGCGCGGTCGCGCGGTGTCGAGAGCGTCCGCTACACGCCGACTTCCTAGTCCTACTGGTCAGGCAAGTGTTGGGCTCGAAATCTCGCCTGTTCGACACCGATTCAGTCGGTGCGTCGTCTAGAGCGTCTCAACTCTAGTCACTTACTTTCTGCTGGGCAACCAGGCGTTCGTTTATAATAATCTCATCCAATTCCGACCATACCGGTTTAAAAGTCTCCCTTTAAGCGCTGTTTCAAATAACAGTAGGTGCCGCCATTACTTTCGGTGCACACAATCGCGTTGCCACGGAAATGTCATCGCAACGCGGTTGTTTGCACCGAAATTAATGGCGGCGCCCACTCACTAGGCTTCCCATTGGTCAAGAAATGCTCGTCGCGGCTCGTGGCCACGCCTACTTCCGTTACACTTCGCTCCATGCATTGGGGATAGGGACGCCACCTCCTGCCCATTATAACCTCCTTGGACCGGCGCACAGGTCTGTCACGTCTGCTTGCGCTTTTTCAGGAGTTTCCTTTGGGCTCTAAAAGTTACTTCTTCGTCTTTGTTTTTTGTTATACTTCAAACAAAGATGAATAAGTTACTTTTAGAGGCCATGGGAAGCTTCCGAAAGAGCGCAAGCACCACGTGATAAATAAGGGCCAGTCGCGTGATAAATAAGGGCCACTTTCCCGCGGCGCCTGCGGGCGCCAACTACAAATTCGTATAGCGCCGTAATTATAGCTCTAACTTTTTTTTTTCTTCGTTGTAAAATCGTTTTATGACATCCCTTCTCCATCTAAGCTGTTTAAAAAAATTGTTTTTTTTTTTTCCTTTGCATGTGTCCTTTAAGTTCCTTCGGGAGGACCTCGAGAGGACGTCGGATACCTTCGGTGACCTCGGAAAGACGTGACCCCCCCCCCCCCCCCCCCCCAGGTTCCAAAACAGACGTGGAACAGCATCTTTCTTTTAATTACCACTTGATCGTGGCCATTGGCATCGTCTGCTCATCGATGACGTGCAAGTAATGACGATTAATGTTGTCAAAGTAAAAAAAAAAAAATCGTACACAGGTTTTTTTTTTTTTTTTTTTTATGTGAGCGGGAGTTTTTTTGGGGGGATAGCGTTTCGCTATACTTCCAGGCGCCAGCACCCTTTGGAACGGTAAAGAGGTTGCGTTTCTCTTCGCTTTTCGACACTCGTGGGGCGTACACGCTGCGACAGCCAGGAGCGTAGCAGATCGGCATGCTTGCTCGTTGATCGGCGAACGACTCAAAGTTCCAGGCGCCAGAAAATTTCACTTACAAGACTACGACGAGGCACCGATGACACAAACGAAAACACGAAGAACAACAACAAGCGCGAGTCACCGCCGAGAACCGACCTTAGGTTTAATCTTAGGACGACTACAGCGCCACCCCTCGCAAGCTCTACGAGGTGGTGTCACGCCGGGTATCGAGTTTCCAAACATACCCCCTCTACTACCGGCGAGATGTTTTGGTGGCACCCCCCTACGGTTCCCTCTGGTGACGTCATTACCTTGCGAACAACAAGTTAGATGGTGTTTCAAATTGCCATGGTCTAAGCTCGAAATCATTCCGCTCTGAAACCAACATTGCCCGCACCGTCAAACTTTAAGTTCATGCATTACTCTTATTTCCGTCGATGAGAAATCCTTTGCTGACATCATAGTCAGCATTCGGAAAATCGTGGAAGGCCGACCACAGCGTCGCTTTCGATCGCGCACGTGGCCGCAAGGTGCCCCGACGCGTCGTCAGCTCGCGTGTGCTTTCTTGCTCCGTGAGCAAGTATCGCGTGTGATATGCGCTCCTTGAAATACTTTTGAAAGTTATATTGATTTTGAACTCGTGGCTAACGAAACACACGGATAAACCTGCCCATGTATTGGTCGTCGTCGTCGGGAACAGCAAAGGGGGAGGTTTCTTCTTCTTTTTTTTTTTCGCAGAAATGTACCGCGTGGTACATTCGGGAGCAAAGCAAAGCAACACAACAATAATGATGCGACCCAACAACAAAAGGACGAGGGAAATAAGGGAGGCATTTTACATATCACGATTAGCGGAGGGCACGTGTGTCAGCGCCCCCTCTGTGGCCCTTTATCAAAAAAAGATAGAATATCTCGGCCAATGGGAACGTGGTGTATGGTGGATTGTTCGGGTTTTTTTCGCGGCCTTCATGTTTTTCTTATTACATTTCAGTTGTAAGTCAGCGCCTTGTCTGTGTGTATACTCTTCTACTGGTCCGGTCGTTTTGTTTGCGCTGTTTTCTCATTCCGATGCATCATCAACTCACCCAGATTTCTACGCTTCTGCAAAGCAGTGTGTTTGCCGTTTTGCCGTTGCGGTAGTCTGGACGCATGGCTCAATCCTTCCGGGAAGAGCACCCCAAACGAGCACTTCCAGCGAAGCGAACGAGCCTCCCCCGGCGCGGCGTCTGCAATAGGCATCTCAGAGTGGATGAGCGCGTCACCTATCGTCGTCATGATATACTAGGGCGCCGCCGCCTGACACCTCCCACTTCTAGCCACCGTATCATTGGTACAAGCAAAGGTACGAGGCATAATAAAAGCCAGGTTCCCTCGAGGAGTAGGAGAGCGCAGTCCCGCATGAGGACGTGGAGCAGCGCCCGCAGATGTTGTCGTGCCCGGCGGGTTGAACACTTCCGTACGCAACCTCCGCCTTGGTAGTCTCTTCTTCCACGCGGTGCTTAGCGATTCATCGCTCGGCAGCTAGTGGGAGAACACGCCACAAGTCTTCCACAATGTCGACTTTCATAGACTACTTCTATAAATCCGTCACCGCGCTCGTTGCATTCTGGGAGCCTGTGGGCATGCGGGAGGGGAACGGGTTAAGATTTTTTTTATTATTTATTTTTTTGACGTCTTTTTTTTACCCAGGGGGCAGGGATAAAGGCGTGAAGCCTGACAAAGTCTCTGCCCCCCCCCCCCAAACAGTTCAACAGTCAACAGTGTAATGAATTCATTCAGCAAGTGGTATAGTCAGTAAAAATAAAAAAGAAAGCACAATGAAACAGCTACTTCAACAATCAAGTGTAAATTGTAAAATAAAATAAAATAAAACGGCACAATAAAACAACTAGCAAAATCACATGTTACGCAACAAGCATGATTCGAAGCGTAGAACAAATGTAACGTCGTATGACACAGAAGCATCATATCACTAATATAAACATAAAATAAAAAGTTTTACAGGAAAGGAAAAGAAAAGAGAGAAGAACGATAGCATAAATTAGGACTGATGGCCGCCATTTAGTTTAGCAATGAAGAATGATCGAATATATGTCAAGAGCCACATTTGTAATCTAATATAAGTACATCATAAAAATAACAACTTAGCCTACATATTACACAACTGAGAAGCTGATACCAAGAAAATGTCTTTGTGACATTTTCTTGGCTAAATGTGATCGGGCAATCAATGAAAACTTAGACGAGGAGTGTGTTAACAAAGTTTTTAGATACGTCGACGATTATCTAGTAGTCACAAGAAGGTCTGAAGGTGCCCCTGAGGACAGGACTGTAAAAGCAGTGTTGGATGTGTTCACTCAGCATTCTGGGGGGCTAAGGTTTACTCATGAACTACAGGATGGGACACACCTCCAATTTTTAGACCTTAGACTAGATTTTGAAGAAAGTCACGTATGTTGGCTTTACCAACCACGCTCTAAGAAGGGACTTCTCCCTTATGATTCCGCCCACTCTAAACTAGTAAAAAGGAGTATTGCGTCCTCTTGCCTTCAGACCGCCTTGGAAAAGTCCTGCTACCATTCAATGTCAGAAAGTTTTAAGATGCAGGTACAGCGGCTGACAGATGCAGGCTTCCCAGCGTCAGTTATTCTGGCAGTGGCGCAGACGTTGCTAAAAAAGGTTAAGGGAGGGTCAAGTCAGAAAAAAGAGAGACCCACAACCAGACCCCAGGTACTCCCTTACATGCACAAACTCTCGCACAATTTGAAAAAAGGTAGCTGGGCGGTTTGACGTCCCTGTTGTTTTTTCGGCACCTCGAAAGTTGGCGCAACTGTGCCCTAGAATTGCGGAAAAGGCTGGGGGCAAGAGCCAATGTGCCGTAAGGCACAGGAACAAGTATGTTGATTGTATGGTTGGGGTGGTATACAAGATCCCACTAAGCTGCGGAAGAGTGTACATCGGCCAAACTGGCCGATGCATTAATGACAGGGCACGTGAACATGACTGGACACTCCGGTCGACCGCTGGGGGTCACTTGCCTCTGCATTGTGCTGCCTGTAAATGCCAGCCCCAATTCAATAACATCACCATCATCGGGAGGAGCACAGATAAGACTACCAGAGAATTATTGGAAGCGTATGCAATAACAAAAGAGGGGCAAGATGCATGCGTCAGCCAAACATCGGTTTTTCTTCACAAAAAGAAATTGCCTATCTTGACACGTGCTGAAGCGATAGTGCGGTTTACTTCGTTGGTGTTTTTTCAATAAATGTTTAGTTGTGAGTTCAGCGCTTGTGTCGTTCGCACCTTCCTTTCGTCCTTGTGTATTTTTTGCGCGCTGTTTATTTTCGTTTCTAATATCTCCTTTATAATTTTCGCACATGCTAAGAATCCTCTTCTGCAAGGTGATAAGTTTGGCATAGTTCGAATTGATTGTTGTCCCCCAAACTAAGATGCCGTAACTGATTTTAGAGTATAACAAAGAATAGCACAACGTCTGTTTTAGCCAAGTGGGCAGCAAGTTTCGTATTTTATATATACTTCCCGTTAGCCGAGATAATTCACCTTCGAGTTTATTCACGTGAGTGTTCCATGAAAGGTTTTCGGTAAACCATACACCGAGAAATTTTATTCCGACACTTGCTCAAGCACAGTGTCTTCAAATTTTAGGCTTATGGGGCTGCAGTCGAGTTTATTTATTGGCTTAAAAAGAATATACTTAGTTTTGCGTGTATTTAGTTTTAAACAATTTGTCTGTAACCAATTGAATAGTTTCAGTAGGTAGACATTTGCAGCATTTTCAAGGCATTTTTTGTCACTCCAGAAAAGAATACTTTGGTATCGTCTGCATACATTATTAGATCTGGGAACCGGATATAGTCGTTATAGTATTAACATATATAAGAAAATAAAGTGGACCTAAAATTGACACATGAGGAACACCGTGCTGTATTTTAAGCCTATTTGACGATTCGCCGTTTATTAGTACATATTGGTAACGATCTGCAAGAATTAGGAAGTTTTAGTAGATCGTGTTTTCAGGCCGCGCTAATCGTAGCGGGAGCTCGCGCTGCCACTTCGATGCATGCTCTGAAGCGCGCGCTCGTAGCGGTAGTGGGCCTTTGAAAACGATCTACTAAAACTCCCTAATGAGAGCGCAGGGATTGGTGTTCCACGCGCCACACGCGCACGCTTTCCACGTATAAAAGATTCTAAGTAAATAACCAAAATAAAGCGTCCACGAACGCGCGTGCAAGATGCCATTTGTTTTAAGTATTTGCTTTAGAAATGTTACTACTGCTGACGCCATCACGTGCGGCGCGTGTAACACCAATCCTCGCATTCTCCTTGATGCTTGGGTAATATAGGGAGTATTCACTGGCGGCCATAGCTGTGTGCGCGATTGCTGAGCGCGTGCTGAAGGCAAGCTTCCACAGTTCTTTTTGCAACGTGCACTCCACACCATCAAGATTGCCGGTCTTCGCAGCCTATTAATGTGAGCTCGTTCTGAGCATGCGCTCTAAACAGTGACCTCAAATATGGCGTCCAGTGAATACCCCCTATAGCAATGGGTCTATTAATTTTAGAGCTACTCCGCGTACACCGTAAATTTCAAGCTTTCGAAGTAAAATATTGTACTGCACAGTATCAAAAGCTTTGCTTAAATCTAAGAAGAAACCGAGAGTAAATAATTTCTTCTAAATATTTTCAACTATTTTATCCTTTATGTTAAGGGGGATTCAACCGCTATTTATTCGTACCCTTTTCCTCATAGATGGCGCAGAACTTTTCTGGAACAAACGAGTTGCATGCTCGCCGCTGCGCATGCAGTTCGGGCGCTCGAGGTGGGCTCGGGTCACGGGCTGTTCGCCACCGATCTCGAGCCAGATCTTCGCTCTGAGTCCGCCGCTGCCAGAAGCGGCCAACGGGCGGCGCGAGATACGAGCCAGTACATTCGTAGATTATAGTGGCTTACATAACGTAGAATAAGCTCTGATTTCCAAATAGATTCGAAGTTCCAACCACGTTCGAAATTATCAAAAGTACAGGGTGCGGCGTTGCGGCCGTTTGGACAAACACATTTTGCATGCGAACGTTATTCTGCAAAAATAATTGTCTATTTTTACAGCTCAATTCAAAGCTAGAAAAAAATAGAAACAAAGCGGCACTTTTGCACTTCCTATGTCCTATATCGATCTGGGTTTCGTCTGAATACTGGTTTGCAAACCCGCTCCCAGGAGGTATCGAGTAAAGCCCATCTATCCTGAAGTAAGTGGAAATGCTCGAGACACGTGCCGTGCGGCACTTCTGGGAAGAACTAGAGCCACTAAATGATCCGCGCTTAGAGTATCGGCACTCGGTTCCCCGACACTGTTGTGGGCGCGAACATTTTGGTGCTTGTGCAGAGCAGACGCAACTGCCGATCGTCATGATTCAAAAGTGCGACTTCCTCAGCATTAGATTCGGTGTTATGAAGCTCATTTAATATTACCTGTAGCGAACTGTTTAAACATTTGTGGAGGACGGAAAAGCGTTTCCTGTGATTTCAGATAAATCATCAGATAACTGGCAACCATGATTTTAAGCCGCAATATGAACAAGTGTCGTTACTCTGAAGCGTAGCTTATTTAGTGGCATTATATATAGAAGAACATGGCGTCTGCAATCTAGCTCAGTGCTGCGCTGTTCCGCCATAATCTTCCCTAGTGCCACCAAATAAGCTACGCTTCAGGGTAAAGACACTTGTCCATATTTTGACTTAATATCATGACTGCCAGTTTTCTGAAAATTTATCTGAAATCACAGGAAACGCTTTCACGTCCTCCACAAATGTTTAAATGCTTCGTGACAGAACAAAGCAATATTACATGAGCTTCCTAACACAGAATCCAATGCTGAGGAAGTCGCACTTTTGAATCATGACGATCGGCAGTTGCGTCTGCTCTCTACAAGCACCAAGATGGCGGCGCCCACAGCAATATTGGGGAACAGGGTGCCGACACTAAGTATAGCTCAGAGGTCCACACTTCTGCGCGTCGAGTCAAAAGCAACACGAAGCAACCGTATACCACCCGTGAACTGTACCAAGGAGTTCTCTGTCCAAGCATGTGGCGCGGCTCTACTACTCGTCCACAATTGCGCACCAAGTGCACAGCAGCTGACAAGATTGGCAACGAGTATGACAAGAAAGGACATTTTCCGTCTATCTGCCTGTCAGCGAAAAATAACCCCTCAAATACACAAAGCCATGCTGCACTCGAGTTATTCTCGTAAATTCCAAAAGTTGAAGGCGCTGCCGGCAAGTGCAGACTAAATTCATTTGATAAAATTCACCCTTACAAGTACCGCCAACCATTAATTGTAGTGGAAACGCGCAAGACACGTTCGAGGAGCGGGTGCTCCGCTGCCATTCGCTTCCAAGGGCCGCTCATTTCAGTAATGCGCCGACAACTGCTTCCAAGGATCGCTCGAGACACGGGCCTCGTGCACTGGCGCATTTAACGCCACTTGCAAGACAAAAGCAAACACATCGAAGGACTTTAGTCCAGACAAATAAAGAGGTATCGGTGGCCAAGTGCAATAAAGAAAAGAAAAGAAGAAAGACCAGCGGAGCTGTACTCGATACACTGTGTGCTTCTTCTTCGTCGTCGTCTGTTTTTCGCGCTGTTTCCTACAATGAATTTCCACCAACGCGTCCAACCATAGGTCCAACTATCCATTCTTCTATTATAGCTGGAAAGGCTGCCGCCATCTACGAGCGACGGCGGTAACCATACTGGTTGTGTGATTGCCGCCGTCGCTTATAGATGGTGGTAGCTGTCCAGGTAGGTTTGTGTCGACATACACGGACACGATCCTGGGAAACCTAGTCCTTAACAGCTCCGCTGTGAAAAGAATTGGTGGTCGAGTGGGCTAGAGCACACCAGCTCAGAGCACGTGAAGCGAAAGCTCGCGCTGTATAACCCAGGGATCCCTGGGTTCAGTCCCCACCCCTGCCCGTTTCGATCTGGATGAGCATCGTACCGGCGTGCGGGTGTGTATCACTACTGCGTGGTGCACGTTAAAGACCCCAGGCTACCGGTTGTACTGCACTGGCTAAATTGCTCACCTACAGCAGGGAGACAAGTCGCCCGTTGAGGCAGACTATGTTCTAGGCTGTATAAACATACACACACCCCAATTTGTTTCCCGTCAGGTAAGGTAGCACCGCTTCATTCCACCGTGACATAGTAAGATCCATTACTGGTGGAACCAGCTGAACAATGAAAAGGAGAAACAGAAAAGACAACAAATCGCTGGACTACCTTTTTTTCTGTTTCTCCTTCCTTCATTGTTCAGCTGGTTCCACCCGTAATGTATCATAACAAACAAGCTCAACTCATCCCCATAGTAAGATCACTGTTGAAAGAGGTGTTCATAACGGACAATAGCATAGTGAACTCCCGAGGTTATTTATGAAGACACTAAAGTTATTTAGAGGTTCATTCGATTTTGCCTAAAAATTAGAAAGGTGAAGAGAGAAAAAAAGGAAAAGAAACGTACGCCTTACCTTAAAGGGATACTGAACCATAGAATTTAGTGTCCATAATAAGTGGCGCACGTTCTTTCCACGAGCCAGCAGCCGCCGGTGTGCGCGAGCACACGCAACAAAAATGACGTCAAAGATCTCCATTCGCGGTTAAGATGGCAGTGAAATGCATGGGCTTCGGGCGAAAGGAGAATAAAGACAAGTTTTTCATCTATACAGTGGTGTCTGGTGTAAAAGGTAAGCGATTAATTGGTCTAACAAGCATGTAGCTTTCACTTGTAGAGATGAAAAGCCTGTCTTTATTCTCCTTTGGCCCGAAGCCCATGCATTTCACTGTCCTCAAGCGCGAATGGAGGTCTTTGACGTCATTTTCGTTGCGAGTGCTCGCGCACATCGGCGGCTGCTGGCTCGTGGAAAGAACGTGCGCCACTTATTATGGACACTAAATTCTATGGTTCAGTATCCCTTTAAAGGGGCTATGCAACAATTTTTTTACTTTGCGCAAATACCGCTTAGAACGGATCCCTGACGTTAATGACCTATGAAACACGCCTTCGTTTTTCACCCGACGCATTAGAAGTCCCAGAAAAAAAATTAAAAAACAACGAGCAGCGTTCACGCCCTCAACTCGCAGCCAGAACAAGCGGCCACGTGATCTGGAGCCGATTATATGCCGCCAATGTTGATCATAGCCACGCGCTGGGGTTGGCAAAGCACAGGACACGCGCTGAGTTCCAGACATTGTTATGGCTCGGCTATTGTCGTCGTTGCAGCAATTGGACACGGGCCACTACTCGAATGCTTCTCGAGCTATCAATTATCACGAGCCTAAATCGAGTGCCCACGCAATGCTCGGGTCCAATCTATGAACCGCATTCAAATATCGTCATACGGGTGTACTGCGATCCCCGCGTTACGTCATCGAATTTTGCAAGGGAGAGATTGAATGAAAATGATCGCTTTTGTCCTTGAAATTACACCGCAACAAAGGAGTTTCTTGGCCAGTGGCATTGCATGCGAGTATCCTTGAGTCCCACTAGTGCCAGTAAGCTCGTGTAAAGTGAAAAACATTCCAATTGAATATCGTTGCACAGCTCCTTTAAGTAGAAACGTATTTTCTACCTATTGATGGCCCGTTTGGTTTTCTTAGTAATCCGCTAAACGGGAAGTGTTAAATTTACAAAAACAATTGTTTCGGGTGCCAAAACACTAACGTCAAAATTCAATTTGCATCTCAGTGTAAGCACCTGTTTGTTGGTTAAGAAAATATATTGTAATTGTTCAAAATAATAGAAATCATGCTTCTTTTTTTGGTTTTCATATCCACTAGCCACCAAACAAGGTCTACAGAAAATAACAATATCTGAAATAAGGTTTCATAAAATAATTGTTGTTCGGAATAACTATTTTAGCCTTCTTTGCAACTCGTTCAACTATTTTGCTTAGGGCGGAGACATCTGGCCATTTGTCCCACACTTTTATTTTTCGTTTTTTGTTCAGAAGCGCGTGAAAGAGCTTGTATGGCACGCGTTTGTGGCGCTGACTGTGCTATTTTACCCGTGAATGCGTGCTGTCGGTCGGCATTGGGTACTACAAAGGGTGGCATCAGCAGAAGGACATCGAGGCGCCCTACATATTAGGATATCTCTGTTCAACCCTGCACGATCTTAGGGTGCTTACGAGCCACGCTTGTAGCGTATGCAAGCGTTTGACCAAGCGCTAACATAGCACACACAAAAAAAAATAGAATTAACAAAAGTATCGCCTTCAGAGACTTATCAGGCCTTTCGCTAGGAGTCTGCTGATGACTAGTTACACTTTTTTGCAACATTCAAAAAGTGCCGACCAACGGAGCCATCTATTGTAGTTCTGTTGTGTCTATGTTCATACAGCGGGAAGTTAGTCAGCTTCGAGGGCATCTGGTGTCTTCGTTGGAGATGAAAGACAGTGCTGTATACCGCTGCTTGTCTAACGACTTTAACGTGCATCACGCAATAGTGATACATGACAGCACGCCGGTACGATGCTCATCTATACCTGTTTTCACCTTAAGAACCGAAGTAAAACTAGTCCGGCTCCTCGCGGAACGTTACTAATTTCCCCCTTTATGTGGATAATGAAGACATATGTAGGTGAATTTTAGATTAGATATATGTTATATTATCTAGATGTACACGTTCCAAACGTCAAAGGTATCGTTTTTTCCTCCGACAACCGAATATCGTGAGAACTATTTCGCGCCGCGTAGGAACAATGCGCAAAACGTACTTTTTTCTTGAGGTGAAAACAGGTATAGATTGAAACGGGCGGAGCCGGTGAATTGAATGCACGATCAGTGAGCTTTACAGCGCGAGCTTTCGCTACACGTGCTACCGATCCACGAGCAACGAGACATCGCGGTCGAATTCGAGCTCGAGAGAAAAACAACAGCAACAGCAAGAAAACCTCCGGTTTGAGGCATTTAGTACTAGTGTCGCCATCTCGTTTAACAAGTTGGAAATAAAATTAACAGGGTGATTTTATTTACACAAATACGCAAATACAACAATATTTTGCTTTCTCGTCATGGTCTTAAAATTAAGATTAGAGGCACCCCTAGTGCGTACGGCCAAGCGTTTTGTCACGTTTGTGTTCTAAATAATTGTATTTTCAAAAATGCCTCAAAACGCGCTAAAAACAGTCAAAACGGTCATATTTCTGGATTTTATTACAAATCTCCAGCGCTCTAAAAAAAAAACTCCAAGGGCCGTACAACCTCCATTGCGTTATCATAAGTAACCTCCAAAGGAATGAATACTATCGTGCATTCCTGAAACTCAGGTTTGTGTAGCGAACTTTTCCCATTGAGTCACGAGCGGTTGAATCCCCCTTAAAGGGATACTGAACCATAGAATTTAGTGTCCATAATAAGTGGCGCACGTTCTTTCCACGAGCCAGCAGCCGCCGGTGTGCGCGAGCACTCGCAACGAAAATGACGTCAAAGACCTCCATTCGCGCTTGAGGACAGTGAAATGCATGGGCTTCGGGCCAAAGGAGAATAAAGACAGGCTTTTCATCTCTACAGGTGAAAGCTACATGCTTGTTAGACCAATTAATCGCTTACCTTTTACATCAGACACCACTGTATAGATGAAAAACTTGTCTTTATTCTCCTTTCGCCCGAAGCCCATGCATTTCACTGCCATCTTAACCGCGAATGGAGATCTTTGACGTCATTTTTGTTGCGTGTGCTCGCGCACACCGGCGGCTGCTGGCTCGTGGAAAGAACGTGCGCCACTTATTATGGACACTAAATTCCTTGGTTCAGTATCCCTTTAAAGGGCCTGTGACACGCCAAAAAAAATATTTTTTTTTTCACGCTAAACGTTGCAATGGCATATCAGGACATTACAAAAAAATTGTTTCACTATAGAGTTGCGTAGTTTTTTTATAAAAAATAGAAATACGAGGCCCAATTCAAAGTTCCCGCCGTGCACTGTGACGTAACAGTGTACCGCAAGGTGTCGGGGCGGTCAGAAAGGAGGCATCGAGCTACGTCCCTAAAAGTGGGTTAACCGAAAGTCGCGTGAGTTTCACTCCTCGTGCTCTCCGCGACCGTGCCTAAGACTTTTTTTCTTTTTATTATTCTGTTCTTCGTACGAGCGATCGTAGAAAACGAAGTTTCAGTTCCACTATAGTCGGATGCAACCTAAGAACAATCTTTTAGCTCCACCCACAAGCGCATTGCGCCCATCTGAAGTGCCTCCGCCGTCGAGAAAGTAGTTCGCTAGCAACGTTGCTTTTTCTTCCTCCAGTAAACGTGTTATGAACCCATCCCGAAATTACGCCCTCTTCTGGCGGAGTTTGAAAAACTGCACAGTTGCGTGTGCAAAAGACACCATAAAAATTGAAAGCCGATCGCTTATATATAGCTCATTTAAGAACAGTATTATACAAGTAATAGCCTCGCCACATTAATGGTGTCTTTTGCGCACGTCACTGTGGAGGATTTTCGGATCTGCCTGAGGATGGAGTATTTTTGGGATGGGTCTATAGCTCTTTATCCCTGCACGGTTGGTTAGTTTGCGTGCTGTAAAATTTGAGGACGAAGCGTCAGTGGATCGACGTGATGGAGGTCAATGATGAAAGCGTTGCGAGTACAAGCCAGTGTACGAGTAATAGACCCATCCCGAAACTACTCCCTCTTCAGGCAGATATTAAAACCCTGCACAGTGACGTGCGCAAAGGACACCATTAATGTGGCAAGACTATCACTTGTATAATACTGTTCTTAACTGAACTATATATAAGCGATTGAGTTTCTATTTTTATGGTATCTTTTGCACACGTAGCTGTGCAGTATTTAAAACTCTGCCAGAAGAGGGCGTAATTTCGGGATGGGTCTATACAGGGCTATACTGGGCGCAAAACAAGCTATCAAGTTTTGAAAAACAAAAAATTAGAACGCTCGCAGAAATTAGGATTGCAAGCATACGACACGCCCGCTCGCATTGCTGAAGGTTGAGACAACAAGGTCGTTGAATCATCGGATACTCTCCAGGCTGTAGATGCCTGCCGTCTAGAGAATACGAACTGGTGAGTGTACCAAGTACAAGTAAACGTCGAGCACAAAGTACGTATTTTGTCTAGAGCATGAGTAGAACTTGTTTACTGGGTGCTCATGCGGCCGATGTATGTCTCTCAGAAATGCATGCAGTGTGATCTCTTCTTCAGTTGCTGAAATACCGGGACAGTCCCTCACACAGCACCTTCTAGGCATTGTAGTTGATCACGTCAATTCACTGACTCCGCTTCTTCTACCTTTACAGCAACATTAAGCGATGAAAAGCAAATAAAAGAAACCTTGTCTGCTTGGATCGCTCGTGGAGGTGCGGAGAATAACAAAAATATTTAAAAAATATTACACGCGCTCGCGGTAAGCACGAGGAGGGATACAACTCACTTGACTTCCGGCGATGCCTCCCTTCTGACCGCCCCGACACCTTGCGGTACACTGTTACGTCACAGTGCACGGCGGGAACTTTGAATTGGGCCTCGTATTTCTATTTTTTATAAAAAAACTACGCAACTCTATAGTGAAACAATTTTTTTGTAATGTCCTGATATGCCATTGCAACGTTTAGCATGAAAAAAAATTATTTTTTTTTGGCGTGTCAGAGGCCCTTTAAGAAGCGCTAGCTCCGCCGATTTTTGCTTTTGAAAGCCGTATTGGAACTGCGCTATTATATTAGGCTTCTCTAAAAAACGTGTTAATCTATCAGCAATCACACGCTCAAATATTTTAGAAAAAATTGGGAGAACTAATATAGGTGTGTAGTTATTAATGTTTGTCTCACCACCTCGTTTATACACTGGAGTAATCCTGGCTTTTTTTAGCTCATCGGGGAAATTACCAGACAGAAGCATCTTATTTACTATGCATGAACTATGGTCACAGTGTACTTAATAGGTAGGGTTTTTATTTCATCTATTCCAGCGACGACGTCTTTTTTTAGGTTTCTGATTATTTTATCAATTTCAAATGGTGCACTCTTGAACTCGATAAGCAGCCGCGGATCACGATGCCGAAAAAAGGCATGACACTTGGCATTTTTCTGCCTTATTGTTCCATACATATAGGTCTCTATAGTCATCCAAGGCTTTCTCATTTTTTACATTTCACTCTACGTTCCTGAAGACGAAAAGCTGCATTATAGTATTGTCTGACTTTCATCAGGAATAAGGCAATTCCAGGGTTGCACACAGCGTAAACGTCATCCCACGTTTCTTCTTACATAAGGCAGCCGAAAGTTCTTAGCGTTTCCTCATTAATAGTGCGATGCCAAAACGTATCTATGTCTTCGTTATTTTCTCTAGCAGTGTAGGACTCTAGGCATAAGATTGGAAGAAGGTCACTAATATCACACATGATGGCACCTGCTGTAATATGACAAGTGTCGGTATTCGTTATGCATACGTCAAGGTACGTGGGAGTGTCTGCAGTTATTCTGGTGGGCACTGTTATCAAATTGCTGCAAGTATACTGGTTGACAATATCGCGAAAATTTTTAGCGTGATGATCATAGAAATTTTATCTATATTTTTGTCACTGATAATCAAAAATGGCACAGATAGCGATCCAAGGAAAGACAGTGCATTATCAAGAAAGGTAATGAATTCATATATATTACCTGAAGGTGGCCTGTATACAGCGAGAACAACAGTATTTGATACCATAACACACAAGCTATTAATGTTTGCATCAATTTTAGATAGGTCATCTACAACCTCATGCTGTAGTTTATCTTTAATATAAATAGCGATACCGCCACCCCTTTTCTTATCTCTGATCATGATTTCGCATTTATAACCCTCGATAATTGGCGGCATGTCCTCTTTTGTCAGCCAGATTTCCGTAAGTGCTGTTACATTAAAGTGCACATTCAACAAATGCAAAACTACTTCGAGGTCATAAACGTTATTCTTTATGCATATTTCATTTAAATGTATTGCTAAAATATGGCGTTTACCTTCTTTGTACCTTTTATTGAACGCATTGTAGCTATAATAATAACAATCAGGTTGGACAGTTCCCATTATTGAAGTGTCGTGTGCACTCCAAGGTACTAGCTTATAGTTTAATTCACAATTTTTTCAACATCAAACATGCTAGCAAATCGCATGTTCGTCCTTTCTCGCAAAGACTTTTCCCCCAGATGACCACACAAATTTCCACCAAACAAGTTTCTGTTGGGCGATCACAGCTCCCAGTAGTTTTTATTTCCACCTGTTAAATGCTCATTCACATATATGGGGCTGGGGCTCCCGCCGTAGTCAAAGTCTTTTGTTGTCAGTCTTTGTTGCTTGCTTTTCTGCCAGACCGCATCGCGTTTGGACCGTCGCACGAAGTGGACGATTATGTTTTTTTCTGATGTTCTGAATGTCGGTACGCGAGAGCAAACATCAATTTCAGAGTCTGAGATTAATTCGTTCAGAATTGTCCCTATTCTTTGAACTACGTCGTATGCATCATTTTACTCTGGTACGCCCTTTATCTCGAGGTTGTTGGACCGCTGATTTTAGCATTTAGCTTACGGTTTTGCTGCCCACTGATTCCCACAATGCATAACGTGGCATTGCGCCGCGATGAGGCGCTTCGAGTTTTGGAATAAGTCTATTTGGGACAGAACGGTGCACCATTGAGATAGTTAAATAAAGCCGCTTCACGTTTCAAAAGTAGCGCAAGGTGTGTCAATGCACGAGGCACGTGCAACGTGCAGCCCTTGGGAAGATCATGGCTGCACAGCGCAGCAGTGAGCTAGATTTCAGACGCCATGTTCTTCCAGAAGCGCGGTGCGGCACGTGTCTCAAAAATTTCCACAACAATGAAGGGCGCCACTTTTTCCAGGATAGAGGAGCTTTATTCGCGGCGAGATGTTTTGGTAGCGCCCTCCAATGGTTACTTCTCGTGATGTCATTACCATGCGAACAACAAGTTCGATGGTGCCTGTAATTGGCATGGTGGAAGCTTGAAATCACTGCGCTATCAAAGCAACACTGCCAGCACCGTCAAAATTGAAGTTCTTAGATTCCTCTTATTTCCGTCGATCCTTTGCTGACGTCATAGTCAGCTTTCGGCCAATCATGGCAGGCCGACCACAGTGGTGAGCGGCGTTTGGCAACTTCCGGTTCCTTAGGAATTTTTGTTAAGCTTTTGACAAACGATGACGATCATCTGCAAGGCTGTCTAAGCATGGTTCTGAACGTCGCCCAATTAGTGGCGAGAAGTTTTGGTGGCGCCCTCCTATGGTTCCCCCTTGTGACGTCATTACCTTGCAACAACAAGTTCGATGGTGTTTGTAAATAGCATGGTGGAAGCTTGAAATCATTGCGCTCTCAAAGGAACACTGCCAACACCGTCAAAATTACAGTTCTTTCATTCCTCTTATTTCCGTCGATGATAAATCCTTTTCTGACGTCATAGTCAGCGTTCGGCCAATCGTGGAAGGCCGACTACAGCGACGCTTGTGTTCGCTCTCGGGGCTAATAGCTAAATGGAGTGCCTTCATACACACGCGCGCTTTTGCTTGAGTGGTGACATCTCAGCCAATTTTCCACCCAGTCGTTTTTTTATGCATTTTGGAGTGCGCGCAATCCGGTGTCACTCAGCTCGAGCGCGTAGCTTTGGCTAATGCATCGACGCCATTTTATCGCCTAAGACACGCACCGAGTGCGCCAGAGCGTCACGCGCTGGCACATTCAGGGCAACAATGGATGTCTTCACCCTGAGACAGAAAGGGAGACTCGTCGTCCGTCGAGACAGACGAAGTTCTAGGCTGTATAAACACACACACAACCCAATTTTTTTTTTAGACAGACAGACACGTAGGCGCATGTCGTCAGCTACTTATCGTCTGTCATGAGCAGCCGTTTTGACGGTGCGATACAAAGCTGGTAAACGCTCCCGTCAGCACGCGCTTAGCGCAAGGTCAGTGCTATGCTTGTAGCGCTCCGCTGCATGTGTGGACAGTCCTTTATGCGCATGCTTTCTCCTGTGATGGGAAAGGCCGTATAAACTTTAAAAAAAAACACGAATCCAGTCCGGCCGTTTTGTGGATTGGAAGCGGCAGCGCGGCTTGACTCTTTTATATTCTTCAGAGTCCCGTAGGGGCCTCAGAGAGGAACTCTGATCTGCTCCAATCCAGCACATGTCTCATTCCCAGAGTGATTGTACCGGAGATGCCGCGGCGCCAGAAACGGGGGCGCTGCAATTGCATCTAGCTCGACGCTGCATCCCATTCTGCATTATCATTGCCTTTCCGAGGATGGGGGAGGGAGGGGGCGGGGCAATTTCTTTTTGTGCGGTGTTTCATTTTCACCATTCTAAACGCATACCAACGAGTCGAACTCTAGACCGTGTTACCGGCGTTTAAGTGTCATTCATATACTAAACATCTGAATTTAGCAGTTACAATTACATAATTTGCTTCAACGGAGTCATTGCAAAACGTTTGGCGATACTCGAATCACAAATGGGTCCTTGCGAATTTTTTTACTCACAAGGGCAAATTTTTCTCGAATGCATTGTGTCGCTTCAAAACTATTGTCGCTATTATAATAATGGGAGTTTCGATGTTGGCGTCAAATCTTTGTCCTCGTTGCAACGAGGCGGGTACGTTCGGTCGCCGAATCCTTGAGGGCCAAGTAAACGGTTAGTGATGATTACTTTAGTCCGAGGTAATTGTGCCGGATATTCTGCTCTCCACAGGACACGTGGCTTCACTCTTCGGAGCGGGGCTGCCCGAGAGTGCATCATTCTCCTGCTCTCTGCCCTCAGACAACGTGTCGAGCTCGTTCTTTTTGGACAAAGCCACGTTGCGGTCTCGCGTTTTGCTTCGATTTTCCTTTCCAAGTTCCTTTCCTCCTTTGGACACCTTTAGCTTGCGTGGCTTTTTCGAAGCAGGGCTCTTCTGCGATCCAGCCGTGACTGGGCTCGAAATTCCAAGGATAGATCGAAGGAACGACATGCCGTCTGTCTTACGTTTCGCCACCTGATGCTCTACCCCAGACTTTTTTTTCCGAATCCGTCTGAGGCTTCGCGTTTTGCTCGTCCCCGTGCCGTCGTCGTTCAGTTCAGACACAGTCAGGCTCCCGGGGTAGGCCTTAGCTTTTCCCCAGGAGATCCTCTTGTCCATGGCGATTTTCTTCAGATTAAGCTGTCGCGCATCCCGCAGCCCCAGTGAATTCTTTGAGTTCTCGCTGGGCGCTTTCGCGGAGCTCTCCTTCTTAGACCAGATGGCGCCAAAGAACCAACTTTTGTCGCTCGTGCCGACGTCATGCTTCGGCAATGTCACTTTTGGTGACTTCACTCTTGGAGTTTTTTTCTTAACCGACCTCTGCTTAGCTTTGGAAAAGATATCACTCTGATCCTTTTCGCGTTTGTCGTCTAAATTGGCTTCATCAAACCCCATGGTGACATCCCGTACGTCCTTGGGAACAAAATCAGAGAAGATGCTTGAAAAATCTGGGGGCTCTTTTGTAATGTTGTCGTCTCGAAACAACCCAGGCGCAGAAGAATCCGCACCTTTTTTCTCTTCCCCGTTTAGCGTATGTTGTCGTTCTACACGATCGTTCTTGTCGATTTCTGCCAACATCGTGCTGAGGAGCTCCCTCATCTCTCGAAACTCAAATTCAGACTCATCGTTGGTAGTCGGCTTCGTAAGTAGGATCTCTTTGAGTAGTGGTGGTAGCATACCAGCGGTGCTATCGTCGTCTCCCGAATTTTCAGCATCGCAGTTTTCGGAAGACGTGTCTCCACTGCTGGTGCAACTTGCCGAGCTGACGACGCCGGGACTGTTGTTTCTTTTCCCGGTGGCGTCGCAGTGACTGCCGTCCTCTGCTCTCCGCTCGACAGGGCTGGCAGATGCTGGTTGCGGCTCGGTTGCTGGGACATCGCTGCGTGCCGAACTTAACATTCTTGTTGGGTCTGAAGCTTGTACTGGCTTTCTCCGGTACAGTTGCAGGAGGTTCGGGGACTAGAACTACATGTTAAATTTTGGAGGCCGAGAGGACAGTCCAGTCTGAAGGGACGGCCATCCTGCTATGGTGCCTACTAGTGCCAGCAGCCAAATGAATCCAACCACTGGTATTTGTTTAAAAAAAATGTTCGCTATTCGTCCGCTTTGAAAGCTTTCGGGATTCCTCTTCTTTTACTTTTAAATCGCGTCCCTTTTTCTTTGTCCTGCTCGCATGCGACGTTGTGTCTTGCAAAGAGTATTACAATCATTAGTGTCTCGAAAGAACGAAAGAACGTTGTGTTTCTTGATCACTGTGCGTTGCGGATGAACGAATAAACACACTACCGGAAGTCACGCAGAGCACGTCGAATACTTCTGGTGTTTTGACAGTGCTTGTACTTCACGAGTGGGCGTGCACGGCTGCTATGATCAAAGCACGGGGCTCGCGCATATGTCTTTGAACTATTTGAGTGGGTTGTCCACTGCACACGCTCAGAACGAGCTCACATTGATAAGATGCTAAGACCTGGGCCCGTTTGCTCGAAGCTGGTTAACTCTAACCGCGGTTAGAAGTTAACCGCATTTCCCAACGAGGGGGGATTTTAGGTCACGCGACCGGCAGAGTAAGGACGGCGGGGAAACATGGCGGTGCCCCGGTGAGTGAGTGCCGCTCGCTTTGAAACTAATAGGTCGTTGTAACTGCAATATCGGGCTCGTTAGTCAGCAATGAATGGCGCAGGAGGCCTTCGCTTTGCCTTTCCTCACTTAAATCGCAAAGCATGAGAAATAATCTCGCCCCATTTTTTAGATAGTCTTTCGATTCTGGCTATTCCTAAGCCTAAATGAACGCAATAAATGTCGGCATGGCAACGTCTTTGGAAAGTGAATTGCCTTGACTCAATCTCTCAATCGGCCGGGTATTGATAGCACAAAAAGAAGACAGCGTCCCGATTGACCTATTGCTATATTACCCAAGCATCAAGGAGAATGCAGGGATTGGTGTTCCACGCGCCACACGCCCACGCCTTGCCCGTATAAAGATTCGAGGTAAATAACCAAAATAAAGCGTTGACGAACGCGCGTGCAAGATGTCATTTGTTTAAGGTATTTTCTTTAAAAAATTACTACTGCTGACGCCAGCACGTGCGGCGCGTGGAACACCAATCCCTACATTCTCCTTGATGCTTGGGTAATATAGCAAATGGTCTTTTAGCGGCGAGATGTTTCGGTGGCGCCCTCGTTTGGTTACTTATCGTCACGTCATTACCTTGCGAACAACAAGTTCAATGGTGCTTGTAATGAGGTGGTAGAAGCCTGAAATCGTAGCGCTCTCAAAGCAACACTGCCAACACCGTCGAAATTGAAGTTCTTACATTCCTCTTATTTCCGTCGATGAGACATCCTTTGCTGACGTCATAGCCAGTACTCGGCCAATTGTGGTGCGCCGACCACAGCGACGCTTTCGATCGCTCACGTCGCCAATAGACCTTTTGCTAAATTTCCCAAGCACCGAGGTGCATGCCACTAAAGCCCCTCTATCCTGAGAAAAGTGACGCCATTCATTGTTGTAGAAATGCTCGAGGCACGTGCCGCCCGCCAGTTCTGGGAAATTCATGGCATCTGAAATCTAGCTCAGTGCTGCGCTGTGCCACCATGCATGATCTTCCTAGGGTGCCTTCATAGATCTTCCCAAGGGCTGCACGTTGCACGTGCCTCGTGCATCGACGAACCTTGCGCTACTTCTGAAACATGAAGGGGTTTTACTAGGCCCCAAGAAAAGCGCACATGAAGGCACCCTAGGTTTTACATGCCACGAGTGTAGTTAAACGCGCTGCACGTGCTGGCGTCTGCAGTAGTAACTGTTCTAAAGCAAAAAGCCTAAAACAAATTTTGCCTCGCACGCGCGTTCCTTGAAGTTTTACTATGATTATTTACTTTGAATATTTTATAAAGGGAAGGCCAGCGCGCGCGGACCTTAGAATTACACTTCCAGCGTTCTTCTCGAAGCTTGGGTAATTCACTAATAGGCCCGTAGCTCTCAAGTTTTGAGCAGCGCTCCAGGCGAGCAAAATAGAATATTTAGCTCGCGTTTTGAACGTGCGTGATCACGCTTCCCCACTACATTTTTTTATACTCCGTTCCATTCGAAGTGCCATAGTAGCAGTGGTAGCAGAGGCTACAAGAGCAAGCTCCGAGCTTGTCACTTCCAAGCACGCGCGCTCGTGCAGCATGCGAGCATCGTTCGGGGGAACGTGCTTTTTCAAGTAGCTTCAGCTTTGCTATCACGTAAAGTGAAACATATGGGCTCACGGAAGCTATGAAAGAACGCAATAAAAAAAATAAAGCTAAATGGGACGCTGAGGCCACGAGCTGCAGAATTCTTTTTTTTTTATTTTAGTTTTTCTTTTTTTAGACGTTTTGTTATCGCGCGTCTACAGATGCTGACAGATGCTTGTATTCGAACGTGGCACGAGCAAAATCGAACGTTACAGCGCCGCCTGGATAGTGCTGCCAGCATAACATGGTCACGTCTTGCGGACGCGCTCGCGCCTCCTGTCCGAGAGCAACGGGTCTATAGGTGTATTTTCACTGGAGGCGAATTACAGTTTTTTTTTAATTTACGATGGTGTTATATACAGTTCTTAAATGCTGGCCAACCATGCTGCCGGTGTACCGCCCACCTTTCACTGCTCACTTATTTAATATCGTTTCTAGGACTGAACTTCGTCGTCCACTTTCTAACTTGGAAGGAAATTTCAACGAGGCTTGTCTTCAATTTAGAGAGCCAAGCATTTAGAAATTTTCCAAACAAGGTAAATGTAGTTTTACCTTACCCAATATCTGTACCACGAGCAATAAAAAATGTGTCTGCTCAAATGTATGCCGCGCTGCGTCGCGAAAACACGGTAGCGCGTGTTTTCGGGTCCTCCCTTTTCGGGAACGTTTTCCACGGAAGCCACTTATATTCGCTACACCCAGTAGGTGACACCAGCTACCACCCAAAATAAAACATGTAGCTATCGCTCATCGAGCCCTCATCAAACTTGGCTAGGTAGTTGTAGGTACCTAGTAGGGAAGGGCGGTTAACTTTTAACCGCGGTTAAAGTTAACCGGCTTCGAGCAAACGGGCCCTGGGGCGGTTTGCTCATCTTGTGGCCGCGGCCGCGGCTGCGGCCAAGAGAGATTTTTATGTGACGTTACCAGCTCCATGGGGACAAGGAAGTACCTAGCGTCTCTGTCTAAGGGCAGAGACGCAAGGTACTTTACCATGCCGCTTCGAGTACAAAAGTCTAATTTCGCTCGCAGAAACTGACTGCAGAGGCTTTAAACTAAAGTCAAATTAACCACCCCATCATACTTTAGGAGCGGCAGGTAACGTTACGGCCAGGGAAGTTAAATATAAGCAAAAAGAAAGGGAAAATATCGCGAGATAAAATCGGTGCAAGTATATTGATATACCTGCGCCAGCGCCGCACAGTCGAGGTTTCTTCCTGTAGTCGAGCACTCGATTTCCGGCTTTCATCGAGAGCGGACGTGCGATGGCCAGCTCCGATAGAGCGATATCAGCGGCCGTATCTGGCAGTGGTATGACTGTGTCAGTTTCTGTTGAAGACTACGAATTCACGCTGCCTCCCCTGCCAACAGGATACATCGCAACTAATGCGGTGTTTTTGCACTGCGATGTAAAAGGAAGACCTATAAGATACAAGACTTCAAAGAAGAGCTGCAACGACTGGACGTTTTGAAAGACTTGGCATCGGCCGGTGCGTACCAAATGAATCATGTTTGGATGCTTCGACGGCACTCCCTCGCTGCGAAACAAAAGCTTGTAGCCGCAAAAGAACTCATCAAAGGCGATCGTTGTCTTGTGATTGACCCAGTGAACACTGAGGTCAAACTCAAGCTACACTGGTTCCCTACGGCGTGCCGAATTACCAGGTGTGGAAAGAAGTTGAGCGCTATGGCAAAGTGGCTGATATCACCCAGGAGCTATTTCGTGAAAAGAGGTTCGAGAACGTCGAATCTAACACGAGGCTTGTCCGCATGACGCTTAAGGAAGGTACTTACAACGGTGGACAAGCTCCCTCATGAACTACGCCTTGAAGGCTGCAAGGTGCTAGCGGTTGTGCCTGGAAGGGCGCCCCTCTGCTTGAGGTGTCGGCGAACAGGACATATCAGACGTGATTGCCGCGTTCCACGCTGTTCGTTTCGGCCACGAAAGTGAGGACTACCCGAAAACCTACGCCTCAGTTGCCGGAGCACGCCGTACGGAGAATGACATGATGATGGACGCGGCTGAAGCCGAAGAAGCGGCTACAGGCTCAACGCCGGCAGACCAGCAGGACGAGGGAACGCACAAGCGGACTACGCTTGGTGGGAGCAACTCGGACTCAGAGCGACCTCAGTGCGACGTGGCGGAACTGGCAAGACCCTGAAAAGAAGGGGATGGAAACCACGCGACGTCACCCGAAGACAAGAATGCGTCGAGCGGAGCCTCAGGAAAGACTACGGGGAGTGCCGACAACGACGGGCCAAGGGTTGACAGTGCGGCCAAAGGCGATCGACATAGACTCGCACGCCAACCTGAAACGCCCACTGGACCAAGACCCACCTCTGGCCTCACCTGAAGGTGAGAACGACAGTGGGCCTCCATGGATTGTACAGGGTCCCAAAAAGAGTCGCACCGTGGTCAAGCCACGTGTACCACAGGGTGACTGCAGGCGTAAAAACTCGCAGTGAGTGCCCGTAGCGAGTGGATGACAGGAGTGCGAGGTCTTTGCCTTTGATTTAATTAAAGGAGGACTTCCTTGTATTATTTCAGGGCAAGCTCAGTACAAATAACATTTTTATCCTCCTCAACCTATTCGGTTTGCGACCTTAAATGTCCGAGGCCTAAATGCAAGGAGAAAACAATATCAGCTGCAAAGGTTACTAAGCGATGAGGACATTGAGATATTCGCTCTACAGGAAACTAAGATGGCCAATGACGAGCAAATTGAGCAGGCACTGCAACCGTTTGTTAAACGCTACCAGGTTTGTGTGAGTCGTGCCGTTGGTATGTCTGCTGGGTGCTTTTGATTTCTTAAAACAGCATCTGATCCGCGTGATTTGCACATCGTCACTGACGAACTAGGTCGCCTCATTGTTTGCGACTTTGCGCTGAGGAATCAACATGTGCGAGTGATATGTGTGCATGCGCTCAACAAAATAAATGAAAGGACAGCTTTTTTAGATGCGGAGCATCTCTTGCTCGGGTCTATGTCCCGCGGCGTCGACGTTGTAGTCGGCACTCGAACTACGCACGCGCAACTCTCCTCCTTCCCTCTCTCCAACAGCTGCGCGTTACTCTCTCCGCTCTCTCTCTCTACCAGCTACGTGCACTGCGCGTGCGTTCGCTTCTCCTCACACCACGCGCGCACGCGCAACTCTCCTCCTCTAGTCTCCTCTCCTTCAAGTGTGAAAAAAAAAATAAACGGCGAGCGGCGAGCGTTCCAAGTTTCTCTGCCGCGAGCCGCGACGAAGGCTCGCGTAGGGGGTAACGCTAGGGCAGTCGGTGGCGCCATCTCTCGACGTCAGCACGCAACTGACTCTTTTCTCGGAACCAACACGATGCTCCGCATCACCCCAAGGTTCCCCTCGGGAAGATGGTGTAATTTTTTTTTCACATTTAGAACAGTACTTGCAGTGTAACAAAGTAACTGTTCTGATGGGCGATTTTAATTGTGTATATAGTGCCGAAGACAGGGTGCCCTTTAAACCGAATTCTGACCGAAGCGCCGCAGTGTTGAGTGAAATTTTAAACGAATATAATTTGGAAGATGTTGCAAAGTTGGCGGCTCCTAGAAATGAATTTAAGTTTACTCATTTTCAATTGTCCTCGCATGCACGTTTGGATCGCATTTAGGTTTCTGCTGAGTTGACTGTCAGCATATCAGGATACGATGTGAAACCACTTTTCTTTAGCGACCACTGTCTTGTAGCAGTGACATTGGGAACCGGAGGGAAACCATCGCGTAGGTTCAATTGGGAACTCTGGAAAATGAATGTAAGTTTGTTGAAGGATGAAATTTTTGTCTCGCGCGTGAAAAGAGTTTTAGATGAATTGTGTGGTAACAATGATATAAGCTGCATGGAAAGGTGGGAATTTTTCAAACAAGAAGTTAAGGAACTAGCAATAGGAAGGTCGTCCGTTTTATAGTTTAACGCAAGGAAGGAGGAAAAAGTGATGCAGCAATATTTGCTTGACCTGCTGAAAGCCGAATGCGATAACCCGGGAATAAACGCGAAAGAAATCAGAGAGATAAAAGCAAAGATAGACGAGTATCAACGCGAGCGTTATCGAGGCAGTAGTGCGCACAAGGTTTGACAAGTTTCTTTTGGGTCAACAGCCTACTTCGAGGGCCTTAGCGGATGAAAAGAAATTTGCTTTGACAAACAGAAATGTCAGCCATTGAGCACGACGGTATTCTTAGCCATGAGAAAGACGTTATTGTACTATCGTGGACACTGTTAGCTATAACACGGCAGCGGCGGCCGTCCTGTACCCCCAGCGTCTCATAGCAGGCGCCGTCCGAAACTCCGCGCATGCGCCGTGTGGTGGACTCGCTTTTCCCGTTTGCGAGCACACCCTCGCTTTGTCGTCTGCTAGGCGCAGAGCAGGCGATGCCACAGTGCTGCTCGTCTGGTACCCTCGCCATAGCAAACTGGTCTCAAACTCATTTTAAACCGGCGATTTTTATTGGGGCAGATTGCAGAGTCATTGGGGCATTAACCCTGTCTACGTTTTTTTTTATTTTTGTTTTTTTTTATTTTTAAGAAACAGGATTTTGCAATGCATCTTTAACAATATGCGTTCGCAAACCAGTATGAGCGCAGCAGTTGTGATACAGAAATAGACTGTTATACTCCGTTTCACCTCAAGTCCGAGTGCAGCGTACGCTACAGAACGACAGAGCCAATCAAATAGCGGCAAAGGTGCAACGTCACGGAGTGCATCACCGGGGGACACAATAAGGTGCAAAAAGTGCACTTTTGTCGCTGCTTGGTTGGCCCTATCGTCTCGGAGCGTCCACTGCGCTTAGACCTAAAGTAAAACGCAGTATAACTGCAAGTTTGTCCCATAAACAAAATGTAGTCTACCGTGATATTACAATTAGTGGCGATGATTATCCTTAGCCAGCGGAGAAAGGGATCAACCGTGGACACCTCTTACGCGGTGGTTCGCTGAACCGTGTTCAGGAAAAATTGGCGAGCGCTGTGGCGTCGTCTGCCCTGTGCCTAGAAGATGAAAAAGCGAGGGTGTGCTCGCAGGCGCGAAGAGCGAGTCCGCCACACGGCGCATGTGCGGAGTTTCGGACGGCGCCTGCTATGAGGCGCTGGGGGTACGGGACGGCCGCCGCTGCCGTGTTATAGCTAACAGTGTCCACGATAGTACGTTCTTTCACTAAATACTACGAGAGGTTATTTGGGGGCCGGGAAATGCCTGAGGATGTGCCAGCCATCAGGAATTTAATTCAGATAACACCCGACCTAACGGAAGACAGTAAGAAAACTATGGAACAACCTTTTACGCTGGCTGAAATAGAACACGCGATTGACGGTTTGGCGGTCCACAAAACTCCTGGTCCAGACGGCCTTTGTGCCGAGTTTTATCAGAAGTTTAAAAAAGAACTTTCCCCCGTTTTCCTTGATGTTATACACGAAGCCTACGAGCTTGAAGTGTTGCCACCCTCTTTTTTGCAGTCGCATACAGTACTCATTCCCAAATCGAATGACGAGGTTAGCCGACAGCGTTTCAGGGGGTACCCACCCATTGCTCTGAGCAACGTGGATTATAAAATTTTGCAAGGCTTTTAGCCAGAAGACTGCAAAGTGTTATCACCGACTTGGTTGGAGAGCACCAAACATGCGGCATCAGAGGCAGATCGATTCAGACTAATATTCATATTGCGCGGACTATTTTAGAATGTTCGTCTAATGAGGGGAACCCGGTTGGGATGGTTCCGATCGATTTAGAAAAAGCCTTTGATCGGGTATGTCATAAAGTACTTTGGGAGATTCTAATCCGAGCTAATGTTGGAAAGCTTATTCTAGAGGGGGTTAAAATGGCATATAATGGTTGCACAACGCGGTTAGTGATAAACAATTCGTTGACTCGCAAAATAAGCGGTCTTTCTTCCGTGCGGCAGGGATGCCCACTGTCCCCACCCTTGTTCGCTCTTTATTTAGAGCCCTTGTGTTTGAGCATTATTCGGTCTAAGCGAGTACGATCGAGGTTTCTATATGGGTGACGTGGAAACAAAAGTTCTAGCTTACGCGGATGACGTGGCTGTCTTTTGTAGCGACAAGGATAGTGTCACAAATGTCTTAGAGTTGTGTAACAGTTTTTGCGACTCAATAGGTGGTGTAGTAAATAGAAACAAATGTTCTGGTGTCATGGCATTGTGAATGGGCCACAACGCCGTCAATTTACGGAGGAATACGAATGTACAGGGTGAAACAAGGAGACGGCAGGCTCTTTAAATCGACCGGAAAATTCGGTTTCTTAACCTATCGCGCTACGACTTTGTGCAGCGTTGCCCACAGATGGTGCATTTTTTTTTTTTTTTGTAAAATTTGCAAAGAACGAACTTACCTGAGGAAAAAGTAAAAAAGAAAAAGCTCCTATGGAAACGCAGCGACGCCACCGGTCTTCAAAGAGCACGGCGCCGTTTCGCACGGGAGGCAAGAGATGGCGCAAGCGGTCGCGACGCCAACTGCCGCCAACGAACGAGCAGACGACGCCGAGAGCCAGCGTATTTAGCAGACAAGGAACTGCAGTTGCTTGTTGTTACGGCGCCTGTTTTTGTTTCTGCGACTGTCGCCGCCTGCGGAACTCGCGCCGCTTTTGAGTCGAAAAGATTGTCTGCTAAAGACGCTGGCTCTCGGCGCCGAATTCTCGTTCGTTGGCGGCGTTCGTTGCGCCATCTCTTGTGTCCCGTGCGAAACGGCGCCGTGATCTTTGAAGACCGGTGGCGTCGCTGCGTTTCAATAGGAGCTAAGCCTTTTTCTTTCTTTACTTTTTTCTCAGGTAAGATCGCTCTTTGCAAATTTTACAAAAAAAAATGCACCGTCTGTGGGCAACGCTGCACAAAGTTGTAGCGTGATAGGTTAAGAAACCGAATTTTCCGGTCGATTTAAAGAGCCTGCCGTCTCCTTGTTTCACCCTGTAGATCCGCGCCCGGTAAATACCTCGGTGCACCGCTCGAGCACGTGCAAAACAGTGATGAATATTGGACACAGGTGGCGGGTGATTTAAAAGAACGAGCAGAAAAGTGGTGCAATCGCGATATGTCAATCTTTACAAGAGCCACGGTCTGCAATGTGTTTTTGGTCGCGAAGCTGTGGTATGTGCTTCAAGTATTACATTGCGCTCGAACCAGTATTCCAAAAATTCACATGGTCTTCGCAGTGTTCATTTGGAAAAGTGTGGCGGAACCAATGGGTCGAGACAATCGTTTTCGACGAGTCTCACAAGGTGGGCTAGGGCTGGCGCACCTTTTTATTCGACAGATTGTCTCACGTTTTCTTTTTTTTTTTTTTTATTTGAGGGACCAGAAAAACCCATTTCTTCAGGTCATGTTACAGACAAGACTGGCGGCGCGTTTGCCAACCTTCACTGTCTCTTCACGAATTGGTCCCCCTGCGAAAATGGCTGGCTTTGTTAAAGAAGTTGTGAGTGCTTTTGAATTTTTGACGGTGCGGTACTCGCTTGAGTACCTGTCTACAGTAACCCGCAAAAAACTGTCGCGTGATCTCATTGAGAGTCTTTTTCCTGCACCGCTATATCGGACAGTGTATGCGGATGGGCAAGGTCAGGATGTCCTAGTCCGCGTAAAAAAGATGGTCATACACCCTGCTGCTAAATCTTTCTTTTTTCGACTGCACAGCACCACATTACCTGTTAAAGTGTGGATGGGAGAAAGGGGTATAACGGTGCCATGGGGTGTTAATTGCCTGCTATGCAAACAACCAGAAACAATTGAGCATGTGTTCATTGATTGTTGGGACGCGGTCTTTATGTGGGATGTGCTTCAACGCACTTTGAAAAAGGAATTGTGTATAACTGCGCAGTCCATTCGTTTTCTGCCTGTAGACTGCGAATGACGGCGTTCCCTACAATATGATAATGGTTTTGGCCCTGTTCGGTCTTTGGAAATCACGAATGATGGTACGCCATGTTCAGCCCAACCCGAAAACTGCACCCATGTGTTTCACTGATCTCGTGACCCAAGTGAAGAGTGTATACGATATGAATGGGAATGATGCGCCCGAATGGGCACCTGTATAAAAACTGTCTCACATGAAAGATTTTTAATCAACGGCTGCCCAAAGGACCCGGGTAGTCTGTTTTTATGCAAGAAATAAAGAAAACATTTTTTTTCCTGTAGTCGATGGTTAAGAGCGCCGGGTCTCCCCGTCGTGGCGCGAAAGTTTCGGGTTCAAATCGCGCCGAAAATTCTACTTCTCTTTTTTTGTGTGTTTATTTTGTGGAATCTTTTTTTTTTTTTTAATTGACACGACTGCAGTGCGAATTAGTACTAAATAGGCGCCTCCTGTTATTGAAAAGAGTCGTAGCAAGAGCGTTGTATATTTAAATACACATAAAATTGTAGTTGCTGGGCAAAGGATGCCTGTTTCGGCCCCGTTTGTGTGAAAGTCATACCGATGTTGTAATCATGGTGTCCTTTTAATGAACATTATGAAACGTTCATATTTGCGTGTAAACTTGCCTTGATCTTGGTTGCCTTTTAATGAACATTATTAAACGATTGAATTAGCGCGTCAACATGGCTTAATGTTTTTTCTTCCGGTTTGTCGACCCAACAGGTGGGGAAAACAGTAAAAACCGTGTAAGGCGCAGTAGTCCTAGTGGATGATTTGTAAAAAAGATTGCGCTTAAAAAATAAAACACACACGCAGAATAAATAAAGAGAAAGTTTCCGCCGAGATTTCAACCCGGAACTTACACGCCGCGACGACAAGTCCCGGCGCTCCAACCGTTCGACTACAGCAGAAGGATGTTTTCTCCGGCGCTGGCGCGAATATATAAATCCACAACCACTGTTTTCGTTTTGTGTGATTTTTCCTTTGTTTTGGCTTATATTTACCTTCCCTGGCCGCAACTTTACCTGCCGCTCCTAAATTACGATGGGGCGGTTAATTGGACTTCAGTTTAAAGCCTCTGCAGTCAGTTTCTGCGAGCGAAATTAGGACCTTTGTACTCGAAGCGACACGGATTTTTCAGCCATTAGGCAGGCAGGCAGGCTAGGTACTTCTTGTCCCCATGGAGCTGGTCACGTGACATACAAATCCCTCTTGGCCGCAGCCGCGGCCGCGGCCGCAAGATGAGCAAACCACCCCAGGGATCCTAGCTAGCTAGCTAGGGATCCTCGCACAAGTCAAGCCACCGGAAGCTCCATGCTTGTCCCGGAAGTTCGGGCGTCTGCTAGGCCTCCTAGTGCATTCAGTCAATATTTTGGGTCATGCTTTCTTGTGTGTTTGTGTGACTTTCATTAATCCCGTTTTTTTTTTTTTTCATTATACCTCGAGAATGAGGCATTCAAACGCGGGACATATGAACAGTTCCTTAACTGGAATTTCAATATTTTCACATGCAATGGGTTCCTAATAGACTTGTTCGGTCTGCATGCGCTGTTGCTGTGAAAGAAGCAGGCTCTCTTAACGTAACAAGACAATATTGTAAACGCTTCCGCAACCCGTAAGGTGAAACACAGCGACAGCTGAGGTGTGACGTCGGAGCAGATGGACCGAATGAACGGCAAAGGTGCAGTCCCGCACAGTAGAGTTCGCATAGGCCTCTCGTATTGAACCGAGTAACTCACTAGATGAATATTCCATAGTGTTTTCGAACCAATGAGAGCATTTCAGATTTCTGCGTAAGAGGGGAGCGTGTTTCCGTACGTCGCTTCGGTACAACTGTAGTCACGCCTCATAAAGAAAAGGGCCAAAAAAACAAGGACATTAAAGTATACAAAACGAAACGCACTCTCATGCCCAGGTTTATTGAAACAAGCACACTATTAATACCATAATTCTGGCAATTCGTTTAGAAAATTAAACTTCTATCTGTCGGCTGCACTGACGGGACACTAACGCATTTGCTTTCCCCTTGCTTTCCGATACAGAATGCATCGTAAAATTCTAAGACACTTTTATATGCGTATTTCCCGAGAATTGTTGTTTGTGCTAATCCTAGGTCACATGGGCACCTATCCCAGTGCATTGCCAGATTGCCCGGCGGGGACTGCTTTACTCACCATGCATATTATCTTGCTACCCATGCACGTTATCTTGCTACCATGCATGGCCATACATGTTATCTTGCTTGCTTGTTATCACGTTATCAGCGGCACTTGGAATGTTTTGACGGATTGCCGAAAATGGCCCGCGTCAGATATGGAGCGCGGTCGACGGCGCGAAACCGCGAAGTGTCCCACTACACTAGCAGCTATCGCTGTGAAACAGAATTCAGCCCATTGGACGCTGTTCAAACCACGATCCACTCTATTTCCCTTACGACCACTTTATCCGCGAGTGCCACAGCACCCGCTTTGGTCGCGCTCTCCTTTGCACTCTTTGCAGGCGCCGTCCAAAACCTCGGCGCAAGCGCCGTATGGCGGACTTGTTCTTTCCGCCTGCAAGCACACCCTCGCTTTGTCGTATGCTAGGTGCGGAGCAGACTACGCCACAGCGCTTGCCAATGTTCGCTGAACTCAGTTTCGTGGGCGCTCTTGCGTCAGTGGATGATTCCCTGACTTCCAGGGTTGGGCAGAAAAACTCTCAGAAATATTTGGAAATATAAATAAGTGCTATACATGGCAAAAACAGCTAAAATACTAATACTGAAACACATTTATAAAAATGTATCACGATGGTATCAGAAATACATTTGAAAGATCGAAAAAGAATAGTTGAAAATACAAATACAGGAATACAATTTGGTGGGGCTGAAATACGGACACTGAAAAATATTGTTATGAAAACAATATTTTGGATGTTTTGGTGCACTCGTTGGTGTATACCAAGAGCAAGAATGAAGCATAATCTAGAATACGAGATTTTGCTTTTATACCAGAAAGCGAGTACTAAATGTACGTTAAAGCCGGAATTAAGCTCGAATCAAATTTACCGCAGAATTTACATATCGTATTTTGGGAAGTAGTTAGGAAGCAAGCAATTTTTTACCGTGGTTCGAGCGCGGTTTTATTTCGGCCTCTATTATCTTTCCGAGACAAAATCCCAGGGGCATCTAAATCAGTTTTGTGTCCTCCCAAATAACCTCGAGGAGCCACTATGATTATGTCCAATCCGGACGCCTCTTTCAACAATGACCTTATAACGTCACCGTTGAATGAAGTTCAAGGAGCAGCTAGTGCTTTTATCTGTAACTTGAGCGCGCCGACGAAGCCTTCAACATTTGGAATATACTGGAATAGTCGACCGCCTAGAGTGTGAAAAGAAACATTTGTTAACTGTTGCACAATAAAGAAGAAATTCATATCCAGTCAGCGACACAAAACGACCCGGTCGAAACTTGGTCGTGACCCTCTGTGTGGAGGTCAACCATTTTTTAAGATTCTAACAAAATACATTGGCGCTAATAGTATCTCTATATCAAGAATACACACGACAATATGTTTCGATAAAGAAATACAAAATATAGATGAAATATTGTATCGCGATACCAAAATCTAAATACCTAATGTATTTCTGAAATATTATCTTGATACATTTGTATCGCGATACTGCCCAACCCTGCCTGACTCACGGAAACGTGTCTGCTAAACAACCAGCGACCGTAATCTACTGGGCTTGTGTGCAGCATCTCTTATCTGCCCTTCGTCCCGGTAGGCTTGAATAACTCGGTTGACTGTAGGCAGCGGCCTGCCAGTCATTTCCGCTATCGCTCGCTGAGAATACGCTTTTATGGCACATTCACATTGGCGGTCGAGCTGCGTTTGCGAAGCGTTTGCGGATGCGGTTCGCGAGCGACCCCGTTCAGACACAGAGAGACACGGTTGGCGGTTTCTCGGCTATCACGTATGATCTTTTGAGACTTGCGTTTGTCGACCCAGTTTTACAATTCAAAAACCACTTTAATCCACGATTCCAAGCCAAAATTTTTCTATTTTGGCACTCGGAAGGTTTTGTTTCGGGCTGTTTGCACGCATCGGGAGTTCAGGCAGCGAAAAAAGAGACATGGACCGGCAAAACCCTCCTGCGATTCCCTCGACTTCGCCACAAATAAAACCCAGCTTGGCGAGCCTTGCTGACTCAGAAGAGGATGCCCCCGACCCTTTTCTTCGAAGTGGACCCTTCCGGCACGAATAGCTGCCTTTGTTTTCGAGATAGAGGGCCAGTTTTACCCCCTCGTTGTTTGCTCTTATTATTTTCAAAGTTGTGAGCAGCACTGGTGGGCCATGGTGCGAGGAATGTGTTCGGTGCAATAGCCGGTCGTGGCTTCGTTGGAGGCGGACTCTGTCGTCACTCGCACGTAGATCGAGTCTACTGTTTGTTTGGCATTAAGGTGCAACCCACCGTGCATGACGTTTTGGTGCTTCTTTGACGGCTTATAACTTTCTTTCTATGTATCTTACAATTTAAATTTAATGTCAAATTAAAGAGCTGTCTTTCAACAATATTTTAATGTCTCGATATTACGATTATCTTTAGTTGTTGTTGTTGTTGTTGTTGTTGTAATGATAAATCGTGAAAATGGGAAAAGCCCGTGCGTAAATATTATCCACCCATAACGGGGGAAAGACTCGCATGGGCTGGGGAGAGAGGAGTGAAAGAAGAGGGAGGTGAAGGGGAAGGTTGATTTTGATAGTGGCGGCATATTAAGATATTCAAATAGTTAGTTGCAGAATTGGAGGGAGGGGGAATGCCTGAAACCACGTTAAAAGAAAAAAGAAAAGAAAAAAAAAAACTTTGAATGTGCGGTGTGAGTTAGGGTACACCGGATAAAAGGTTTTGAGACACGAAGTGTCACACCAAGCGGCATAAAAGTCGGGTGGCGTATACTTTCATCCGCGTTGTAAACTACACATGCTAACACTGGAAGAGGAATTCAGGTACTCTTGCAAGTATCTGCAGCAAAAAGTACTAAACTGTGGCGGAAAGCAATGGCGTCACAGCTCTGTGGCGGAAAGCAAGGGCGTCACAGCTGAGTTGCGAGGCCACTTGCTTTTAGGAACTCTAAAAGTGCTCGAAAGGTGTGTTCTGTGAGGCGCTTGCCCCCGTTCGGGAACATCAGTTGGTGGGGCGTTGTCACCGACGTGCAGGATGTTTGCAGGGCAGTGTGAAGCACAGTTCGAGCGCTGCCGTATTTTGGACACGACCATAGCACGTGTTCGGTGTCCTCTAGGGTCCCGCAGCTGTCGCAGTTCGGACTATTTTTGCGTGAAATCTTGTGCAACGTTTTTGCCGTAAACGGGCAGCCCGCTCTTAGGCGATGCAGAAGGCTAGACTCCTTTCGGCTGAGTTTCGACTCCGGTAGGGGAGGAGGAGCAATGCCAGAGGCGACACCGTCATGAGGATGTCCCATTCTTGTAATCAGATGGACAAGACGCTTGGCTTCACTGAATCAGGGGATGAAGTATTCTGGGGTCTCCTGGCCATGAGCCATAGCCGCCAGAGAGTCCACCTGCTCGTTGCCTTTGATGCCACAGTGAGTTGAAATCCATTGAAATGCCAGCCTCCATCTCTTGGCTTCAACTTTACGGGCTAAATGAGCGGCTTCCTTTGCAAGTGGTGGAGCATCTTCCAGGTTTTCAAGATGACAAAGGGCACTCCTGGAATCTGTAAGTATAACTGCCGCTCGAGGCTCAAGTACAAGCAGCGCCTCCAGAGCCTTGCAGATAGCTACGTTCCGCAGTTGTTGACGTTGTATGAAAATTAAGCCTACCAGCTTGCTGCACCGCCATGGACGGCATCAGAAATGCCGCTGTAGATGTTGCTGTTTCGGGCTTTGTCGACCCATCAGTGAAGACATGTAGCCAGCCATTATACCATCTATCTAGGTGATCCATAGCGAGGGAACGAGCTACGATGGGAGCGACAGATGACTTTCGCTGGAAGAACGGTAGAGTACCGGTCACATTCAGCGGTGGTAAGGTTGTGTGGGGTGGTGTCGGTGGGAATCGCCTTTTGGGTGGTCCGATCTGGTCCTCGAATTCTATTGTGACAGTTTCAAGGCAGGATAGCGGCCGTGAGCGGAGTTTGGATAGAATAGATGTCGCCGACGATGCGTCTTGGAGTCGCACTAGATGACGCATTGCTCGTTTTCTTTTGTGAAGCGAGATCGGGTTTTCTCTTGCCTCAACTAGCGTCGCTACATTTCCAGAGAATCGTGGAAGCCCAAGGCACAGTCGCAGCGCGCATCGATGAAATTGCTCCAACTGCTGTATCTGGGGTCTGCCAAAGTTAAGAAGTGGTACAGCGTAGAGTATTCTTGAGATGATGTGTCCACGGTACAGAGCTAGAAGGCCCTGGGGAGAGAGGCCTGAGTTCCTTCGTCGGAAGCAGCGAAGAACGCCCATCAGCTGACGACACTGGATGAGTAGTCGCTTTGCTTCCGGGCGCCAAGTCACGTGGTTGTCGATCAGGACGCCCAGGTATCGTTGTGTCATAACATGCTGAAGAGGGATGTTACCTATCTTTGGAGCATTAGCTACGGGTCGGCTGGGTGTTCCGTTGGGACGGTAGCACAGAAACGTGGTTTTTGTGACAGAAAGAGTGAGCCCGAGGTCTTCTGTGGTCTTCACAACCTCGTCAAGTGCTCTTTGCAGCTGCGAGCCGATACTTCTTAAAGCCCTTGAAGGACCGACGCACCAGAGTGCTGCATCGTCAGCGTATATCGCTATGTGTAGAGCTGCAGGAGACTTGGGCAATGCCTTCAGAGAAAACGGAAGGGCGGCCATAGCAAGGTTAAAGAGGAAAGGACTTAAAACACTGCCCTGAGGAACACCTTGTGTCATCGAACGACGGCTGCTGACGGCGCCAGGAAGTCGTACGAAAAAGGATCTTCCTGTAAGGAAGGCGCACACGTAGCTGTACAATCTTCCTGTAATGCCGAAATGTCGTAGCCGCTGGAGAATTGTTGCATCTGGTAGAGCGTCAAATGCCTTGTGTATATCTAGAAACACACAATACACTGTCTGGTGAGATGCTCGTGCCTCCTCCAAAGTTGATGCTAGGTCGCCAATTGCATCGGCAGTGCAGCGTTTAGCGCGAAATCCACAAAGTTCATCAGGCAGCGCACCTATAGTCTCCATATACCAGGTTAGCCTACGTAACACAAGTCGCTTCATGAGCTTTCCTACGCAGCTTGTCAGCGAGATGGGACGGTACGAGTCAAGTGATTGCGTTGGCTTTCCTGGTTTGCGTATAGGCATAACAGTAGATGTTAACCAGGCCTCATGAATCTTAGCTGTGCGCCATATAGCATTAAATGCCTCTAGTATGGCCGAGTACTGTGATCTGTCAAGATTTCGTAGTGCCTGATAAGTTACCCCATCAGGTCCTGGAGCACTTTTGCGTCGACACCGACGCAATGCGAATTCAAGCTCTGAGATCGTGAAGTCTGAATCAAGAGCAAGGGGAAGCCAGCTTCTGCTATTCGCACTGGATTCCCTTCCACCCTGGTAACCACAGGTAGTGGTATGGGTTTCGCGAAGGCATCAGCAAGTAGTTCAGCCGTCTCCTGCATTGTATGGCCAATAGCAATTGCTAGACCTGCGACTGGATGAGTTGGCATTTTACTCGATGATAGTGTCTGGGCCATCTTCTATGCACGTGAAATACCTGACGCTGATCTAAAGGAGGAGCAAAGTTGGTCCCATTGGTGCCGTTGGAGCCGGGATGTGTACCGGCGGAAAGCCGCATCAAGTTGTCTGTGCCTCATCCAATCTGCGGGATTGCTCGTTCTGCGAGCTCGCCGCCGGGCTCTCCTCCGGGTCGCCCGCAGTTTGAGGTACGTGAGGTCGGGACTAGGACGGGTGATAGGAACACGGATCGTTTTCGTAGCCAGGGATACAGCGTGAGCGATTGTAGAGGATGGATCTCCTGCAAGGTTAACCATATGTCCTCCCATGTGAGCCCTAAATGCATCCCAATTGGTGACGCGTACCTCTTTGTACATTGGCGTCGGAGGTCTTGGTGAAGTGACTATTACGGGAACATGGTCGCTTCCCCATGTGTCGGGTTGAGCATTCCACTCTGCTGTTATATTCGGTGAAACAAAAGAGAGATCCAAGACACTCTGTTTAACTCCCGGTCTTACAAAAGTTTCAGTTCCGTCATTCAGCGCTTGAAGGTGTAAGGACGATGCTACAATCTCCAGTTCAATTCCTCGTCGTGTAGTCTGCCTGTCTCCCCATAGCTCGTTATGGGCATTAAAATCTCCACAGATAACAAGGTGCCCTGTAGAGACATGTTCTATCGCTCGTAGCTCTTCGGGATCCCAGCAGACGTTTGGAGGAATGTAGACCAGACATGTACAAATTACTCCAAAAAGGTAGTTAAGTTAAGTTACTGAGTATTGACGCCAAAAGTAATTGGAGTAGAGTAGAAATTACACATTTGTAATAGTAATTGAGTAAACTACTAACTACTGTACAAAAGTAGCGAGTTACTTTGAAGTTACTTTCGAAGTTACTTTTTTATATTTTTGGGGTAGGAAAATGAACAGCAGTTTTGATCCGTGAAAAACCCTGCGAGCCTAAAATAAATGCAGTCATTTTATGGCTTGCGTTTTCACCAAAATAGTTTATTAGCTCGCAGAAGCAATTTACTTTCAAAGTTCTTGATAGGAGAGTTTTCGCCTTTTCCTCCTAGCGACGTCCCCAGCTAAGCTAAAAAGACGTTCCACCGACACGCTGGATGGAACGGCCGCCAAGAGTTTGAGAAACAGGCTGTGCAGGGTCGGGTAAGCAAGTGTTGGCACCTTAGGTGTCCATGACGAAACATGTGAGGTTCGCCTCGTCTAGAGGGTCCTGTATAACAAACTCTTCTCCTTTTGTCTTTTTTCTTCGGCAAGTTGAGATTGTTATGACTGGCCCCTCTCTATCCCCACGACGTTCGCAGAGTACGCTGAGCGAGTGCACCTGACCGTCAAGGGTTCAAGTCTCGCGCCATGACGATGAGATCATCTGGACGACTGCGCGTCTCGTTGCAGTGATAGTGCTACGCTACTGAAAAAATTTTTTTTTTTATTTAACAGAAGATGAAACGAAGTATACTTCGCCGCTGACGCCGGGTCCAATAAAAGGAACTCCCAAGGGTGACTCGAAACGCTCGCCGGCGACTACGGTATCCTGACGCGCCTGACACGCCTGACAAGTAAATCGTTTTTCAACAAAGAGGAGGTCTCCCTGTTGTTGAAGGTCGGAAGGGCTCGAAGGATTACGTGAACAAGCATCGGCGCTAGTACAGTTGCAGCTGGAAGCGGGAATGTGCTCCCATGAACGGATTATCCGTGTCTGCGTTTCTGTGCGGTGGAGTCCGGCTGTGCAAGCGAGTATTCGCTGACGACGAGGCGACGATGGGAACAGGCGCCCAGCTCCGAGGTCATGCCAGTGGCGCCTCCCGTAGAACCCCCAAACCGCTTGAGTCAGAACTCACCAAGGGCAGGCAACATAAAAACAACAACAACCTTCGGAGTGTTCCCGTCTTTGCTTGCACGGTTGCAGCTGAAGGCGCGACGCCTGCGTGCATTACCGGATTAGGTCAATACTCGACCAAGGCTTGTTAAGCTTTTCTTCCTGCGTTCGTGCGCGTCGGTGTTATGTTTTGGCTGCTCATCGCCACGTTGGCCCGAGGACGCCTGTGATGCAGTTTCTACGGCTGCGAGGGGGCCCCTTGTTCGGGAACGCCGCTTCACATGCCGGCGATTTCGAAAGTAGTTAGTAATTTGAGTAGAAGTTACCTGAAAAATGTAGTTAAATTAAACTACTAATTACCCAAATAAAGTTGTAATTGAAAGTTACCAAGTTACTCGGAAAAGTAGTTAAACTACAGTAGTTTGAGTAGAGTAGTTGAACTACGTCCAAGTCTGATGTAGACGCTAATGATAGTGAAGAGTTCTCCTCTAGAGCGAACTGTCACACCGACGTATTCCGCTGCTCCTTTTGCGATTGAGGATGGGTCTAGGGGTTCTTGATAAATTCTTTCCCGGACAAATAGTGCCGCCCGAGACTGGCCGTCGTTTCGTTTTGATGCACTTAGATATATCACATATGGCGCAAGTCTGCAGTCTCCAAGACGAATAAGTGGATCTTGAAGGGCCAGAATGTCTATTTTGTTTGCCAAAAGGTACTGGCGTATGTCAGGAAGACGAGATCTAAGGCCACGTACGTTCCATTGGAGCACAGTGGGTAGTTTAGGTTTTCTACTTTGGGGCTTTCGACATCTTCCGTTGTTGCTCACTGTTGTTTGGTGAAATAGCGGTCCAACTGGTCAATGACGAATTGGACCACCCATTGTAGACCACATGCCCATGGTGTTTGTGGGGGTGTCAGAAAAGAGCATGCCATATGTGCAGCGGTTTTAATAATGGACAGCCAGTCCACTTCTGGAGTCGGTAACGAAGATGGGTTTGGATTTGTGACATTCGTTGTTGGAGGCTTGAGACTGCAAATGTTCTCCTAAGAAGGCGGATGTGCTTGGTGAGTATCGCAGTCCATTTTCTCCGTTATGGGGTTGTTGCTGGGTGCAACAACCTGCTTTTGTGGAAGGGACTTTGGTAGAGTGCGAGGCGACTGTTGAATTCCTTTTGCTACCATTGAATATGTAGTGCCGGTGACGGATGCTGAGGCGGATGCTGAAGCGCGTGATGCTGGAACAACTCCTTTATCTTCCGGAACAGAAACTTTCTCGGGCACGATGTGTTTCTTTGTAGTCACTCTCTCCAGAGCTCTTTGGCAAGGGGTCGAAGCGCGGTCCTGCGTGGGATTACTTTTGGTGTTCTGTATAGCTGCTCGTGCAGTCCGGAGATCGACAGAGTTCACCTTCGAGTAGTGAAGAATGTCTCGTTCATTTTTTCATTTCTGGCATTTTGGGGATGTTGCCTTATGGTGTTCTCCGCAGTTCACGCATTTGATAGTCGTGGAGGTGCATTTCTGTTTTGTTTTTTCATCAATTGTTGGATGCTTCTCACCGCAGCGGCTGCAAGCAACGGAACGCTTGCACGTGACAGCGTAGTTAGATTAGTGTCCGAAGCCTCCACACCGGTAGCATTGAGTCGGTCGGTGGTGGAATTCCATCACTGGATGCCGGACTCGCCCAAGAAGAACATGGCTTGGAAACTTGCTTTCGTGAAAGGTGATCCATACGCTCTCAGAGGAGCCGAAACGACGTACTCGAGCGATCTCCGTATCAGACCGCAGTCGTCCAGCAATTTTTGTTTCAGGAAGCGCTGCGTCGACGTTCTTGATCACACCTTCGACTGTGGGACCTGCAAGGCCCTCGTACGCCTTCACTGGAAGTCCGCAGAGGCGTGTGCATTTGAGCAGTGTTCTTGTGGTGAATCCATTTCTCACATCCACGGCAATTAAGTTCAGACGCTCATTTGGTCTGATTTGGACAATGCACTCGGGGCAGAGAAGATCTAAACCGTCTGGGAGCTTTAGGCTGCTCAGACTGCTGATGCGGTCACCTTCTTTCGTTGGCACAAATATCACGGTGAGGCTTTCGGTCCGGGGAGCGTCCTTTTCCGAGTCTTGACTGGATGTTTCCTTGTTCCGACATTTTTGGGGAGCACGGGCAGGGAGGCTATGTTGCGCTTTTTGGACTCCCAGGAGACTAGGGAGAGGGAAGTGACGTCAACAACGCAGCAAATGCAGATTGGATGTTGATTTTGTTTTCTTCTGTCAACATCCAATCTGCGTTTCTCTAGTCGTTGACGTCACTTCCCTCTTCCAAGTCTCCTGGGAGTCCAAAAAGCGCAACATAGCACCCCTGGATACCATTCGCCGCCGTCGTCAGGAACAGCATCCGAGTCTAGAATCTCGCCGTCCCGAGAATCCTGGGCGTCCATTATGATTGGGTCATTGTCCGTAGTTGGAGGGATCTTACTAATGATGGCTTCGATGTTGGGGCTCAAGTTGCTGTTCTGATCCGTGTTCTGGGGGGCTATGTTGCGCTTTTTGGACTCCCAGGAGACTAGGGAGAAGGAAGTGACGTCAACAATGCAGCAAATGCAGATTGGATGTTGGTTTTGTTTTCTTCTGTCAACATCCAATCTGCGTTTGCTCTAGTCGTTGACGTCACTTCCTTCTTCCAAGTCTCCTGGGAGTCCAAAAAGCGCAATATAGCACCCCTGGTCAGCGTCGTCTTGGTTGGCGTTAGGCATGATCGGCCGCCGGCCGAAGTGGTTACCCACTCCGGAACGATGCGGAAGACGTTGTAGAGGCCTTTTGGTGAGTTGGGAATGCAGGGATGACGAAAATTGAATGAGAAACAACCAAAAATGCGGAGGTCTGAAAAAGCTGGACTGCTGTCAAGGTCGTTTTCTTCTTCTGCCTTCCGGTAATGTATTCCTATGGAAAAACGCAATTGCGTTTTCACTTCGCGCACGATTATGAGAGCAAATATCGCTTAGTGTTGCGACAGTATAAAAAGTTTGGAACATTTTACAATCGGATAGTACAAAAATATGTGTCAGATAGAGCGTTTTTCTTTAGAATTGATGGCGTCGAACATTGCGCTAAAGTAACCCAATACACATATATAATGCGTGTTGACGTTGCAGACTGCTATTATAGGGCCCGTATTTGCGCATATAGTCAATGCTGTGAAGCACACAGAGTGAATCAGCTTGACAAAACACCAAAAGGATGCTAATATATGCCAAATCAAACAATTAAAACAGACGATAAGAACGAAGCATGGAGTTATGGAACGAAGTAGAGCCACTAAATGAGCTGCGCTCATTTAGTGTCACTAAATAAGCGTAGCTTATTTAGTGACACTAGAACGAAGAACACGTACTGGATTAGTAACAAACTGTGCATGAATAATCATTGATAGCTTGTATTCATTGATTGATAGCTTGTATTGACATATGATAGCTTGTATTGACTTATCATGCTGTACAACATAGATCCGGGACTCAATTGTTGCTAATTTAAACGTCGCTCAGTAAAGAAACAAAAACCCATTAACTAAATAAATTACCCTTTTATAATGTGAATAAAGCTACATAGTACCCGTTATGACTAAAGGAACTACGCTGATTTCTATTATTCCCTGGCGAAGAGAAAAATATCACGTACGTTTTCCCATAGAAATACACAGGAGGGCTGCAAAAGTAGACTGCTTGATGTCTGCTTCAATTTGCAACCGCAAGTCCCGTAGACACTAGCGCCAGCTGAGCCTCTATCGTTTATTGTGATAACTCTATGATTTTTTTACCGATAGTGTAAGGGAGGAAGACAGTGGAGCACAGGACTGATATCAATTTTATTTTCGGCACCGAGTTGACCGCCAAGAGATGGCAGTTTCCTGTATTGGTCTCAACAGTATTTGTTGAAAGTATTTATGCCAAAGCGCGGCTGTGACGTCACGTCGCTGCGGTGGTGCTGCTAGCCGAGTTTCGGGCTTCTCATTAGCGCTCCAGATCGAATCACGAAGCAAGAAACGTGATAACACTTATAGGCCACGCCCTTAAGGCGTGGCCTATACGAAATTCCGGCGCTCATTTCTTGGTCTATTCGTGTTCAAGGGAACAGTATCACATCGGACACACCAATCTTTTTTTTTAAAAATCAAGAAAAGGAATTTTAAAACGAATTAAACGATTAGCAGGGAGCACCTGATGGATGTCGCTAACGTCTCATTTGTAATGCCCGTCTAGGGAGCTGGACTAAAGTCCCTCGATGTTTTAAAAATATCGAGGGACGTTAAGCTGGACAGGTAGTGACGATAACGGTCTCACCTCCGGTCACCACGAGAGAAGAAGTGAAGGAGGAACTCCCCTCTCCCCGGGACTCTCTTTTGTGTGCCCAGACGTCCCTATTGTCTCTCCACAAGATTATAGAAGATTAACCCGTCACTCAAAATTCGCACAAAAGCAGCCTGGGGGCTAGTTGCGGTGGCCCGATCGCTGGCGTGCTTTGGCCTCTTCGGTGGCTGGAACGGCTTGGACATCCTGTTGACGCCAGCTTCGCCGCAGCTTTGCTCGTCCCGATGCAATCTACGTCGCGATTGCGCCGGATGTTCCATGCTCTACGCTGCCTGCTCTCCGAGCGCTTGAGCCATAGTGGGCCGTTTTTAACGATAAATAGAGCCATCAGGCTCAAAATGCATACGTGCTATTATCATTTACGGATATTATGGATGATATTCAGCCTATATTTCTGAACACGACGGGTACATTTCAAATTTCGTTGAAGTATCCCCTTGAAGACGCAATCGAGCAGCTTCAAGGGCGCGAGTCACAGGGCCTTATGTAGTCCACCATGATGGCGAAAACCATCATGACGAACAACCATGATGGCCCGTGGTGCGCTTTTGATGCTGTCCGATTTGGTCACATGCGCGGCTCGTGGCGTCGGCTGCGTCTGGACTTACAGGAGCGTGGACTTACGTGGTACACTCTGAGTCCGACAAGGTCCAGCAACTCCTGCGCGGTCAGTCTCCTGCTGGGCTCGTCAAGGTACCAAGCGTCCATGCTCGACTTCGCTGGCTTTTTTCTCTACGCAGTTCGGTACACTCGACAACGAAATGGGCAGGCTTTCCGATTTGAGATTTTGTTTTAGTTTTTTTGCTGCGACGAACACGACTGCGTGAGTCGGCGCTACAAAGCACCGGATAGCTAGGGAAGCTGGAGTACAGTTTTTTTTTTTTTTATCGTATATGCGAGTCGTTCTGAAGGTTCATCATGGCACGATGAACTCATAAAAATTCACGTAAGCGAGTTGAGCTGATTGCTGAGCTTCACCAGCTGTACGTGTCGCTCCGGCCGCCACATGTTCGGGTTTTCACTTTTATTCGTGCTATTCAACGCAATTATATATATATATTTTTTTTTCTATTTTTTTTTCGCAGAGTTGCGAAACGGATTATACTCTATCTCACAAACATCTGCAGCGGAGACAGAAAATGGGAACGAGGGCGAGACTTTGAAACTTCTATGCTCGAGTTTCATAGAAACAACAGCATTCTGCTGAGCTTGGTTAACGCGCCTGTGCCTTAAGTAGCAGCAGACTTAATTTGACCGATCTCGCGGCCAGTTTCATTACGCCATCGCTGCCGCCGCGCATCGTGGGGTGGGAACGAGTCTTTATGCACGAGCGATAACCTCGCTGTGGGTCGGCGCGACCAGTTACCGAAAACGGGCGAACACGGGCGCCGTTTTCCCATTGAAACTTTCAGAGAATCCTTCGTAACTTTGATTGAGATAAAGATTAGTTCCGAAACTTTGGTATCTGGATCTAAAGCACTGGAAGAATTTGTATTTTATATAAACAAGTACCGCCAAACAGGTGCATGCTGGGACGCACTTGAGCCGAAAATGGCGGAGCTTCGCCGCCGATCTAGTTTGTCTTGGCGGCGCGGCGCCGGCATCTATACAGTAGACCAATGAGAGCTTGCTCGCAAACGGCGGCGCGCCACCGGCAGCCACAGCAGACCAATAGACCCTTTCTTCAAGGGCGCCGCCATCTTGAATTGTCGTCACTTCCAGTATGGGCGAAAACATTATTTTGCCGTCGCCACGCTAATAGAATGCATTTAGGAGAAAAGCGTAACCGTCACCCCTTCTCGTTTTCTCTCCCCTCTAATTTTTTTACTACAGCAGGTTGAAACGTTTTAATATATTTTCGTCGCCCATACCGGATATGCCTACTTGGCGGTCGGGGGCGAGAGTAAGCGGAAAAGGTCTATAGAAGCGTGCGCGTAGTGTGAATGGGAAATGCGCCATGAGCGAAAAAAGGCGACGCGTCGCCGGCGTCCAATAGGAGCGCCCGCGGCACGATCAGACGATGACGGTACTTGGATAAGTAAGGTATCCAGCGTTCTGTCTGATTCGAACCGCAAACGCTAGATTTGGCCGAAGAATGAGTGTTCGGCAATCTATAACTGAAACTTGAAAAAAAAAAACAAAAAAAACATTGGCATTTTTTTTTGAGGGGTTGGGGGAGAAAGCTGTACATGAGGAATCAAGGTACACAAGATGTGCAATACTGAGACATAGAACGAGGGCATACAATACTCACCAAGTGCGCAAACCACGCTGGGCACGTTGAGCACCAAGCATTATATCATCGCTCTACGGCCAATCAGATTGCGGTACGAGCCGATTAGAGTGTCGAAGAACCAATCACGAAAGGAGTACCGCGTACACAAGAAGCCACGCCATGAAAAAATATCCCAGTCTCCAACGCGCCAAGCGCCCCTACGTCACAGTTAGATACTATCAGACTGGCGTACGGAAGTACTACATTCATTCGCACTTGAGGCTTGGTTCATCGAGTGCACACTTAATGGTTACCTACGATCCTAATGTCTTCAAGAGAGCCGCAAAATATTTTAAACGCCCGTTCGCGTTTTTTAGAGCGCAGCTCTTAGGCGCCCGTTTCCGGCTTGAGCGGCGTCGGCGTCGCCGTCGGCGTCGCCGTCGCCGTCGGCGTAACCGCGCGGTGCATTATGGTACGCGTGACGTCACTGATGACGTCATCGGAATCCGCATCGTCACTGATGACGTCATCAGTGACATCACTGATACGGGGGTCTGTCATCTGTCACTACACCTTTATCCTGCGTCTTTCATGTTCGAACCGAGGAGAATGTGCAGAACGTCCTAAAATGAGATACCCCACTCACATCTTAAAAAATCACGTCGCTTAATTAAAAAAAAAAAAAAAATCAACATCTTGGTAAAGGCAACATTTAGTCGAGTACCCATGAGCTTGTCACATTCTTTTGATTCCGGCATTAGCTTTTATACTTCGTTTCAGCTTCGGTCCGAGCGCGGCCGATGTTATGAGCCGAAGCGCCAATCAAACAGCGTAAAAAGCGCAACGTCATGGCGTGCTCTCTGCGCTTGACTAGCCGGTGGAGGAGCACGCACAGAGGGACGGCGAATATCGGCTGGTTTTATCAACTTCAAAGATCACGCCATGATGTTATGTCTCTTTCGCTGTTTGATTGGCCCTTCGGCTCATAACATCGGTCGCGCTCGGACCTAAGCTGAAACGAAGTATAGTACATTTACGCAGGTTGTTTCACCCAAGATTGGTCCCATGTTAGTCACTGGGGTATTTTCGTAGGATGCGGATGGCGTGCCTTGCGGGCGCGTACTCAATCGCTGCTCATCGTGGCGACGCAAGCTCCCGCTAGCAACGCAAAGCTCTTGCGAACGATCTTCGAAAGGTCCGTCCTGTTGAGGAGCATATTTATTGAGGTTCATAGCGTTAAAGGTAGTTTGATTCTTGAGCAGTTCTGGATAATTAGCTTTTTATTTCACAATCTAATTACCTAAAAAATACGTTTATAGTACCGATTAAACGCCAAAATTACGAAAATATTCACACTATAAAAATAAATCATTCCTTCTTAATTTAATGAGAATTCGGAGCCCTGATGAATGTAAAATCCATAAGAGTACCGAAAAAAAAAAAAAAAAAAAAACCTGAAGAAATGGTGCCGAACATGTGAATTTCGGCTATTGCCGTTTATTTAGCATAGGGGATTTGTTTGATCTAATTTATGATATACCAAGCACATTTTCTTTATGCATGATGTATTCTTTCCTTGATATGTTAAGCGTTTTTCTCTGATCTGAAGTTGCTATGACCCTTTTGTTTCATTGCTAGATAATGTGTTTCTACTAATTCAGTTATATTTCTCTTTTGTCTTTTTTGCCTTTCTTTTGTCTTTACACACACACAAGCAGAATGCTGCTTTTGCGGGCTAGCATTACTACGCTGTAAAATTTTGATCAGTAATAAATGTGTACATTTGTAACATTCACCATTTCGCGTTTCCCCAGGCTTGCAACACAAGCGACAGCTTTCTCGCACCAGCCCGCTCCTGACGCCCTTCAAGTCATTGAAAATTTGATGGATTCATTTGTTGTATATGACACTTAGGAGGTTTTTAACTGAATTATGGTTAGTTTTACTAATCAGGAATGTAATTGTGCAATACGAACTAGGAATTTCATTACGCAAAACGCTATTACCTTACTAAATTAGACACTTGACAAGGATTAATGGGGGAGCCATGCTTTGTCTGTACGATGCGTAGCTTTTGTCGAAACATTGTGGTTGGCTTTTGGCGAAATTCCAATGCAAATCTTACTTACACTTTAGAGTTCTCCGAAATATAGGAAGACAAATCGTTGGAACATCGAGCAATCCACGCAAACACATGAGCTTGTCTAAGCCTTGTGACCTATTAGCCCTGAGAAGTTGGCGTGGCGCCCCCTTACGGCGAACCGGGGTGACGTCACGGCCAGGACAGAATTTTTCCCCGACTCGTCCCGCTCGCCCTGTGGAGGCTGTGACGGCGTTTGCTGTCGGCGCGCTCGTTTCTATTCAATTACTTTTTGAGCGCGTTTTACGTAGGAAGTGTAAATTTTCATATGTGGCTTTATTGAGGTATGGCCTGTAGCTGCAGGCGGAACTTCAACCAACATTTCAGTCATGGTTGACAGGGGCAGGCAACGCATGAATCGCAGCTGGTATATGAAAATGAGAAATATGGCCCCAATTGCAGGAGCATCACATTAGATTTACATCTCACACAATCAATGCTGCTGATGGTCTGAATGAATTGGGAGGTTATGTATACTATTTCGTTTGTTTTGTTTTTTGTATCTCTGTTTTTAAACAAAAACGCCGAAGCAGAAAAGCTGCATGCTGCTTGAGCAAAGTGTTAAATATATTCTGGGCCATGGAGAGAGAATCACAAGTGAGACAGCCCAAGTTCAGGGGCAAAGTAAAAAAAAAAAAAACACAAAAAAACAAGGAACATTTATTTATATACATTGCTCGCATTTGACCTTTGCTGGATTCGGAGTATATCTTAATGAACTCCACTAGTGGTATCTGTGGAGTTATTTATATCCTCCTTCAAGTAATGTACAACAAGCGCAAGCGAAGGCGTCTAGCCCGTTAGTAGTCCCTTAGGCTCTAAAATTGAGATTTTAGCTAAATGAAATCGCCCTGAAGCTATAATAATAGAAGCTCTTCTCACGCAAACTGGGCACTTCGCAAGTTCCACATTTTCTGCTACTAGTGCAGCATCTACCACTGGGCAGCCGTTCAAATGCTTGCTGTTCCTCCTGTTTTCCTTTATTGTCAGAGAGTCCAGCTGTAGGAAGTTAAGAGGCTGAGGAAGCTTTTGGGGACTTGCAGCAGTGTCTACATTGAGCATTCAACATCGTTTTTATTTGTCACGTAAGTTTACAAAAACACATTAACGAGCCGGGTGAAGCCTCGGGGGCTTGTGTACCTGGCTTGGCAGTCGAAGTGAACAAAAGAAACAAAAAAACAATTTGCACTCTAGCAAAACAATATAATCCATAAAGTACCAATATAACTGGACCATAGGTAGATTAACAATAATAACGTCTCTTTTAATTAGAAATGACGATTCAAACTGAACGGTGTATTTTTCGAATGCACAAGGCTGGAATAAAGAAAGAATGTCAGGAAAAAGTATAAACATTCCAAATTAGGGTTCTAGCTGTGCATACTTTTGGCAGTTCAATACATCTCATACAAGCGACTGGGGCGATTCGGTCATTTTTTCTGCTACCATACAAACTAATTTCCAGTACTTGTGAATATTCTAAAAAATAAAACATGCCTGCATACGTGTAGGAAATATATCATTAACTCCCGAAGACGCTACATTTATGTAAAACAACCCTTTTCAACGAGCACTTCAAAGGTCTTCAGACCCATGACCTTTAAAACATCTGCGAACCAGCGCATGCAGAGTGGCACGCGTAGAGTCGGTGTCGCGAGCTAATTTGCCGACCGCCCAAAGGCCTTTGATATAAATGCCATTTGAAATGTCTGCAAAGCGGGGTGCAATATTCTCATAACTCATAAACATGTAAGGAACAGAATTCCAGCGTCTGAAACACCTACTGCCGCCGCTTCACCGACCCCTCGCACGATTGTCTTGTGCCGTGTGGACCGACAGGGAGGTTCATCGGCGGAATTGCCTTCGCCGATAGCTTTCGGGATTTGTAACCCAATTATAAAGGTAAAAGTGAGAAGCACGCTTATAAAAGGTACGGAAGCACGTCGGTTTCCGCTGATACCTAGCGTCTTGTGCACCGGGTAAACGAGGCCCCGATCCTCGAAGTGCTTGCGGCACGCAACGGCCAAACCAGGAAACTGGGGCAGAGAAGCGAGCCGGATGCGAGATCGCGGAGCGGAGTCCTTCCCCTGACGTCACGGTACACCTCACCCAATCAGGGCGCGGCGACCGCAGCGACGCTTGTGTTCGTTGTCGGGGCTAATAGTGGAAAATTAGCTAGAAAGGAATGAAGAAGTCTGCACCCCGTTAGAAAAAATATAAAGAAAATCACCCGTAAAGTAAAAAAAGAAAAAGAAAAGAGAGAAAAAAGATTAATGTCAAAAATGTTAAAAAAAGCCCTGCATATATTTGCAAGAAATAACTACAAAAATATACAAAGGTTTCGATATACGTTGTTTGAAGACCGCAGAATACAAAAAGGAGACTCCACAATCATAGGTACGTTTATTTCAAGCCAATCCTGTCTAAACTTCCGACTATCTACGCCCATTGTCTCGTAAGTGCAGTGCACGTGCAGGGGGCCAATCCCCTCCTTGACTACTATGCACCAACAACTCAAGGACCACAACTGGTGCAGCACACTATCACTTCTACTAGAGACGTGATCCGGTTTCCGTGGATAGAACACCCAGCAAGGCTCCTTGCTCTAGTCTAGGCGTTCCTGTAGTCCGCATGGTAGACGTGTCCGTCGGGAACAACCATAATCATCATGGCGTCCTCCTGCAAACAGAGGCACATTATGAATACCAGAGTGCAACGAAAATAGCTGCATCGCTGTAGATAAATTACTGCAACCACGACAGCCGCATTACTACAGTAATAGCCTTTCCATGATGTTTTTGCAACATAAGATCAACAGAGGTTCGGCCTGCAGCGCAAGCTTTCTACATTCGATAACACTTGGGTGCCCGCGCAACCAAACACGTTAGGAGGCAACGAGTGCTTGCTGGAGGCCGAGCTACTAGTGCCGATCTTATATATTTATTTCGATACCCTCAGGGCCCAGGGGCATTACGGAGGGGGCGGACATACGATATTGGTTTAGTAAAAAATGTCAAACAAACAAGACAACTTGGTTATAGAATTTAGTCAGGCATAATCTTAGCAAAAGTGAGTAGTTAGTGCTTTTCTAAATAAAATAATTGATGGAAAAGTTACTAATATGCAGACTTATACCGCACGCATTACAAGTAATGAAATGACTTGTAATCGATTACATTTTGGAGTAATTTTGTAATCAGTTGATTACTTTTATTAGGCAGTAATCACAAGAGCAGTCTAATTAGTTTTTGAAGTACTAAAAATTACTTCGAATAGTGACTATTTTTCCACAAGGCACCCCCCCCCCCCCCCCCCCCCCGCACACACCTTTTTTTTCTGAAATGACAAAAATAAAATTTGCATCTTTTTTCGAACGGAAAAAAAGAAAGTTTTTTCGGAGCTGTAGGAAACGAGGTCAACCCCTTTGTATTTTACAGTTTCTGTGGAATTTCTGTTTTTTTTTTAGCTGGGACGGGAGTGGGAAGCCCCAGGGAAGCTCCAGTGCGTGACAAAGGACATTCAGGGCGAAGTTTGAGGGAGCGGAATGTAGCTTTGTAAGTCCTTCGTTCAAACTAGCCCCCTCACGCACACAGACACATAAATTTATAAAAAAAAAAAAACCTGCTTCCGGTACCTACTCCTTCGAGCGACAACTCTTGCTTAAGCTTAACAAGATCTAGAACCCCCTCCGCTCCCCCCCCCCCCCCCCCCTCCCTCCCCAACTGGCGAACGCCCAAATCATTAAACTTCTTCAAACAAATTCTATGCTTGTGTCCAAATTGTGAAGGTGCAACGACCACGAAGAGCGAACACGTTTTTTCTTCTTCAATACTTGTGAAAATGTGAAATATGGGTTGGAAGTAGTTCATTGTCCTGGGCGATAAAGATGTAAGCCTTCACATAATAAAGTATTCCGAAACGTAACGGTTACTTCTTAAATTATTGTCCAATTACTTTTGCTATCGAGTAATCAAGTAATCTAATTGAATACGTTTTAGCCAAGAGTAAGAGTAATTATAATCTATTACTTTTTTTTAGTAACGTGTACAAGACTGATAATATGCGGGAAGGTGGTCGATGTAAGCTGAAGTTTCACAATGAGGTATCACAACTTTAAGACAGTGATCGATGCGGAAGAAAAGAAAGATGGGCTAATGAGTAATTTGTCTTTGAGAGAAGCGTTGGAATGATACATTTTATGAAAGAGGCATAAACGAGATATATTACGCCCTGAGAATAGAAGAGGCAGGGATAGTGTGGTTTTTATACATGAAACGCTTGCGGTGCGATGATAGTTACAGACTATGAAACGTGCGGCGCGATTTTGCCTTACGCCAGTGTTTGTTATACCTAAGCGTTGAGTGACCGGGATCCCAGATTGCTGCGGCATATTCCAACTTTGAACGTATGAAAGTCTTGTGCAGAAGTTTAAGTGACATAGGGGTTAAAGAAAAGTTTATTTTTAAATATCAAATCATCTAATTAGCGTTACTGATTATATGATCAAATTGAGTTTTTCATGATAGGTTAGAAGTGATGTGAACACCAAGGGTCTTGGACGAGTTTACAGATGTGAGCTGAGTTTTACAAATTGAGGATGGTGATTGTGACGTGCTACGACGAGAACCCCTCATAGTTTTAACTTTGTTAGTATTCAGAGTCATTTGCCGTAAGTTAAACCATTCCGAAACCACGCATAATTGTTAGCCTGAAGAAGTGCAGGATCGGGTTCGTCAGTAATTTCACAATAAATTCCAGTCATCTGCAATAAGCTAATAGGGGATGATACACACATTGGCAAGTCATTAATATAAATAAAAAACGGAAGTGGTCCCAAAACGGACTGATGGGAAACACCGGAGCTAACAGGAGTGAGTCTAGAATTCTCTTCATTTGTAGAAACAAACGGTGATCGATTGCTTAGAAAATATTTAATCCAGGACAAAACTTTCGAGTCAAGATATGTTGGTCTACGACTCTCTCCATTAGTTTGCACGCAGACGTTTAGCTATTGGCGTCGTTCTTCATGTTGGTGAAACGCACGAGCATGGCGAGTGGCTCCGTCGACGACAGAGCCCAGTAAGTTCGGCCGATGTCGTGTTTAGCTCGTATAAATTCATGCTTACTCCGCTTTATCTTTCTTTTTTTTGGTGGTGGGGGGGAGTCGCCCCATGTAGCCACTGGGGTCATTCTGGCTACTCTATGCGGGCTCGTCATCGAGTATCAGGCGATGCTTTTTTCTGTTACTGCTCTTGCTGGCTCGGTCAATCAGGGTGCCAAAGAACTCGAGCGAGCTGGAAAACGCTGCTTCTGCGCAATGAAAGACATAGGATGGAAGTTCATCAGCATGGCGTCTGACGAGATTTCGAGCCGGAAGTACGTCACGGGTCACTGCAACGAACAAGGAGTCATTGCCAACGGGTAAAGCAGGGGGTAAAGGTGGGAAAGGGCATGCGGTGGGCCGTGGCGGCTACGTCCATCCTCCGTGCGGACGTAGCCGTACGGGGGGGGGGGGGGGGGGGGGAGAAACAGCCTCATCTACGCTCGCTTTCGTACTGGACGTAGACATTTCTTTCAGTGGATAGAAGATAGGCGGAGGCTTTAATTTGCTTTCTCGCAATGCCAAACATTGTAAAGGCCGGTCACAGCACCGTTTGCTTATGTTGGGTTATGTAAGCTTATGCCGTGAGTCTGCGCATCCTATTAAGCGTGGCAACGAGTTCAAGGAGTAGCCTCGCACGGGACATTCGTGGCACGGATGTTTCGGCGATTTGTAACTAGAGTTTCATGTTTCTGGATAAATTCGAAAAAAAAAAACTCCAAGAAACAGTATCCGGAAAAATTTCCGCCAATTCGGACTTTATCCGATAAACTCTGAATTACGATGTCCCAATGCCAAAAATAAAGCCTGTATTTTACAGTCAAGTTTGGTCAAAGCACAGGGTCAATGGTCCTGAGAAATTGCCACCCCAGTTTCCTTCCAAATCTTGGATCATTGACAAAAGGGGTCTGCTGTTTATTTCGTCAAGGTTCCTTCAGTACAACAGGACATTGTCCTTCTGCGTCAGGACGGAAGTCACTTTTTCGGTTTCAAGAATGGACCATACATTTGTGCTTCTGAGAGGGTCTGTTTTCGAAACAGTGTAATCTATGGACCAGTGATTTCATCGAAGGGGGAAAGGAGGATGCAGTTGAAGTTTTTATACTATATATGACTCTATATTAAAGCTTCCCAGCGGCTACCTACAAGAGTTTAGTGATTTTAAGGTATCGAAGTTCATCGAAGCAACACTTATTCGCAAGTTTCGTCGGGGGACGAATCAGTATTGCAAGCGCCACATTCAGCCGAAGAAATATTATTTGATACAAGCACATTCTTTTGAATCTAGCGCGCGTTTACACCCGCATACTATTTATTTGTCTTTTTGATAAATAGAAAGCACTGCAAAATTAAATTTCTAATTTCGGAGAATTGTGTATCTAACAAAAATAAACTACAAAACTCCAAATTAACGGGGAAAAAAAAAAACAACAACTCCGAAGGACAGTTTTTGAATTTGACGAAAAATAAACTCCGAAAACACGTAATCCTACTTGTGACGTAACGTAAGAAAACGTAAGCAAACGCTCCTGTGTGAACGGGCCTTGAGGTAAAGCGCACATACGTACGTGTTTTCCGTTTTTACACTGTGCGTACTACATTTGTAGAGTCAGGTGCACTAACGGGTATCGTGCCACACAGCGTCGATTCTTGATAGGTATCCAATCGTGCGAAGGCACAGAGACGCCGCCCATCGGCGTGACAAGGAAGCTTTGATCACTCCGCGAGACCGGCTAAATTTGCTTTCGACGGGTTGTGCCTTTTTCCTGTGGAACTGCGCTTTCGTGAAAAATTTCACGTGTTCTCAACGAATGTCTCAACGCTTACCTAGGATTTATGAAAACTTCTTCGGTGAATGACGACGAACGAGTAGAAACCGTGTCTTCAGCACGCTGCCGCCAGCCTCTGCAACGCTAGCAATAATGCGACTTTACCGCAAGCAAGATGGCCGTCCGGTGGCCGCACTCGCGCTGCAGCGACCCAGCGGGAAAGCGCGATCCAGAAATTGTCATAGAGGTCAGTGGCGGACCCTGACAAATATTGCACCGGGCTCGTTGTCCGCTTTGTTGGTGAATACATGTAGCTCTCCTGTCGGTTAAAATAGCCACAAGAGGGACTTCGAAATCACGTGGCTTGCTTTTCGAGGACAAGGAACCAAGGGTACCTTGCACTCCAGGCAAATAGCTGCCATCAATCCTGTCTTCGCTTCGATGTTCGAGTTCGATTTAGCGCACTGGAAGAGAGTGACCAGACTTGAAATGTAAGTGAAATGAATCGCATTCGGACACCTTAGGAGCGGCATGTGATGCTATATGTGACGAAGGTCGTGTAAAACGAAAAGTAAAAAAAAAAAAAAAAAAAACGACAGACAATAGCTTTTTGCCGTCTGAGCGGAATCGGCTGGAACGCACTTCCCACGGAGCCGGTCACGTGACCTCAAAATCTTTCTCGCGGCTATTTTAACAGCCGTGAGACGTCCCCGCGTCCACCGGCAAACCGGGCCTGGTGTTCGACGGACCACAGTTTGAGTGTCTCTGCTTTGGAGGTGAGGCGTTTCGAACGATAGGCCGGTCGCCGAAACTCACGTCCGGCGTCTTGGGCATGAAGCGGTGGTAGCACCTGGGAGGCAGGACAATGTGGTCCCCCGCCCTGACGTCTGTGCGCACCCAGCGGTCTTTGTCGTCGCGCACGTCGAAGTAGAGGGAGCCCCACTTCAGGTAGCGGATCTCGGCCACCTCGTGCCTGTGCTCCCGGCACACGTACGTGGCCAGCTGTCGGGTTCGGGAAGCAGAAAGGCACATACTGTCTGCAGATCGATATGATCCGTTGTGCCGCATATATCTATTCGGAGCGCAAGTTCGTCTGCTTCTTTCCGCAACGGTTGCGGCCCGTTAGAATGCCGAGCTCTGATTGGCTCGATTGGAAGGATAGTAGGTAGACCTCAAGGCAGCTTGCTTTGAAGTCTATCCGTCAGTCAGAGCCAATCAGAGCTCGACGTTCTGACGTCACCGCAATCCCTGCAAAAGAAGTAGACAAGCTTGCGCTCCGACGGTAATGGTAACCCTATTGAAAAATCCGGCAAAAACGTCCAGTGGCATACGGTGGAAACGGGTTAATTTCCACTCATTTTCACCAGAAACCAGCGAAGTTTACCCGTTTTTTGGTGGAAATATTACCGGCCGCCACTTCGAGTAACCAGATTTCGCTGGACCTTTTACCGGAGCCACTTACGGTTAAAATCCGCCAAAAACTTCCAGTGACATTCGGCGGAAACGGGTTAATTTCCACTCATTTTCACCAGAAACCAGCGTAGCCACTTTCGCTGGAAGTTTACCAGAACCACTTTCGATTACCCGCCGCTGGAATCCTACCGGAAGCCACTCTCGTTTGCCGGACACCGAACATCACTGGAAGCCGACGCAAGGGGAACTGCTAAAGTCAAGGAGGCCAAGACGAGCAGGGGGACAGAGTTTGTAATGGCGGCCGCCAATGCAGCGGCATTCTCGTGAGTGCGTGTTTTAGCTCGAAACGACGTTGCAATTCTGCAAGAAGTGCGTGCAGCGAACTGTTTTGACGATCCAAAAAGGTGGGCAGCGATCACCGGCAACTTGATATTTGCGACAGGCAAAAGTCTGGGCCAGAGCAGGTACGAGACCACTCGAGCGGCATTCTCGTGAGTGCGAGTTTTAGCTCGGGACGACGTTGCAATCCTCAAGAAGTACGTGCATTGAACTGTTTTGACGATTAAAAAAGGTGGGCACTTTCACCCGTTTTCATCCAAAACCAGTTTACCATATCTTTGGTAGATTATTTGCCGGCAAACAGATTTCGCTGGACTGTCCACCGGCAGCCACTTTCATACACCAGACGACCCGGATTTCCTAGAAATCTTACCCGAAACGGGTGACTAGCTTCTTTGTTTACCGACCTTCACTCGAAGCCGACGCGAGGGGAGGGGGAAGCCGAGACGGGCCGGGGACTTGGTGTGCAATTATGGTGCCTCGCACCAGAGAGGGTCGTTTTGCTGACTTTTTTTTTTTTTTTTTTTTTAAGAAAGCCGGTTTTTTTGTCCGTCAACGAGCAACGGCGGGCCAGGAACGAACGCTCAGTCTCGGCTTCTCGTTCCATGTGTGCGGCCTGTATCTTCCAAAGCAGCTGGGTGTGCAGTTGGAAAGAATATATTTTTCAGTGACCTGTTTCTTACGCCTCTGTCCGTCCGCCTTCAGAAGCATCCAGCGAGCGAAAAAGACTGTGCACAAGATTTCTCAACGTCGGGGGATGTTCGTTCCGCGCGGTCGTGGTTTTCGCTAAGCGTGCTACTGACGCCTGGTGCACCCGCGGCGACGGCATCAGGGACGACATCGTGAGTGTGCCCGGGATTTCTCTACGGCGGCGGATGTTCGTTCCGCGTGGTCGTGGTTTTCGCTAAGCGTGCTACTGACGCCTGGTGCACCCGCGGCGACGGCATCAGGGACGACATCGTGAGTGTGCCCGGGATTTCTCTACGGCGGCGGATGTTCCGTTCCGCCCGGTCGTGGTTTTCGCTAAGCGTGCTACTGACGCCTGGTGCACCCGCGGCGACGGCATCAGGGACGACATCGTGAGTGTGCCCGGGATTTCTCAACGGCGGCGGATGTTCGCTCAGCGCGTTCGTGGTTTTCGCTAAACGTGCTGCTGACAGTATACGTGTGAGTGTCCGTGTGGTGCACATACGCGGTTTTATTAGTTGAACTACCGTGCGTCTAGGAATTTACCCAGCGGCATTGTGAGTACCTTGAAAGATATCTTTTGCGGCAAAGGACTTGATTGTTCCTATTTGTTCTGATTGCTTTTGTCTACAGCTCTGCAAATTGTTTCACTGGTATCGACCCCGTTAAATAAATACTTAGAACCTTCAGGTCTATATGGACTAACCACTTTAATTGTTAGCGAACCGTCCAGCATCTGGTAAACATACACCAACCACGGTTCACCGGCTTCCTCCTAAGTGCCTTCCGTTGACGTCCGAAAAAAAGAAAAAAAAAACACGGTAAATTCCGGCCAATCTGGTGATCTGGTAAATTCTGGCTTTACTAGAAGTGAAAAGTGTCCCATAATCCAGTAAAATAGAGTTTTACTGGAAATATACTTCCGGTTAAAATTATTTTTCAATAGGGAAGGTGCTTCACTGATCGTTTTGTAAGTTTGTAAGTCACAGGGCGGGGGTGACGGCACATCACACAACTATAGCCAGCAACAGCCAGGCGGCGCCAGCAGAGTGAGAGCCCATGGTTATACCCTGTCTCGTTGTAACTTGGCAAAAGGTGAAAGATGAGCCCCACATTGAGTGCCGACGGCTTCGAAATGCGCGACGTATACGAGCGCAACGCACACATATTGGAGCATGACGCAGCTAAAAACCCTGATACTTATTCGCGGTAAAAGTGCACTCCGGTGATACGTATAGTTACGTTCCGACTGGTTCACGAGGGCCGTAGCCTCCGCCGTATAGTGGCATGTTATGCTATCGCGGCTTTCTGGCCTACCCAGTATTTCTCGCTCCAGACGCTAAGCTGAGCGGTGTTACCGGAGTAATAGCCCTCGTTTGAGCGATGCAGCCGCCACTCCCAGGCACACCAATGTTTCTTGCTTCAATCTCTAGATAGTGCCGTACCAAACAGCATTGCAGTTTGCCAATACACTTTCGGTTCACTCAAAGTCCGACCTCAGCTGACGCTATAGGATCTGACGGAGCCAATCAAGAAGCGCTAAAAGTGCATTGTCATGGAGCTTGTCGTCTTTGGCCATTGGCTATTACCGGCTAAATTAACTATACGCACAAAAAGAAAGATCGCAAAATAACGGCGTATTTACTACGCGTGATTAAATTAGCCGCAGAAAGAAAACACACAAAGGCGAAAGAGTGCCGTTGACGCGCAAACATCGCACGTCAACGGCAAACATCGCACGTCAACGGCAAACATCGCATGTCAACGGCAAACATTGCGCGCCAACGGCGCATCAACGGCTTCAACGGTTGACATTTGGCGCTGTTTGATCGGCTCCGCCGGGTCGTAGTGTTGGCAACGATCGGACGTAATGTCGAACGGAGTATATATCATGTGCCTTGTTTCGTGTATACTGCGTTCAACCTTAAGCTAAGACTAGAAGCTCCGCCTTCAGAGCGAGCTCTCTTGCCTCCGCAGTGCTTTGTTTGCGCGTGACTGCGCGCTCACACTTGTGCTAGCGAGGGCAGAAAACGCGCGCTGAGGGCGGAGCTTCTAGTCTCAAGTTTAGGGCGAAAAGAGTATAACGATGCACTTTTCAAGGAAGTCTAGAAGTCCGAGCTTCTTGATACGGTAATCTCCTGCGCGATAGTTAGAGCAGCCGAGATGCTATCTTTTGCAAGGAACTCGCGCTTAAAGTCTTCGCTGCGGTACAGGTATCTGAGGTAAACCTGGTCAGATAAATTTAGTTGCACGCATTCGCAACTAAGGAGGCCCGTTGATATTTCTAAGTTTCAAGGAACCCTTGTACGTGGGAGATGATAAAACTACCAAGCCTTTGGTTCTAAATCATATTTACATCGGAGAATATCTCCAATGGGGAGGTTGAGAAAATCGTGTTTCCGTAGAACAGTAGCTGGCTGACCCATGGAACCCTGCTTCGAAGCACACGCCCGGATAACACCACATAGGCTATGCGGAGAGCAAGTTCGTCTGCTCCTTGTGAAGGAGTTGCGGTGACGTCAGAACGACGCCGAGCTTTGATTGGCTTCGATTGAAAGGGTAGCGGGTAGACCTCGGTGCTAGATACCTCCAGGTCTACCCACCTTTTTGGTTTTAATGAGATAATAAGGGCTCTGAGTTCTGACATCGTCGCATGCAACCCGTGTGCAGGAAGCAAACGAACTTGCGCTCCGCATAATCGCCGACGGCCGAAGAAACACAGGGTTTGGTTTAGAATGCTCACCATTCGTGACTGGTTTTTCGACGAGCTTATCGGTTAGCGCCGCATCCTTATTGGCTGCGGCGCGATAATGACATGTTCGGGACACGCCGCGCCACGCGTTTCCTACGAGCCGTCAACAAATATAGGTGGCGTTGGCACGGATAGGTTTACATCCTGTAAAAAGACATCGTACTGCGGAGTCACCATTTATAAGGTTGCCACGGCAAGAGCAAAATCATCAATTGTTAACAAAAAAAAAAAGAATAAAACAAAGAAACATTAACAACGGACAAATTCTTTTTTTTTTTTTTACCGCAAGAATAGTTGCGAGTGGCCGGACGCTCATTCTCCACTCAAACGCAGCTCTAGTGGTCTGAACCAAAGCCGGCTTGCTAGAAACAGCGTATCAGGTGAGTCTGGGTCAAAGAAAGCGCTGCCAAAGCCAGCGCTAGTGCAGCTGTCATTGAGTTGAACTGAAGGTACGCGGGTCCAAAGAAAGGTACATATCAACAATGTTTGCGCTTTGAAACTATGACGCGTACCTTATTTAAACCTAAACTTATCGGCCTGCGGCTACAAATATGTTTGTTGACATTGCTTAGATGATGTAACCATCCAGGCCTCGCATTAAACGGTGTTACGAACTCTTGGGTTGTTTTTCTGGTTAAATGCGCTAAAAAGGCGGTTGGATGGAAAGTATGGCAACTACAGCACACAAGGGACGATCGTGGTCTTTATCTTGGGTTCTATGTTTCCAAACATCGGTATCCTTGGTGTTATATTGCGATCAGCTGGTGGCCGACCGTCCTGTTTTTACACATGATGTAAACAAGTCCCGGACGCGCCAATCTCATTTCAATGTGCTTGTGCACCCCTGCAAGCCTCTCTTTGGCCCTCGTACGTGGGAAGCTTTATTATAATAGCAATAGTCTCATCGGTCGTTCGAGTTGTATCTGCCACGGCGATATCTGCTGTGTGTGATCTGCTGACAAACAAAGGTCTGTATTAAATGCCAGAAGGAGAACAAAAGTTAGTTTTTTAATGACTCAGTCAATGACGCAGTCAAACGCAACTGTCTGAACCAGGCTTAAAGGAGCTGTGCAACGATATTCAATTGGAATGTTTTTCACTTTACACGAGCTTACTGGCACTAGTGGGACTCAAGGATACTCGCAGGCAATGCCACTGGCCAAGAAACTCCTTTGTTGCGGTGTAATTTCAAGGACAAAAGCGATCATTTTCATTCAATCTGTCCCTTGCAAAATTCGATGACGTAACGCGGGGATCGCAGTACACCCGTATGACGATATTTGAATGCGGTTCATAGATTGGACCCGAGCATTGTGTGGGCACTCGATTTAGGCTCGTGATAATTGATAGCTCGAGAAGCATTCGAGTAGTGGCCCGTGTCCAATCGCTGCAACGACGACAATAGCCGAGCCATAACAATGTCTGGAACTCAGCGCGTGTCCTGTGCTTTGCCAACCCCAGCGCGTGGCTATGATCAACATTGGCGGCATATAATCGGCTCCAGATCACGTGGCCGCTTGTTCTGGCTGCGAGTTGAGGGCGTGAACGCTGCTCGTTGTTTTTTAATTTTTTTCTGGGACTTCTAATGCGTCGGGTGAAAAACGAAGGCGTGTTTCATAGGTCATTAACGTCAGGGATCCGTTCTAAGCGGTATTTGCGCAAAGTAAAAAAAATTGTTGCATAGCCCCTTTAAGCCTGGTTCAGACAGTTGCGTTTGACTGCGTTTGACTGCGTTGCGGCAGCGAGAAACCATGCAGGACATTCCTCCTGCTCATAGCGCGTGCCAAGAGATTCCTTAAATTGGGTTCCACGCTTCATACGAAGCACAGATGTGCCGGTGACTGGCTTTCTGTTCTCGCCGCAACGCAGTCCAACGCACTCAACCGCAAGTGTCTGAACCGGCCTTTAGTCGTGGATGCATACGTGTAGATGTGTGTCATGATTCTAAGAAATGACATAAAATAGAACTGAAGGGGCAAGACGGAAGAAGATGAAGCCACGTGAGACAACGATGTGAGAAGGGGAAGAAAAAGAAACAGGATGGCGACGCAGGGGTAATCGAAGACTGAGACCGGGAGGAAGCGGCGGATGGGGTCCATGGCTACGCTCCAGGACGCGCCCGACCCTTGCTGTGCACAAGCTGTCGCGGCGAGAGTTACACACTCCCCTTCAGACGCCTAGGAGACAAGAGCCTTCGCTGCCTTGGGCAAGTCGCTTCGGTTCGTCGCCGCAACGAACTCAAACTGTGAGGCCTGCTCCAAACAGCTTCATTTCTTGGAACTGTAGATGTGCTTAAGCGTGTGTGTATTATTTCCCCTTTTGCTATGCATACTCCTTTGCTTTCTGTTATATCTTCGTCTTCCTTTTGTAAATATAATGGCTTGTAAATCATTCGCTTTTGGCCTCGCCTCTATCGCATTCGCAACGTCTCCGGCCGAACCGTGACAATGGCGAGCTTGCCAGGATACTTCTAACATCCTGATATTACGAAGTCCGAGATGCGCGAATGTTGATAGAGATCTGCCGATACACAGAAGTGTAATTTAGAGCGAGTCATCACTAGGTGAAACATGTGCCGGTAGTGAGGACCCAGTCTCATTATTTCTTGGCCATGGAAGTTCCTTAAAAATAACGCTCGAAGTGCAAATTGATAGGATGGATTTGTGTAAGGTGCAAGAGATTGGAAACGCTGTAGGACTAGAAGGGATCGCACTGAAAGAATGGTTGAACGGTTTGCTCGAGGCAGAAAAGGCTGGCCTGAGAGAAGAGCAAAAGTGGCAAGAGTTGGTACGGAAAGAAGGCGAGCAGGAACGTTTTACCTCGGGAAAGGAACAACAGTGGAGAGAAGAGAGCGCCACGGAAATGGCACGCATAAAGACGGAATGCAACCACCTGGAGGAAATGATAGCGCTGCTGGAAGCTGCAGAGGATGCACAAAATGGTGCAGAGATGTGGAAGGATGAGGTCTCACTGCAGAGAGAAGGTCCACAAAAGAGGAAGGCTTCGGAGCTTACAGGAAATTCCGACGGGGCTTGTCCGCTCGTCACAGAAAACGACAAGATGAAAAGTAAGGGAGGGTTCTGCGGAGATTCGGAGCTCCATTTAAAACCTGGTGCGGAAGCTGAAGCTTCAGCCCTCGCACGCGGAGAAGATGCTGAGGTGATGATGCGGCCCATGGTCGTACTGAAGAAGGCCCAGCAAAGCACAGGGAGTGCTAAGGTACGGCGAGCTACTTCGGCTGGTCAGAAAGTAAAGAGGAGAACACATCTGGCATGTGTGGTTCACCGGAGTACTCAGTGGAGACGCCGGTTGAGCGCACAAAAGAAGCTGCTAGGGCAGTGCAACGGCAAGCTCAAAAGACAACGATTTGGTGCGCAAGTGAAGGGTCACAGTGTCCGCCACAAAATTAAAATGTCAAACAAGAGGCCAAGCGCGCGCTCTGCTGACGTTGGAATTGCGATCTACCCTATCGCGATTGACCGCGCTAAATTATACTGTTACCCCGGGGTGCTATCGAGCGTTCTGGTGGACTGGACGGCCAAAAGGCCAAGACTGGGAGGGTAGCTGAGCACTATGATTTGATTGCATTCCTGGCTGAAACAGTTAGACTGGGTCTTTCTCTTATTTGCAAATGTCAACGCTGATATTTCTAAGTATATAGCTGTTTTGCATCTCTAGATTGCGTTTGGCGATTTTGTATAGCTTTCGTCACGAAGACGGCTGTTTTTGTATTCGTAGCATTTACTACAAAAGCGCAGTAGGAAAGGAGGTTGAACATTGGAAGGCGATTGCTTTGTGGTATTTTCAGCGCGTGGTAGTCTTTGATTTTCGGAAAGGTGCGCATTCGTTCGGTGATACTTGTTCTGTACGGAATTATTCAGTTTTGAGATAATCGTAGCGCTCAGTGATTGTGCTTTCATTTTTTCATGGTGTGTTGCCTCAACGATTGTGATTGGACGCAATAATTTGTGGGTGGAAAACTCTTCAAGAAACTTGTGTTGTGAAAGTGTAGCTGTGGAGGATAGCCATTGTGCTTGGTGGTCAACGACCGCAAGACAGCACCTTCTGTAGATGAAAACCTCAAGAAAGAACTTCATGTTATGAAATTCTCGTTTGCGGGGGGTAATGTCATGATTCTAAGAAATGACATAAAATAGAACTGAAGGGGCAAGACGGAAGAAGATGAAGCCACGTGAGACAACGATGTGAGAAGGGGAAGAAAAAGAAACAGGATGGCGACGCAGGGGTAATCGAAGACTGAGACCGGGAGGAAGCGGCGGATGGGGTCCATGGCTACGCTCCAGGACGCGCCCGACCCTTGCTGTGCACAAGCTGTCGCGGCGAGAGTTACACACTCCCCTTCAGACGCCTAGGAGACAAGAGCCTTCGCTGCCTTGGGCAAGTCGCTTCGGTTCGTCGCCGCAACGAACTCAAACTGTGAGGCCTGCTCCAAACAGCTTCATTTCTTGGAACTGTAGATGTGCTTAAGCGTGTGTGTATTATTTCCCCTTTTACTGTGTACATACTCCTTTGCTTTCTGTTATATCTTCGTCTTCCTTTTGTAAATATAATGGCTTGTAAATCATTCGCTTTTGGCCTCGCCTCTATCGCATTCGCAACGTCTCCGGCCGAACCGTGACAATGTGACAGGAGGAGGAATGTCTTGCGTACAAAACAGACAGAAAACTGCCGCAAAGCGACTGCAGGAAAAGGTGACTTTTTAGGTATTCCCGGGATAATACACCCGTAGTGGGAAGAAGGACCATGGGGGTGTGGTAGGTAGCATATATTCTTGAAACGTAGTCGGTATGCTGTCAGTATTGTCTAGAATATGCTGTCCAATACGGCTGTAAACACACCTTTTGGTAAGTCAGACAGATGATGGGCGCGATGTTTCGTTAAGTGCCGAATATGATTCCGAACAGTCTCCTGGATACGAATGGCTTTTTTTGGAACGCAGAGAGATTCGGTAATTCGCAACTTTCAGCGATGGTGGTACCACGGTGTGAGAATCGCGCTCCCTAGCTCCTGGATGATTGGCCTCGTAATAAATGGGCTTGCCTACACCATCCTGGCGTGAAAAAATAACGTAAGGCTCTAACACTGCGCGTATGTAGCAAAACTAGAATTACTTACGCGTCGCGGACCCAGCCTCGTACCGCTGTTCTACGACGATCATCCAGAAGACAGCCATTTTGATAGGCACCAGTGCGCCCCCTATAGGCCTTGAAAGTTGCGAATGGTGTCAATGGTGGATGTAGATTAAGGCCTCTGACACGCCAAAAAAAAAAAAAATTTTTTTTTTCATGCTAAACGTTGCAATGGCATATCAGGACATTACAAAAAAATTGTTTCACTATAGAGTTGCGTAGTTTTTTTATAAAAAATAGAAATACGAGGCCCAATTCAAAGTTCCCGCCGGCACTGTGACGTAACAGTGTACCGCAAGGTGTCGGGGCGGTCAGAAGGGAGGCATCGCCGGAAGTCACGTGAGTTGTATCCCTCCTCGTGCTTACCGCGAGCGCGTGTAATATTTTTGTAATATTTTTGTTATTTTCGCACCTACACGAGCGATCCAAGCAGACAAGGTTTCTTTTATTTGCTTTTCATCGCTTAATGTTGCTGTAAAGGTAGAAGAAGCGGAGTCAGTGAATTGACGTGATCAACCATAATGACTAGAAGGTGCTGTGTGAGGGACTGTCCCGGTATTTCAGCAAGTGAAGAAGAGATCACACTGCATGCATTTCGGAGAGACATACATCGGCCGCATGAGCACCCAGTAAACAAGTTCTACTCATGCTCTAGACAAAATACGTACTTTGTGCTCGACGTTTACTTGTACTTGGTTCACTCACCAGTTCGTATTCTGCATCTACAGCCTGGAGAGTATCCGATGATTCAACGACCTCGGTGTCTCAACCTTCAGCAATGCGATCGGGCGTGTCGTATGCTAGCAATCCTAATTTCTGCGAGCGTTCTAAATTTTTTTTTTTTTTCAAAACTTGATAGCTTGTTTTGCGCCCAGTATAGCCCTGTATTATCGGACTGACGGCATGCACTCGTACACTGGCTTCTACTCGCAACGCTTTCATAATTGACCTCCATCAGGTCGATCCACTGACTCTTCGTCCTCAAATTTTACAGCACGCAAACTAACCAACGGTGCAGGGATAAAGAGCTATACTTCGTTTCACCTTATGTGCGAGCGAAGGCAAAGCTGGAAGCGCGAGCACGAAAGCTCCGTGCGTTCAGGCTTTGCTCGAGCGCGCGAGCTGGGGAGAAACGCAAAAAGCACTGGTCTCGCGCTTCTAGCTTTGGCTTCGCTCGCAGATAATGTGAAACGAAGTATAGTGGAACTGAAACTTCGTTTTCTACGATCGCTCGTACGAAGAGCAGAATAATAAAAAGAAGAAAAGTCTTAGGCACGGTCGCGGAGAGCACGAGGAGTGAAACTCACGCGACTTCCGGTTAACCCACTTTTAGTGACGTAGCTCGATGCCTCCTTTCTGACCGCCCCGACACCTTGCGGTACACCGTTACGTCACAGTGCACGGCGGGAACTTTGAATTGGGCCTCGTATTTCTATTTTTTATAAAAAAAACTACGCAACTCTATAGTGAAACAATTTTTTTGTAATGTCCTGATATGACATTGCAACGTTTAGCGTGAAAAAAAAAAATAATATTGTTTTTGGCGTGTCAGGGGGATTCAACCGCTATTTATTTGTACCCTTTTCCTCATAGATGGCGCAGAATTTTTCCGGAACAAACGAGTTGCATGCTCGCCGCTGCGCATGCAGTTCGGGCGCTCGAGGTGGGCTCGGGCCACGGGCTGTTCGCCACCGATCTCGAGCCAGATCTTCTTGGCTCTGAGTCCGCCACTGCCAGAAGCGGCCAACGGGCGGCGCGAGATACGAGCCAGTACATTCGTAGATTATTAGCGGCGAGATGTTTCGGTGGCGCCCTCGTTCGGTTACCTTTCGTGACGTCATTACCTTGTGAACAATAAGTTCGATGGTGTTTTATAATGGGCATGGTGGCAGCCTGAAATCATAGCGCTCTCAAAGCAACACTGCCAACACCGTCAAAATTGAAGTTCTTACATTCCTCTTATTTCCGTCGATGAGACATCATTTGCTGACGTCATAGTCAGCATTCGGCCAATTGTGGTGGGCTGACCACAGCGACGCTTTCGATCGCTCACGTCGCCAATATAGGAGGCTTCGCCATAAAATGTTTTGCGCGCGAATACGCCACACGTCACAAACTGTCGCGCGCTCCCGCTCGCTCTGCTCGCACTGTTCGGATTCTGTCAGGTTGACGGCAGCTTCACGTCCACCTCGGCCTTTCCAGATTCCAAGGTATTGTCTTTGGTTGCCGTCCGTATTTTTAAGCTTGCAAAAGGCAATATAGGACACGGGGATCAGTTCCGGAATTTTGCGTGCCTGAGACATACATCGATTGACTCAAAGTGATCGTTTATCCTTTGAAAAATTCGCGTTAATCGGGTTCTTTACATATTGAACAACTATTTTGTATACAGGTGGGAAAATATGGTGCATTTTGGGCATCACAATCCCAGGTAATGAGCTTACACGAACGAAGTGTAAGCTAATAAATGCTTGAATTGGCTTCCTACGGTGTCCGTTTGCAGATGAAACACGTCTAAAATACGAGCCAAGAGACGGCGTTAGGTCTTGAGGCGTTACCGGAATAACCCAATTTCTCGTTGTTTTATAGTTAATGCAGTGTTTTATTAAAAAAAAGTAACAATCACACGCTACATCTAAAAAAAGAAAAAAAAAAAAAGCCAACAGCGACTTAGTTCATTGAATAACATCGTCTGCATTCAGGGATAAGTGGCGCCCTGGTTCTTACCTGCATTCATACATTCGCTGTTGCAGTGATCAGACGCCTTTTGTAGCAGACGAACGCTGTAGGTAGCGATATATTTGTTTTTTACTGGGCAATCTACCCGGGTAAGCTAATTCTTCGAAACTTTGACACATAGTAGCCATCATCTTCGCCAAGCTCTGTATAAAACCTTAGCACCATCCGTTAAATTGGAGTCACACGGTATATCGTGCTTCTATTTAAAACTAGAGCGCCCGAACGTAAAACCATCCTAACGGTACGCTTACACTCCAGAATCCGCGGGCGTATCCGCGGGCGTATCCGCGCCGGCGACGAACGGATCTCGTGGCCTGGGCAGATCCACCCGCGGATTCGTAAGTGTAACCGTACCATAAAATGACATCGAATTCGGTACACGCGAACATAATTTCACGCTATTTTCTAAAAGCAAAAAAAGAAAAGAAATGTTTATTTGTTTACTTATTTAGATGGCATTTACTGGCGGCCATAGTTGAGTTCGTTCTTGCAGAGCGCGAGTTCATGACGAGCTTTCACAACGCCTCCGCAAAGTGCACTGCACACCATTAAGATAGCAAGTCCTCACAGAGTTCACATCATGCGCTGTGAACTCTGTGCTCAAGTATGACGCCGAGTAAATACCACCTTTCGCAAATGAAAAATATAATTTCGTACAAAACAAATCTCTAAACTATTTTTTTTTGTCTCGTTTTTGGCGAAATGTGAAACTCCGGTATAATTCACGCGCACGAAAGTTCGCGATTAGGAGTTGTATGCCATGTATTCGGTACCACAGGCTACCAAATATTCGCATGGTCAATCCTTTTATGATTTTTGTTTTTGCTAATAGCAAAGTTTGCGAAGATTGTGTCTTTTAGAAAATTAAGTCGTTTACAGTGTTTACAGTTACGGTACAGTCAGATTACGTTCTCTATAACTAAGGTGTTTATTTATTTTTTGCGTCCATCGAAATTAATTTAATTTCGGCTGGTTTTTGTCACATATGTCTTAGAGTCTATCTACTGTGAGGAAGAATATGAATGTGTGGAATGCACGTTCATCAACATTAAGCGCGGAGCAGTAACGGACTAAGGTATCGTTGTCATTGAATGTCGCTTGTGTATAGCTGGCAGATGAAGAAACTTTGCATGTTTTATTTCTGTACTGAAGTTTCGCGCCAAAAAACACAAACAAAACCTGAAGGACAACGTAGGACAAGGCGTCGCAAGTTGGGCTAATTGGTTCTGAATTATACTGAGGCTTTACGCCAAAAAAACACAGGGACAAAGCACTTCGCAACACTCATGACTGGACGTAGAAAGGTAATATTGTAGAAAGCACAGGGGTGATTATTTATGAATGCGATAGCATTTATCGTTGCACATAAGGTCAGGTGTTTGGTCTCATTGACCAAGAACCGGAGCACATTCCCTCCAAATGTAGCGGGGAAACTGAATTGATTCATAAGTCGTGACGTCCATTTTTCTGTTAAAGTTAGCGCGGAAACTGTTTCCGTGCCCAGGAAACAGGACAACCATATAGCTGAAAATCTTGAGTACTAGCTTTTAAAAGTGAGGCGCAGCACAAAAAGAGGCCTTACCTATTGGTGACGTGCGCGATCAAAAGCGTCGCTTTGGTCGGCCTTCCACTATTCGCCGAATACTTACTATGACGTCAGCAAAGGCTTCCTCATTGACGGGATTAAGAGTAATGTAAGAACTTTAATTTTGACGGTGTTGGCAGTGTTGGTGCCAGAGCGAAATTATTTCAAGCTTCCACCATGCTCATTACAAACACCATCGAACTTATTCTTCGCAAGGTAATGACGTCACGAGAGGAAACCATACGAGGGCGCCACCAAAACATCTCGCCGCTAATAACTTGTTTTCCCAGTGCTATTGTTTTTAAAGTAAAACTTTAGTATGAGTCAACCTGCAGTCTAATGCAGCTTTTTTGTTTTGTCAATTTACTTGAAGATCCAGTCAGACAACGAAAGTATCAACCTACACTAAAACAACATGTTACGCGCAGGTTTTTTTTCTTACTAAATGCTTTCTTGGAGATCTGGCAGCTCAACCGTTCGAAAGCATGGAGAAATATACGTTCGTTGCAGATAGACCACCAGCATGACAATTCATATTCGCGGTAAGAAGCGCGCTAGGGACGCCTCTGGTTTCCTCGCTATATAGTGCACGTGCTTACCACGCGGTTATGATTTAATTTTCATAGTGCACAGAAGCTTGGCACAGCACGTGCTCGCACCAGCAGAGGAAGTTGAAGCGTGCTCACTCTGGGTTGTGAAAAAATTTCACCAGGTGGCGATGCCGAAACTTCTCGCCGTGAACAGCGTCGCTGCAGCATTTCTATACGTTGTGAACCGACAGACATTTCATTGCTTCGCGAGCCCTAGAGAACCGGAACATGGTCTCGAACATGGTATGAATATGTGTAATTAAAGCCGCAGTGACACTGCTCATCATCATGCAAAAGACATGGTGTTCGCAGCAGACATGATGAGAGAACCATCTGCGCCTCAAGCATGTTCGAAGCGTGTGTACTTCACGCATGTGTGTGCTTTGAGCATGTCTGCAGGCGTTGTCCTTTGTCTGTCCTTTGTATGACAGGGTTGTCATGCAAAGGACAGACATTTCTCAGACGTCTGCGTGCAGACTGTCATGTGCATGACAGGGTTGTCATACAAAGGACAGACATTTCTCAGACGTCTGCGTGCAGACTGTCATGTGCATGACGCAGTAGCCGTGCGACCGCGACTTAAAAGAAACACGCGTTCGTATCAATTATGGCACTGAAAGGCCGACGACCAGACTCGAGATTCTGCAAGGCAAAAGATCCTCCTCATTATCGGGTAAGCAACGGTAGACAGGGTAGAAGGGGGGGGGGGGGGGGGGGGGAGGAAGCGGGGAAAAAATGGAAAGCGCGAACAGGCCGTCGGTCTTTAAGAGGTACGCAAACGAAATATTTGCTCTTATATTTCTTGGTTTAGATGTGATCTACACCCTAAGAAACAGGGGGTGTATAGGGGTACACCCTTTTGCCCCATACGTAACACCCAAAAACAACAATTAGACGTTCAGTCCACAGACGTCAAACCGATGATACCAAATTTCACGAGCGGCTTGATAATCGAGCGATACAAGTTATTAAAATCGCTAATGTGCGTATTAAAAGCTACAGTAAGACAAAGAAGTTTTTTTTGGCCCTGCTGCAAAACTTCAGTGTTTTTTTTTCTAGTCCTAGCCTAGACTAGTGTTTCTGGGCTGCCAATTGAAAAATCAAGAACATTTTTTTAGAGCGAATAAATGAATGTCAGAGTTGCGTGTGGTGGCGGTGTGTGAAGCTCCGTTGGAATGTTACCACGTCATGAGTTCCTAAGAAGCGGCGCCAGTTCGTGACAGTATGGCTGGCTCGTGGAGTTACAATCATTGTGGCAAAACACATTCTTGTTTTGCGTCACCTATATTTTCTCGCATATTCCAGGTTGAAATCTTTTATTATATTTTTCGTCCCGCGTACCAGATACGGAACCCACGTGACTGAGAACGACAGCAAACAGAAAACGTTTATAGCCTATACTAGAGTCACTGAATGTTCCCAGAGTACTGAAACTCCCAAGCTTCGTTTCAGAACCGAGTCGCGGTGCAGCAGTCGCGATCTACAACATGGCGCTGTTCTGTGCGGTTCATGCGAAGCACGTACAGTGTAGCGTTCGTTCTTGTGTGAGCTCTTCAATCATCTTTACTGGCCTGCATCGACACTGCTTTGTTTTTATTAAAGTTATTTTATGCGTTCCGAACGGTGCGTGACTTGCTCCTCACTCTCTCGTGTCTCTATCGCCCCTCGAAACACACCGATGTCGAGTGTAAGGCTTAGCATCAGAGGCGTAGAGTTTGAAACACAGCACCAGAGCAACCGGAGTGGGCAAGCGAGCCAGCAACCTTTCTCACCGAACCAGATTAGCGGCTACTTGATATAAAAAAAAATCAAGAAAAAAATCACCGCGCCATTCCTTTGGTCCTAAGTCATCAGTGCCCATAGCTCCCACCCCTGCGTACCCGCCGTAACCATGGTAAAGCAGAAACGTTTTATATATAGGTTTTTTGTTGTTCTGGGCCGATCCACAAAATGGCGGACTGATAACTTCCACCACGGGCTCAATCAACCAATCAGAACTGAGTTCTGCGTGATCAACTTCCGTTAAGCCGACTGAATGGAATTTGGTACTCTGGGTACATTCACCGACTCTAGCCTATAGACGCTTTCAGCGCGCGCCAAATTGAGCCGCCATAGCCGACCTTCTCTTGTCTTACCGAGATGCCGAGCCACTGAAGCGGGCGTTGACGAGTCTCCACAACGGCCTATGCTGGGGAGAAGGACGCGGTAGAATCTAAAATGGCAATGACCTGACCTACTGTGATAATGATGAAGTGGAGCGAACGGAACAAGAGGGAACAAAAACTGAAGGTCGGTTATGGCGGCGCCCATGCACAGCTGCGGCGAGAAGTTTTGGTGGCGCCCTCCTGTGGTTCCCCTTTGTGACGTCATTACCTTGCAAACAACAAGTTCGATGGTGTTTGTTATTACCATGGTGGAAGCTTGAAATCATTGCGCTCTCAAAGGAACACTGCCAACACCGTCAAAATTAAAGTTCTTTCATTCCTCTTATTTCCGTCGGTGAAAATCCCCTTTCCGACGTCATAGTCAGCGTTCGGCCAATCGTGAAAGGCCGACCACAGCGACGCTTTCGGTCGCGCACGGGGCTAATAGGGAGTATTCACTGGCGGCCATAGCTGTGTGCTCGGCTGCGGAGCGCGTGCTGAACGCGAGCTTCCACAGTTCTTTCGCCACGTGCATTCCGCACCACCAAGATTGCCGGTCTTGGCAGCCTATTAATGCGAGCTCGTTCTGAGCATGCGCTCTAAACAGTGACCTCAAATATGGCGGCCAGTGAATACCTCCTATACATAGCTTGCCCAAAACGTCATTCGCTGCCATGCCTGTATTGTATGTGCCGTGAGCGTCCGGTTCCCTATATTAATTTCACACCGCAGAAGTAGTAGCTCGAGGTAACCAGTAAGTTAGAAACAACCGTTAGTACCCTTAAAGGGTGATACCTGAAAGCCATGTATATAAGGTATTCAATGGGTGCCATATCTGAGCGCGTTATTCACAGCGCATCCAGAGGGGGCGGGGGGGGGGGGAAGAAGAAGGAGGAGGAGGAGGAAGAGGAAGAGGAGGGCAGTAGTATGGTTGGCCTGGCAGAGATCCCCGCATCCTATCGTCTGCTAAGAACGACGATTTTGATGGTGTGGATTTTGCACGTTGCGGAAGCACTGTAGATATCTTCGTCAAGCTTTGCGATTCCTTTCAAGCCCGAGTTGTCTACACAGTTGCGCTGTACTTTCGTGAGTGGCGCTGAGGCGGGAAGCATTCAACGTCTTAACTAAATTAATTTCCCAACTACCAGGTGGATTACGGCAAGGAAAGAAGGACATTGAAGACAAACAGACAAGACAGGCTTTCGACTTCCAACAAACGTTTTGTTGAAAGTCGAAAGCCTGCCTTGTCTGTTTGTCTTCAATTTCCCTCTTTCCTTATCGTAAATTAGAAACCAACACGCTCAACCATCTACACCAGGTGGTATTGAGAAATCGTTTCATTCGTTTTAAAATTAGTTTTCGTGCGTTCATGACTTTTGTTTCTAAGGTGCTGACACAGTTTCTGGCTAAACAAAGCAATAAGTGCGAACATTTCGTTTCCTTACCCTTTTGAGACAACAAAACTAAAAAAAAAGGCTTTGATATTGGCGGCATTCTCTTAAGGTGATGACCTCGCGGTGCTTCGTTGCCCTGGTGCTGGTCTTGCTGGTGTGCGCGGAGGCAGTCACCATCGACAAGGATGGTGGCTACGAGAATGTTATCGTGGCCATCGGCAAGGACGTGACCTACCAGAAGGACATCATTGTAAACCTTAAGGTATCAGTCGGTGCTTGGTATTGACACTATAATCACTCACTGGATGAGAAGGGCATGGTGGAGCTTCAATTGCCACGTATCCAGCGCGAGCTTCCCACCTTCGACTATGCTTCGGAGCATAGGCGGAAAGTTTTCGATTTCCCGAGGGGCTTGAGCTCGACGAAACACCGCCCCCCCCCTCCCCCCCCCCCCCCCCGGAAAGACGCCTTACTAGGCAACAAATGCGATTTCGTCTAGCAAATAATTACTCGAAATAAGTATAGTAGTATAGTAGCATGTCAAGATACAGAAAAGTTCTTTTCTTCATTAACCGTGTTTCTAGATATTTAGGTATATTGGCATATGTGAATGAACGGGTGTGCTTTTGAACCATGTGTACCATTGCTGAATTGTTCTTTTTTTCCACTCCTGTAAGAGTCCCGATCCGGGACTGACAGTAGGTGAAATAAATAAATAAAAGTCATTGTGCAGTGCAACATGGTAATGAGAATCAAGCTCTAGATACAGGAGCCACCGACCAAATATACGAGTATACTTAATTTAGTTTTGTCATCTTGTTAGTTTTGATCGCGAACATCACTCTATGCATATACTTCCGTCCTAATACAAAAGTAGCAATTACTATCGTTTTTTTTTGTGATATTGCTGGAACAGCATTAACATGCAAGCTCCCACCTTACGCCTTCGTGTCTCGAATGTCGAAGTTGAAGGGAACGAAGACAGTGAGAGTATTGAAGACAGAGATTGACAGGAAAGAAGGATTGTTTAAACAAAACAAAAGTAATGCGAGGCTTGTTTGATGCTGGCTTGGCTCTCCCCTAACAAAAAACGAAAAGAAAAGACATCCCTGCTTGCCCTCCTCATCACGACCTTGTAATGTTGAGGCGAAACCCAAGTAGGGAGCTACCGTGGAGCCAGGCTGGCGCTGGGTAGGTAACCCGGCGGCCAGGCGACTCTTGAGACGCGGTCGTCGGTCGCCGAAGCTCCGCTTCCTCGGTCGTGCCTGGTGGTGTTGACGAGTGGGCTAGTTGGTCATTCATATTAACGGAAAACAAACAGCGCAGGGACAAGGACAGAGTAGAAAGCCGTAGATATACACAGCGCTGACTTACAACTGAGCTTTATTGGCACTGACAACCTGTGTAAATACAAAATTTGCCCGGCCCAAAAGCCAAGAAAGGAAACAACACTAGAGGAGGACTACACGTGTTCCTAGAGTCATCTGCAGGCGCCGTTGTTCTCCGATCTGAGTAGAAAAATACACTTCTTTCCCGTCAAGGCAAGTGACGGGGCACTAACACACTCTGAACCCGATTGTCCAATGGCGCATGCTTCTATAATCTCACGTGTCAGCTTATCCTTTTGTTTTCTGATGACCGCGCATCGTTCAAAATCCGGAGTACATCCGCAATCGCGGCAATGCACCCCAAGGTGCCCCGACACAACCTGAGACACTTTATAACGATGCTCTCTTAAACGCTCATTAAGACAATGTACTGTCTGCCCTATGTATCTCCGGCCACAGGACAGGGGCTTAGAGTATACAACACCCTCAACGCATGTAACAAACTGGTTTTGGTGTTTCTTGGTGCACACCTGTCTCTCTATTACATGAGAATTCACTTTTTTGCACATCATAGATAGCTTGCCTGGAGCCGAAAAGACCACGTGAACACCAGCTCGACGTCCCACTTTCTTCAGATTATGGGATACTTTGTGCAGGTACGGTAGTACTGTGATGTTCCTGTTTTTCCGTTTAACTTGTTCAGCACTCTCAATGCGTCTTGTCTTTAGGAGAGTCTCTGCGACTGCCGTTAGGAGGCGCAACGGGTAGTCCGCGGCCGTGAGCCTCGCTACTTGATTCTTAAAGCTATCCTTTAACAAGTGAAAGCAGGATTTATTAAGGGCGTTCTTAAAGCAAATGTTGATGATTCCCCTTTTAACCAGTTTAGAGTGGGCAGACGAAAACGACAGGAGGGGTTTATTACTTCTCGGTTCATAAAGCCAGCAGGTGTGTGTGGGATGACAATAAAGCTTAAGGTCTAAAAATCTTATGGAACCGTTTACTGGTAATTCGTGCGTGATAACCACGCACGAATTACTGTATAGCGATGTGAGCGCTGTGTATGTATGTCTACCGCCTTCTACTCTGTCCTTGTCCCTGCGCTGTTTGTTTTCCGCTAATGTGCCTGGTGGCGCCTTCACATTTTGCCGCCTGTTGCCGCCATGCAACAACACACCACCGACAACACATAGATGTTCTTTTGTCTTTTATTTTTGACCTTTTTTAAGTGAGTCTTTTTTTTTTACAAGCTGCCGGGGACATTTTTTTTTAAAACGCGTCAAAAAGGCATTTCACTGCAGTCACTAGTGCGAGTGAGCAAATCACTTTTCTTTTTTTTCATCAGTCCGTTCCTCTTGCCTCTGCTTTCTTTTTGATTCCAACACCGCAACTGTAAGCTGCCCGAGCTCCTTTTTCGCCTTTCTCTGTTCATTTTGTAGGGCAAGAGCAAATTAAGTGCCCTAACAATTGCCGTCGCAATTGTTATGGCCTGCATGGAGGTCTTTAGTATTTATTTTCTGCCGTCAGTAGGCTGGTTTCCTTTTTATTGCTATTTTTCTTCGCCTGGAATTGAGCTTTTTAAAATGTGAAAACAACTACCATCGCCACCTGCGGGGGCGATGGTGCTTGCTTATCCGAAGAGCTCGAGAAAAGGAGGAGGGGGGGGGGCTCTGGTCCCCCCCCCCCCCCCCGAAAAATTTTGGGGCCGGGGGGGGGGGGGGGGGGCCGAGCTCCCCCGTAGTCGGCACCTATGCTTCGGAGTCTTGCGCACCTCACGTGCGTGCGTGCGCGCAGCCAAAGCATGCCGGAAGTCATTGAGCACGTGCTGAAGGCCAGGCGTTCTAAAGACAGGCCCTGCCGTTCTCGGTCCGTCAGTGGCAATAAAGATGCATGCCAGTGTTGGGCTCTGCTTGGACGTTCCTGGTGTTTCGATCTTAGAACATCGCTCACTCAACAACGCGAGTAGTGAGATCATCGCCTCGATTTCATGTACCGTGAATCAGATCGGCATTTGGTGAACTCTCGAGGAGGTCTTTGTTTCAAGAGGCTCAGACAACCTACCACACACCTTGCTTAGTGTGAAACCAATTGTTTTAAGAAATCGCCACTGAACTTAATACAAAATAGTATTATTTTCCCTTTGTTTCGTTAGATTTTTGTTATAATTCCTCAACTAAATATTGTATCTCAATATAGTTGTGATCATATCTTCAGTTCGATAGCTCGTAATATGTTTAATATAAAACCTTTACAGAGGATTAATTCTACTCGAAATGTATATGTCATTGGTCCCCCTGCAGGAACAGCCCCTTACGTCCTATCCGGCTGTCTATTCTCTCCCACAATTTGTGACAAACAAAAAAAAAATATATTAGTTAAAACAGCGACCAGATATTCAGAATGCTTCAATCAACGTAAGGCTGATCTTTTTAACTGAACATTCAGAACTACTGGGTTGCTTGTAGGTGTAGTGATTGCAGAAGACGCTGGTCTAGTTAGTGCGAGCGGGGACTTCAGGAAACCAGACCAAATACTTTTGACCGAATATATCCTCCGCCTTCCATGTTAGCGGCGCACACTGCTTTACCGTATACTTCTTTAAAGGGGCACTGCAAAAGGACGAAGAAAACCAAATGTTGCTTGGAAGGGCTTCCATATCAGTGTCCAACGGGAGCGTTCAGATACGACACTGGTATAGAGCGTCTAATAATGACGACATAACATTCTAGAGGTAGGACTGGCTGAATACGTGCACGTGATCCCTTCTGATCCTTTCAAGCGCGTGATTCTCACTCAAACTTTGGCTTTGAACACTCGTAAATCGGTGGGGCGTTCACATCTACCTAACTGGATTTTCATTCCAACAATTAGGACGATCGCGCATGTTTTTTACCGTTTCGGTTCTCTATTGGCTCAGACCAATGACGTCAACAACTTTAGAAAAAAGTGCCCAACATTCGAAACTTCTTTCACCTGCTATGATCAAAATACATCTGATTTATTTTTTATTATATTTTTAATATGTTAGTAGAGCCCCACACACAGGATCGAGCGAACGCGATGTAAATAAAAAAAAAAAAATTGCCAGAAACGCTTTGCAGGGCCCATTTAAGCTAGGGTCACGCTGCTCATTCATTCTACAGAAGACAGTCTGCAAACACACGCCACCGCAATATCCGTGCTTTGAATGCCGCGTGCCAAGTTTCTCAACGAACTCATTGCTATGCGGCATTTGAAGCACGGATCTTGCGGTGAATTGCATTCGAATCTGTGTGCAGAGTGTCTTTTCTATAGACCCTTTTCATAACAAACGCCATCAGGCGGTGCTCCTGTCGTTGATGTTCCTGGAAACTTCAAATTCATGTGCAGATAAATTTTATTTACATCTTATACATCAATCTACATGCATAAGTCCGTGGAACATTTGGTGTTAAGAAATCGACAAAACTGGCGTCTCAAAGGACGTGACATGCTGCGAGGCAGCGGCTACGGAAGCGCGATTACGATACAGAAGAAAATATTTGCCTAGAGGAGCGGACCCGCCCAGCTGCGCCGGCTGCTCACACTTCGGTAAGGGGCGCGAAAGGCAGTGAAATGTTACCATTCACAAGGGTCACTAGCGACAAGGCCCCCTCCGCAGGCACTTCCGCAGGCACTTCGGCTTACCCAACCAGAAACGTTCCGCGTCAAGTTAGCGCAGCAAGGCTAAGCAGAGACGGGACAACAAGGACCACTTGGCTCTGGTGCGACGTGGTTGGAAAACCGTCAGGAACCGCTGCCAGAGGGCAAATTGACCAACCGCGAGGAGAAAAGCGCAAATCCTTCTTGAGGGCACCGGCCATAATGTAGGAAACACGTAGAAAAAATGTGCTCGCGCAGGTGCTTGAAAATGGCCAGGAAAACAGACACAAAATATTGTTTTTGATTCTCCTAGAAGTTTATTACGGCCTATTCCGTAAACAAGTACAAAAGTACAAGCGGTCTGTGAAATGCGAAGAGGCACTCTAAGCTTTTATACAACTGAGAAGATTGCAAAGCAAACAAGAACCGAGGTAATTCTAGACTATAATGGTAGACTTCCGGAAAAATTATTCTCAGGGCTGCCGCGAGCATTGACACCGCATAATTCTATAGACAATCTGGAAGAGTACGCGTAGAAGAACGGTCAATCGTTGCCAAGGAGTAGGTTGCAGTGCACTTACCATAATAATAGGGGACTTGAAAGATGTAATCCGAGATATATGTCGACACGGTCAAAGCAGGACAATCACACAGACACAAAAACGAAAAGGAAGGCTCCATGAAGTTTCAACACGATGCGGCGCACAAGCGGTCATTTGCCGAACCCAACCAAACCGCAAAAATTCCTGATTTCTTTGAAGAATTGCTCGTTGCCGATATACGCATAGGACTCTTCGTACACTGATAGCTTTGGTGCACAACCAATACGTTGTCGAGACATCCAAATAAGACCGCAGGGTAAGGCGACAGATCGAAGCAGGTAGGACGAGCGAAGTTCGAAATGCAACGCACAAGCAGACAAAGAAAAAAGCGGCTGCCAGCGGGCGCCGTACCGAATCTCGCAGGCGTTGCTTATGAGCTTGTAGCTCGCGCGCGCTGGCGAACTCCTCTCCCTTCGGGTCACGTGACAGGTGACCAGAGAGGAGGGAGGGGGTGCGGTCAAGGAGGTCAAGGCGCAGCGCAGGCAATACCCTCCGGGCAGTCGTTTATGTTACACGTTGCGCCATCTCGCTCAAAATATGTGCAACACTGAGATGGCCCTTTCGCCAGCCTCCTTGCTCGTGGGGCTGTTCACGCATCAATTTGAAGGTATTGATTCATGCGTTTTTCGTCTTTTATTCTTGACATTGCTATCGGATGTCGCAGAAGAGCAAACGCCGAAGCTGTAGGCACTGTTGCGTACCGGACTGTCGCTAACCCTGGAAGCTTAGCAGACGTGAAGCTCCGCAGGCTTCCGTCGAAATCGTTGAAAATACAACGCCGTCGGAGATGAATAAATGCCTTAAAGTGTGTAAAATAAGCATTCCGTTCACATTGCCTGACTTGAGATGAATTTCTAAATGCGCTATTTGACCCGATATTTGGAATTAATGCGCTCGAAGCCCGGCGTTGTCTTTGAATTCGATGCGATGACTCTAGAATCAGATCAGTCCTTTGGCACTCTCATTGCTCTCTGCTCCGCGGACACATCTTGATCGAACGACGTTTTGTGGACGTTTGATCGTAGTTACCGAAAACCGAAGTAAGCGTTTTCTCCGCTTCGCCGATTGCAGAACGAACTGTCGTTTGCGCCTTTAGCATGACCACGTAGCTGCCCAAAATGGTTGCTCTATTTCGACCCGTGTCTATGCGGTCCTAACTTCATCCCTGTTGCGAGAAAAGTCTACCCAAGAAATAATGAGAAAAAAAAAATGTACTTACCCCACGAGAAAAGGTTATCCATGCGGCGTTTATTTCTGTTCTATGTAAAAGTGAACAGCATATTCAATCGACGAGAACGAGCATCAGCTTGCGCCGAGCAACTGCGTATACTACACCGTCCAAACTACAGCCAGCTTGCACGAAAAACACATCCCTCGTACACCACAATCGTCTTCAACACGGCGACGAGGGGACTGGAAACAAGCTGATCACCAAAATGAGGTCAGCTCTTCATGCGGGAAGAATTCACTTGGAAACAAAGGGTGGGTAAGGATGAGAGGGAAGGGGGGAAAGGGGGGGGGGGCGTTTTAGTTCCGCTTTTGCAGTGCGCTTTTGTAGAGGAGGGAAGCTTGACAAAGTCTTCGCTTTTGTTATCTTGAAACGCGCGCAAACAACGTAAAAAACGAACAAAAAAAACTGTTTTTGTTTTTTTGCGTTTACTTATATTTGGCCGTAATATTATGACGTTCAATTTTGTTCTGCTAGCTCCCGTTTCGGGTTGTATCTACCTATCCAGAGCCTTCTATACTGAGAGAGTTCGGCGGTCTATTGATCCAGCCGCCAGTCTAGCAGCACTGATCGAACAGTCTGGCAACTGTCCGCATCGCGTTCCGAGTTTCGTCGTCCGCCATGATGTGCCTTGTCGTCTCGAGCCGGCAGCCGTCTGACTAGCGTGGAGCGATAGACGACGCTGAAAATGATCCTTCTGCGCTCTGCGAGACGTCAGAAGAAAACGTAATGGGGTGCTGTAGTGCCGTTGGGTGCTCGAACAGCGCGAAAAAAGGGTTCAGGATGTACCGGTTCCCGCAAGGAAAAGAAAACCGTGCAAGGCACAAGATCCGGGAGGCCAAAACAAAGAGGGCTAAGTGGAAGCCGACTTCGAGTTCTCGATTGTGTGAGGTAATTTTATAATTAATTTATTTTGTGAGTTAAACGCGTTTTATTTTGACTAAAACTGTGCAGCGACTTGACGCGGCAGCGTCAAGTACGGCTCTGCGTCAGGTGAGAGTGTCCATTGATCACGAAGCCATTTCCTGCCGCGCAAGACCTGATACTTGCGAGCGGCCTAGCTTGCGAACTTTGAACTGTGTATACTGTATTTCAGTATAAGTGCGAGCGGAGCCGATCGCTGCAAGCGCGTGCACGTCGCGCTGAACGACGCGTGCACTGTACGAGCGCACGCGCACCGCCGGCACGTTCAAAGCATGCAGCTCGCTCTCGTAGCTTTCTCTACGCTCGAGTTTTTAGAAGCGGCCTCGCAGCTCCGCTTCGCCGTCTCGCAAGCGCTTTTGTTTCACTAGCGGGCGTGCTCTCGCAATGCTCGATGTTCTTGCAACCGCTTGTTCGGGCGCTACCTTTGCTGCTTCTTGAATTGAGGTGAAACGGAGTCTAGAAGTATATTCTTTCACGCGGTTGCGTCTTCTGCGAGAGAGATTCAAGCTGAATAAGTAAATTGAGCCAACAAAAACGCCGACGTTTTAAAGTTCTGTCAAAAATATCGGCTCGGCAACATCGCGAGTTTATGTAAAAAAAAAAAAATGAAATTGCTCATTGCAGTTGCAGTTGAAGCGAACATCAGCGCAATGAAAATATATATATAATTGCTTGCATTACGCGGACGATTTGAAATCGATGAACCGGCGCTCCCGGCCTTCCGGAAACATAGGCTGCCACGGCTGAAACAGGGGTACCCATGCCGCCGATCTGTACAGTCGTCGTCAAACTTATACGGAACACTTGTGGAATATTGAATGCAGAAAAAAGATAAAATATGAGAGAACTGCGCATATTTATGTGAGCTGAAGGTATGCTACCGACATAGTGGGACACAAAGAGAAATAGCTTAGGACTAGCGCCAGCTATGCACGCACACATAGAAAACAATAAAATAGAACAAGCCAAGATTAGGCTTAGCATGTGTTCCAGATAAGTTTGCTGAGCACTGTACATTCAGTATCAAACGGGCTCCGGAGAGCCGTTTGATTAAACCTTTACCGTTTGACGGTCACGGGTCACCCGCTTGTGCAACATTTTCACCAGTTTTAGGAAACGTGCGACAACTTGACCCAAACGAGTGGCCCATTTGTCCAGACCAGTGACCCGTTTGCCAAAGGAGTGACCTGTTTGCCCAAAGAGGTGACCGTTGTGGCTCATACGGGGGACCCCTTTGAGCCATACGAGCGACCCCTTTGACAAACTGGTGACCGGTATGGCTAAACTGTTACCGGTATGAACCCGTTTACTTTCATATAGGCGCCAAATGTTTTTTTTTTTCAGTAGGGTCACGTGCCATTTTCTTAGTTAAATACTGTTTTCCCAGAAGTCCGAGAACTATAGTCTGTTTCATCATAAGTAAGAGCCGCATAATCAAAGATGTAGAAAAAAAGTGAAAGCCGTTTACAACTCATTATAACGCCGAATTAGAGTGCAGCTCTTGAGAAGGAGGAGGGAAGGGTACTGGGAAGTCACGTGACCTCGGGGGAGGGGGTGTCACATGACGATGAAGTCATCAGTGGCGTCACTGATGACGTCATCAGTGACGATGACGATCCGGATGCCGATGACGTCATCAGTGACGTCACTGATGACGTCATCAGTGATGATGACGATGCAGATGCCGATGACGTCATCAGTGACGTCACTGATGACGTCATCAGTGATGATGACGATTCGGATGCCGATGACGTCATCAGTGACGTCACGCGTCCCATAATGCACGGCGCGGTTACACCGACGGCTTGAGCGGCGACGGCGACGGCGACGCCGACGCCGCTCTAGCCGGAAACGGGCGCCTAAGAGCTGCGCTCTAAAAAAAGAAAGAAGAACGCGAACACACATTAGAAATGCAATGTAACGGCGCACTCAAAATTAGTAGTTAGTTTTTTAGAGAGCAGGAGTTTGGTAGGGCGACATTGTTACCCGTTGTAGATAATAAAAAGTGCCCTACAACTGTTAGCTCGGGACCTTTAACGTGCATTACGCAGTAGATGTGATACACGATCGCACGACGGTAGGATGCAGATGGGCGCAGAGCCCAGGGTCCCTGCTAAAGCCCCTTGATAAAGACGTTTTTTACAAGCACCGCCAACCATTGTTGTGGAAGATACGTGCCACGAGCGGGTGCTCCGCCGCCATTCGCTTTCAAGGGACAGTCATTCTAGTGCTGCGCCGCCATTTGCCTCCAAGGCCCGCTCGAGACACGGGCCTCAGGCACTGACACATTTGACGTTACTTGAAAGACTAACGCAAACACATCGAGGGGCTTTAGTCCCAACTAGAGCCACTTTGTATTGCAGCGTAGCTGCCAGAGTAGCGCCACGCTTTTCCCTGTGCCGCCTCTCACCGCGATTGGTCAAACGCGGTACCATAGCAACGAGGCGAGCTGGCACCGTGCCCATAGCAACTGAGTGACTACTCGTCACGTCACCTCGCAAGAGCCGTGATGTCACCGGTAAGATGGCGACGCCCAGAGCTGTTGGATGCGAGTTTGTTCGGTGCGCGGTAGTCACAATGTGCCGCTGCTTGCCGACGATTTCGGACTTCTTTGTGCTCTCTGACGCAGGTATAACGTGAAGGTCTGAAAGAATGAGACTTTATACCTTTTCTGTGCAAGATCGCTCTGGATATTAGCACCTGTGCGACAGCATTGGTCATATCACCGTAGTGGTGCTCGAATTCCCGGATGTGTTCGAGGATCGATACGACTTTTAGCATACAATTTTCGCATACTCTTGGCTTTGTTTCAACGTTTGAGTATCTGAGAATCGATGCGAAATGTACGCGTTGCATGTTGGGCCTTGGGGAAGTTTTTTCAGCCCCAGGTAACCACATAATCACAGAAACTTTTACTGAGGAAGCTCCTGCGATCTTCGCGTTTTGTACAAATCAACAATTTTGCGATATAGCTTTTAGGATAAAATTTTTGCATTTTTCTTGCTTCTTTTGAAATTTTGAATTTATGAAAATTGAAACGAAAGGTATACGTCGCGTGTAGGGCCTAGGGGAAGTTGTTTCAGCCCTGGGTCACCGAATAATCACAGCAACTTTTAGCGAGGAAGCGCCTGCGATCTTTAACTTTTTGTACTAGTCAACAATTTTACGATTCGGCAGTTCTGAAGATTTTGATATAACGTGCTTTCGTTGCAATAGCTTGCATTTGATTGCAGTGTTTTAGAGCGCGGCTCTTAGGCGCCCGCTTCCGGCTTGAGCGGCGTCGCCGTCGCCATCGCCGTCGCCGTCGGCGTAATTGCGCGTTGCATGTACGTTTCATGTAACCCGCGGGTTGCATGCAGCCCGCGCGTTGCATGCAACGGCGTAACCGCGCGTTGCATTATGGGTAGTTTCTCATAATAACGTCACCAGGGTTACCCTCGTGAGGGTTACGAAGGCTACGAGGGTTACTTTTCACGAGGGTTACCCTCAAGAGGGTTACCCTCACGAGCGTCACGAGTGTTACCCTTACGAGGGTTGCGAGGGTTAGTTACCCTCAAAGGGTTAACCTCACGAGGGTCACGAGGGTTATGAGAGTTACCCTCACGTAACCCCCGTTAAGGTCACGTGACCCCCCCCCCCCCCCCCCGAGGTCACGTGACCTCAAGGAGTCACCTATCCCTCAGTACCCTTCCATCCTCCTCCTCAATAGCTGCGCTCTAATCCGGCGTTACAGGGAGTTGTAAACAGCTTTCATTTTTGGCTTGTTTTTTCAAGTGACAAGCTGGCGTTTTCTCAAATGACTTATATGAAATACTCTGCTATATAACAATGCATCAACACATACTATTAAACTTAGATGCTCAGAAGTGTGTTCGTCTTTGTAATTAACAAGTTACAGACATGGTTATTTCTTGCGAGTGTAATATTTATTTTCTGTTGGGCCCGTTCTGTGCTCAGTAATGTCAGTGTGCTATGATGTGTCATTTGTGTGATGTGTAATGTCATGTGTGCATTGTTCTAAATATTCTCTTTGGAATGCCTACAAAGGCCAAACTGACGTCAGCCGACCCCAGCTAACGCATTGGACACGAAAACTGCGTCGCTCGGAGGTATGCGCTCGTCAACAATCAATACGTCCACGAATATTTGAATTCGCGTTCCTGGCCAATGAGTGCCCTGACGGAACTTATCATCACTTGCGAATTCCAAGTTCTATGGTGTGTTTAAAAAGCAGGGTGAAAGCTTGGGGTCATCGCACCGGTACCCTGCGGTACCCTAGCATGTCACGACCGCGTGATTTCACAGTTCGCTTTTGAGTTAGGATTACAGCTAAAGAAGAAGAAGTGAAAAAATCATTTCATGGCCCCTTCAACACAGATATGTGTGCTACAGCAGATAAAAATATTGACTTTTTGTATGCCGGTAAAATTCCGGACGACCAGAACACCTCATATCCGGCGTCCGTCTTTTTTGATGGCGTTAATAATCCTCTGGAGATCCTCCAGAGGATCGCTGTCCTTTTTGGCTTAACCCCGTCTCACCGACGTCTCTCCTCGCCAGTCGGTGAGATAATCTCTTCTTGAAAGGATGACTGGGTCTTGCAGAAGTATAATGCTCAGCAAACATTCGCTTACTAAGGGGCAGTCGAGCAGCAGTCATGTCCCGAGGCAATCGTCCTGTCGTGGCCGGCGTAATCGGATTTTGTTCCATAGGAGCGAAGTCCGAAAGTACAAGGACGGTACGTACGTCCCACGAAGCGGCCGCCATCCCGGCGGCACGAAAAACCGCTCGCCTTGTCAGTGCACCTACGTTACTTAGCAGCTCTCATCGCCCGACAGTCCCCGGGCTGCAAATCGTCTCACTTTACAGAAGAAACAGGCACCGTTCCTCCAGAGGCCCGTACCGTGCCGCCATGCCAAGCGTCTTTATATCACTTTTCAATGAACGAATGGAGATATCAACTAGAAAAAACTTGCCGCCTGGCGTCGCTAGCAGAACGGTTACTATGGCAACCTCCCAGGCCCAAAATGGAAATCACTATCGGCGCTTCTGACGTCGTGCATCTAGATAGTTTTGCGTCGTGTCGCTACTCTGGCAGCTACGCTGCCACATACAGTGACTCTAGTCCCAACAGGTTCAGCAGCGTGAGCTCGGTGCTTTGAACGGAGCTCGCACTCGCGCATTACTCAACATGCTCCGATCTGCGGTGCCACATCATACTCGGCCAACGATCCCCCACCGCACTTGGTTTAGCCTGTGAGCTAAACCAAATGAGCTACGCTTATACCCGTGCCACACGGGCAACTCGAATGCCATTTACAACGAATGACATTCGTGTGATCGGCGAATCAGCTCGCAATCTGTCGCGCGTGGAATGCGCTGCGCCCGGAGTGTCGCTCGCTGATTGGCCGTCCGCTCAACTGTCATTCGTTGTAAATGGCATTCGAGTTGCCCGTGTAGCACGGGTATTAGATTACCAGCCCTCTTTTCCCCGATATTGTTATGGGCGCCGCCATCTTGGTGGTTAGTACAAATCAAACGCAACTGCCGGTCGTCATATTTCAAAAATGCGACCTCCTCAAAATTAGTTTCGGTGTTAGGAAGCTAACGTAATATTGCTTTTCTTTGTCGCGAACTGTATAAACATTTGTGGAGGACGGAAAAGCGTTTCCTGTGATTCAGATAACTGACAACCATCATTTTAAGCACTAAGATTTGTATGAAGTGTAACTTATTTAGTGGCTCGAGTTTAGCCCGACCGCACAGGCACAAAAAGAAAACGAACTGCTTTACCTCGCGCTACAGTGTTCTAGAGAATGTAGTGGCAAGAGCGGCCCCCGCTTACAATGGGCCGCGTGAAGACGGTCGACGTAGATGACCGCGAGTGGCGCTGGAGTTCCGTGCCCTAGGAGAATTAATGGCACATGTGCGATGAGCGAAGAAGGAGACGAGGCTGAGGCGGTACGCTTCTCCAAAATGTAGCACCGTAGCACTTTTTTGTGGTGTAGTGGTGGAGAGTCCTCACTGTTCCTTTGCCGTCTCAGTCATGAGTGTAAGGAAAAAGACGGAAACACACTGCATCGCGCCGGGATGCAAGTCGGGCTACCCGGACAACAAGGGCAGCCTGAGCACCAGCGATCGTAAGCCGTCGCTGTTTCGTGCGCCAGCGGAGGAGTCGCGCAGACTACAGTAAGAAAAGAATCTTCAACGAGAAGATAAACTCCTCGCCGAAACATCAGCGGTGTGCGAGAGACATTTTGAATCGCACTTTATCCTTCGGGACTGTGTGGACATTGTCAATGGCGAAGAGGTTAGGATGCCACGGACTAGGCCAGTGCTCGCGGAAGATGCCGTGCCCACTTTGCTGCCCGATTTCCCGGCGTACCACTCAAATACGATGCCCCGTGAAAGGCGAACAGGGAAGCGGACAGCAACAGTATTGACCCAGCCAGTGAAGAAAGCCCGCCAGTCGCGCCGAGACATCCACGAACTGTCAATTTCTTCGCCTAATGAACCCGACAAGTCGATCTTCATAGGTGCTCAACACACTTCATTTGTAGAGCACTTGAAGCTACCTACACAGTTTTGGTCACGGATTTACATACCAAACTACTCTGGCGTCATCTATGCGACATCACGTATTTACAAGAGGGACAGTGCGGTGATCTCGCACGAAAAGATCGTGAGCTTTACGCCGGACCACAGTGGGTTAATTGCTGCTCAGTGTTTCTTTCATGGACGAAAAACAAGCGAGACTGAAGTGCGCACAGTGGAAGAAGCGGAAGGTGTGCTCCAAGAGGCTGACTGTGCAGTTTTGTGCCCTGGAGCTATGTGTGGCCAGGAGTTTAAAGAATTCTCTGGGAAGCTCACTGTCCGGATACAGAAGCCCCTCAGAACAGTTCAAGACACCGCTTTCAGCGAGAAATGTACCTAGATGATGACAGCTGAACGTAAGTGGTATTCTTAATATTTTATTTAATTTAAAGAATGCTAACGTCTCCAGAAGGTACACAAGAGCAGCATACTTTGCATTTACACAACATTCAATGTACAAAATAATACTTGTATAATATTGTGTGTGGCAATTTTCGCGAGTTCCTATACTTCCCGTTCACTATGGTCACCCCTATGAAATGTGTGTTATGATTATTTAGCAAAATCTAGCTTCATGCTTTTTTTTCTTGTAGAAACCAGGTGCGTCGCCTGTCGTTATCTGAGGAAGTCCCTGCTGTCGAGAAAATGACGACTAAAGACGAAGAGGAAATCAAGAACGTGTCATGCTCAACGATTGAAGGCTTCGCGGCGAAAGCAGAAGCGCTTGTATTCTCGTGTTTGCACACTGAAAAAAAAAAAAAAAAAAAAAAACTTGACTCGATGGAGAACCAGAATGCAAAGATGCAAGACGAAGAGTTCATGCGTCGCCTAGAATGCCTTCCACCCAAACAAATGGAAGCAGCACAGCAGATTTTCAATGCCGCAGAACGGAAGAGTACTCGAGGGATGGCCTACTCGAAAGAATGGCTGCTTGAATGGCTAATTATGAAGACGAAAGGGCCAAAGCTCTATGAGCATATGCGGAAGCAAGAAGTTCTAGTTTTGCCTAGCAAAGGGGCTTTGCAAAAGTACTTAAGGTGTTACAGAACAGGGCTTTGGCTTTAACACTAAAGTGTTAAATGTGCTCAAGCAGAAGACATCCACCAAGAACCCCAAGAAAAGGCACGGCAGACTGCTTGTAGATGAAATGAAGCTCTCGGTGAACCTCTACGTGACACCTTCGGGCCACATCGAAGGATTTGTTGAACTAGGACCTAGGCCCATCCTATTCTGTGGCAGATCAGGAACTCCTGTGTGACCATGGCATGGTCATAATGCTTGTGCCCTTCATGGGAAAATGGACTGAACTTCTTGCTGCCTTTGGCACTCGAGCAAACCTGAAGGGATACTTGTGTAAGGTAGTGGTGGAGGCTGTCATTCTTGCGGAGAAAGCTGGCTTGTTCGTTGATTTCATTACCTCCGATGGAGTTACGTGGAACCGAAAGATGTGGACTTGATGGGTGTCCATGAAACTGCAACAAGCACAAGATGTAAAGTCCAACATTCTGTAAAGTCCAACATAACAGTTTATGCCTGCCTGAGTTTAACCGCTTGAGCTATCATTTATCCGTTTTGGAGGTTCTCTTCGTACTTAAACGTATTAGGATGTGGTTTAAATCTGGATTGTTAAATTTGAAGATCTCCTAGTGTCTTCAGCGTGTGCATCTCGAGAAGCTCAAGGACGGAGAGGATCAGCTCTCCAACGAGCCAGCTGCAAACTAAACAGCCTTCCCGGACTTTCATTAATGCCCCGGTTGAAGGTATTAAACTTATAAATACAATACGATTCTTTTTGCTCTCTTTCAATTTTTGTGCTGAAGCCTGATTCCAAAATTACAACAGAAGTGTGGTTGATTGAGTGATTACGAAGAGACAGGTCACTTTGAGAGAGGAAGGTCGGGGAGTGTTTGTGCGTGACATTTGTGGCTTGTTAAAGCGTAGTCTGAAAGCCAGATTAGTCTGTCCGATGTACTGTTTGCTACAGACATTGCAGTGCAGGAGATAAATCACGTTTCACGTGCTGCAATCGTAGCTACCCCTTATGTTCCACGTGAACTCTGAATTTGTGCTCGTGGCGTTCTTTGTTTCTGACATATGCTTGCATACTTTACACCTGGACTTTCAGCATGGTCGGCAACCTAGGCTTGCGGGAGTGGTAGTTTTTGATTTTACAAAGACGTCCCGGAGATTCCTGCCGCGTCGATAGACGACCCGAGGAGCGGCGGAAAAGATTTCTTTGAGGCGGTCGCTCTGTGGCAGAAGATTGTAATTTGTGCTCAGTATGTTGTTGATGTTTGGAAGATTGCCTGTATATGATAAAATAGGGTTAGACTGTCTGCTTTCTTGAGGACGCTCTATTCGGTTGCCAATGATGTCTGAGCGGTCGAGGTTTCTTGCCTTGCTTATAGCGTCATCAATTACGTTTGTTGGATACCTCTGCTGGGTTAGTACGCGTTTCAGTTCCTGAGCGTTTTGTTCAAAGTCGTTGTTGTCTGAGCATATGCGCTTAAATCTGTGCGCCTGAGAGTACGGCAGACTAGTGTTACAGTGTCGAGGATGGCAGCTGTTGAAATGGAGGTATTGTTGTCTATCGGTAGGTTTTCTGTAAAGTTTCGTACTTAATTTGTTATTAGCGATTTCCACAGTTACATCCAGGAAGTTTATGTACTTTTGTGATATGCAGTGGGTAAATTTTATCGATGGGTGAGTTAAATTGAAGGCGGCGATGAATTTCGTGAGTTCGTCTTCAGTACCGGCCCAGATCATGAATATGTCGTCAATGTATCTTGCGTAAATCAGCGGTTGAGTGGGGCGTTCGGCGGATATTCCTGCCGCGTCTATCGACGCGGCAGGAATCTCTGGGACGTCTTAGTAAAATAAAAAACTACCACTCCCGCAAGCCTAGGTTGCCGACCATGCCGAAAGCCTAGGTGTAAAGTATACAAGCACATGTCAGAAACAAAGAACGCCACTAGCACAAATTCAGAGTTCACGTGGAACATAAGGGGTAGCTAGGATTGCGGCACGTCAAAGGTGATTTATCTCCTGCTCTGCAATGTCTGTAGCAAACAGTACATCGGACAGACTAATCTGGCTTTCAGACTACGCTTTAACAACCACAAATGTCACGCACAAACACTCCCCGACCTTCCTCTCTCAAAGTGACCTGTCTCTTCGTAATCACTCAATCAACCACACTTCTGTTGTAATTTTGGAATCAGGCTTCAGCACAAAAATTGAAAGAGAGCAAAAAGAATCGTATTGTATTTATAAGTTTAATAACTTCAACCAGGACATTAATGAAAGTCCGGGAAGGCTGTTTAGTTTGCAGCTGGCTCGTTGGAGAGCTGATCCTCTCCGTCCTTGAGCTTCTGGAGATGCACACGCTGACGACACTAGGAGATCTTCAAATTTAACAATCGAGATTTAAACCACACCCTAATACGTTTAAAGGGGCACTGACAAGTCAAAATCATATTTTTTTTTTTATTATCCGAAACGATTGAAAACGATGCCGGGACATTACCCTCAAAATTCGAAACTTGAAAATTCAGTATTTGTGAATTAAAAAAACAATTTCCAAATGCCGAATTTGAAGTTCCCGCGCAATCCGCGCCTGCACAGTGAGTCAAATTTTGCGGTCTCCTGCGACTCGACGTTTTTCAGACCTCCGCCGTTGCCACGGCAACCCCAAGCGAGAAGGAGGTGATATCACGCCGGCGCGGGAAAGAACCGGTTTCTTTCCCGACTTGCCGTGTTGCTCGCCGACGACCGCCGCCAAGTTTCCGAGGGAGGGTACAAATCTAGGAAGCAACATCACACCGAACTCTGATTTCTGGTATTTCAAAAAGAGGGGCCGTAGTGCGTTCGCAATTGCGTTAAAAACATGTTTTACGATTGCTGTTATTATATGTTATAGAAATGTCACCTACAAAGCTTCTAAATTTCCTGATTTTTGACGTCACCGATCAAAAGAAGCGAGGAGGTGAGCGCGGGAAATTTAAACGCCAAAAATAAAAAGGCGCGCGCGCGCGCGGGAAATTTTTTTTTTCGCGATGCGGTTTTTTTTGCGTGTCTATGACTACAACTTGCATTGTTTTAGACAATAAAAAAATACGATCTGTGGGTTGTCAGTGCCTCTTTAAGTACGAAGAGAACCTCCAAAACGGATAAATGCGGCTCAAGCGGTTAATCTCAGGCAGGCATAGACTGTTACATCTTACCACTCCTTATTCAAGGAAAAATCCACCAAAGTTTTAATCCACCTCAAACTTCGATCTTCTAGCACAAACGAATGTCTCGGGATTTGGTCGCGTTGGAGGTCACATATGACCTATGTCTGCTTTGAAGACGAGCCACCCCTTCCCAACCAGGACCTTTCGGACAAATCCTTTTTTTGTTTGTGTGTTGTTCTCCATTTGCTTCAAAACTTCGCACCTTTTTTATTTTTTTAATGTTTTAACAAACCCTTTTTGTGTGCGAGCGTGGATAATCTCTCCGCGAGCGTAGATAATCTCTCCGCCAACCGTTTTTTTTTCTTTTTTTTTTAGCATCTGCAAGTTTTGGTTTCCCCTCCCCTCTGTGTGAAATAATGTCTGACTTGACAACGTTATTTCCATTTCCTATTGCTCTTTACCGCCTCTAATTTCTTCTTAGGTGTATATAAACATTCACGGGCCGTACACTCGTTACCTGATGAAGAGCGGTCCCCGCTCGAAACGTCGTAATAAACTTCGTATTAGTAACTCCGTCTATTGCAGTTGAGCAGTAGCTAGTTTGTGTTTTGGTTTCTAAAACATATTTAGAAAAAAAACAAAACGTGCTTTGATGACCTAAAAAATCCAATTTCCCTAAGGACCAACGTAGACATGAAACATTAAAGGCAATGTAAAAGAGCCTCGTGGTGGGCGTTTATCCTGATTCACACGATACGACTTTTACTTGGTATTTCGCAGTTACGACGTCGAACACCGCAGTTTATACCATGCTTCACTTCCGCGCGAGTGACGTCGCGCGAAATTGCAAGTGTACCGCACCATGTGAACCAGACTTTAGAGACGTTCGATTTTTCAAAACTGAGAGAGATCGAAGAAAACTGTTTTGACTTTGCACTATTGTTCCCTGATTTCTCCAATAAAATTTCTGAATTGTGGAATGCGAACGCTCTTTCACTTTTAATATAATAAAACTTAGTAATGAGCCATAGAAAAAGTGTGGCTTTTATTTCAAAGCGTTCAATAAAGAAAACAGTGTTTTTTTATATTTTTTTTATAAACAATTCAACTCCTAGCGTAATTTTTCTCTTAGTTACAGTGAGGTAGCATGCAAAGCGGATTTTCGCAATTTATTTAAATTGAGTTAAATCTATTGGAATATGAATGTTTTTTTTTCTTTAATTTATTTTTGTTTCAAGTCTAGGGTAAAGCAGATTTGGGAGATCACATAATAACGTAGGTTCGTCTTAATTGCTCGTCTTTGCCCTGAATTTTATTTATTACACGTCAATCTTCGTAATACTTCCTTCCATATGATTCTAAAAATTGCCGACCTACTGTCCGTCAGAACATGTAACTTGTGAGGTCAAGGGCTCCCCGAACCACGAGAATGAATAGAGGGATGCATAAGGCTCTGGCGGCGGCTTGCGCTACCAAGCTGCAGGGTCTTGAGGTACCTCGAGTAAGCTAGCGCTGCTTTCATGGTGTGGCTATGGGTTGACTAATGAGAACGGGTCAATCTGACGCAAAGAGGCCAGCTGCTTTATTGCGTGCAGATTTAGTTCGTCTGTCGAAAAGCTGTTATTGTGTGATTTGATGATCATTGACTCAAGGAAGCGCCTATGAAAGCAACCAAAATATTGACCCAATATAGTTGGTGTCTCCGCCTTGGACGCGGCACTGGCATAAAGAGAGAGAGAGATGCATAGAGAGAACTTATCACTACGCCATCTATCGATGACAATAAACGGCGGTCTTCTGACCCTATTTCCCTCCACGCAGGCTTTATTCAGGAAGGCATCTGCGTTCCTCCTGGCGGCCACCAAGGGAAAATTCTACTTCAAGGAAGTCATAATCAGTGTGCCCAGCAGCTGGCCGCCAATGGGCAGCAAGAAGGTCTGGGAGGACCTGTTTAACCAAGCCGACGTCCAGGTGGCCTCCGGCTTGAAAGAACCGGACACTCTGAATCCGAGTCGCTCTTTTCCGGAGGACTTTAATCCGGTCCAGTTGCCGTTCGAGTTTGTCCGGACTTGAACTCAACAACAACCAAAAAATTCGGGAAACCAGGTGAGTAACTGAGCCGCTAAAAACGCTGGGTATCGATGAGTGCCCTAAGTAAATACTAATGCACTAAAATATACTAATTTTGTAATTTTATGAATTTCTCGCAGAGGAAGTATATGTTGTGTTCACTATACGCATATATTACACGTATATTTTTAATGTGCACAGTTCAGCTCCCAGACTGGCCTTGCTCGGACCCCACTCCTCAGATACTAAGTCCATTATTAAATGCCAATTTTTTTATACTAAAAGTACAGCAAAAAAAATTTTGAAGTGAGGTTTATTTTATCAAGGTACAATAATAGTACTATTTCAGGTAGGAACACGTTTTGTTAAGGAAGTTTCACAGGACGGACTAACCGGCGGCGGGATTGATCACGTAACGACATATGCGTGAATCGTCCATCTCCCAAGCGCACTCAAATGAAAGAACTCACGAGCTGACGACAGCGGGGACGGACCGAACCACTTTGCGAACCAACAGTGCCGAGAGAACGACCTTACTGCTGGCGCCGCACTCCAAAAGCTAATACGATGTTTGTCGGTGCTGCCGCAGCGCCATTACGTCACGACGAAAATTGAGTTGTCGTGTTTCGCTGTTACGTACCCAGCAAGACAGAATTCCGTAAAAGGATAGCGCGAAGCTACCCTCACATTTCTGATCCGTGGGTATAACTATGGTCCCACTCGAGTAGGCGCGCCGTAGACAGTAGTTAAGTCACTGAACCCTGAAAAAATAGCGCTATTGCCTTCCCTGCTTCCTGGCAGGACAGACACTGACCCTATCATAGTGACGACCGAAATCTGGCAAAGCCATTCGCTGATGGGTGTTTGTTGCCAGGGTAATCGCCATTTCGGTTTTCCTTCCCACATCGAAGCATCAAAAGCGTCACGTCCAAGTCCGATATGAAGCATCATTGCACTAAAAGCGATCTTCGCCAATATAAACGTCATTGGCACTGTGTACGCAATCGACGAAGAAAGTATGCTAATTTGCGCAGATTGTTTACAATAATATACTTCTTGCATGTTTCCAGACAGTCAAATTGTGTTTCGATGCCACGAAGCACAGATGCCGCATGTGAAGCGAAAATGCAGGCTTGCTTCGCCGGTGTTGTTGAGAAACAATCTGGGCATACAGAAAATGTCTTTACAAAGTAACCTGTCACCGCGAATATGGATCGGCTCACTAAGAATGGACAGGTCGAGGAGTAACTGCTCATTATAAGCTTCAAAATGGGCGACTGTACGAGGAGTTTCGAGCTACATTCCTTGGACCCAGTTACTTTATACGATAGAAGCGGCGGAGCCCTGAGTGGCGTTTTCAGTTGGATTCACGCTCAGCTTGCTGGGGCACAACACTCCAGTACACAAAAACCGCAAAAACGCTCTATGTGAATCGGAGGCTGAAAGTGTGGGCCGGAAAGATCGCGGCGTGCTAGACGAGTTTTCCTAGAAGCTTCTTGACAAGGATCCGGACAAGTATCAGAAACTGCAACACGTCAGAGACGAAATTCCAGCAGGCTCTCTTCGAGTGTGGAAGTAAAATCGCGCGACAAAGCTGTCAAAAAAAAAAAAAGAAAAAAAAAAGACAACACGAGGGACCATCTTTGTTCTGTCCGTTTTCGAACGCGAAGCGAGCTGTTAAAATGTTAGTGCTTGCCAAGGGTGCTCGAAAGTGTTCTTTAGGTCGGGAAATGGTTCATAGCCGGGCGCCAGTATATTAACCGTTCACCGTTTAGTCGTCGATCTTGAGCCTCGTTGCGTGGATGATATTTAAGCAGTATATGTTTTGATGGTATTTGCTCGTCTTCCTCTCCATTCAGAGTACCATCTAATACATCACTGGGCCAACCACCGCTACGGCGTCTTCGCGGAGCACGCTTCCTCTCCCGACAAGGCGCTCTACTGCAGTCACAACAAAGTGAGTATACGGAGCATACCGGACTTTCCCCACTGCTTTTCGTGCGGAAACCATAATACAGAAGCTGACGGCCGACGACCGGATGAGCAAGCCTCCCAGCTCGCAAAATTATCTTCTCAGTGAGATACCAGATTCCCCGTGTGACGAGTAGCTAAACTCCGAAAAGTAGCTATTGGTGGTTGAGTTTATGAAGATTTTCTTTTTTTTAAGTCCCCTTTCCCTTTATAATTGGGGCGGTCACATCGAAAGGCTTACGTATGCATGTGAGAGTGAGAAACATGTGCGATGTTTGTGTCTATAATGCGCACGTGGGTGGTTCGCGGGAAAGTGAGATGCATGCTGTTCTCCTATTCTTAACGCGCGCATGGGCGGGTCGTCTGACGAGGCGCTCTCTGGATCGGCCATAGTCTTCAGAATGCTTCGTAAAGGAAGGAGTTGTATGAAAAGGAGATAGCTGTACAGAAGTGGCTGTTGAGTGTAACCGTGCTCGACATGCCAAAGTGACGCCGGATTAGAGAGAAAGAAAGAGAGAGCGAAAAAGACGCTTTGGCTAAAAATAAAAAAAGCAAGACGGGCTCGGTAAACACCTCCCAGAAAAGAAGGTCGTAGCGCTCTGTGTGGTTACGTCACAATGTCGGAGAGAGATGGCCATCGCGCAACTACGTGAGATAATGTCTGGTATCGACGTGAAAAAAAAAAATGTTTCTTGTCGAGCGACGCGGTGGTGTTCGTGCACGTTTATCCGATATATATATATATATTGCTACGAGGAAGAAGACGACGGGCTGTCTCGGCGCCACGGGCACGAGCCACCAGCTCGCGCCGGTGGCGGTCAGTTTTCGAATTAAAAAGCCGAACCGCAAACGGACGTCTCCTTGCTCGGTCCCAGAACAACGCAACATACTTGGTGGAGGTCGGTCCTTCCTCGCACCTCTGCTGCCACCACGTTACTTCGCAGCAACCGCCAACTACCACCGGCCGGAATGGCCCAAGGTGAGCAGCAAGCCGCTCCACTTCGCACGGGATCCATCCTATATCGTCACAGGGACCCCCCCCCCCCCCCCCCCCCCCCCCAGCTTTGCCGGCTTCGGGACAGACGACGTCGAGGAGTGGCTTCGTACATACGAAAGGGCAAGCCTCCATAATGCCTGGGACGACACGTTTAAACTCGCTAACGTCGTGTTCTACCTCCGCGACACCGCCAAGGTCTGGTTCGACAACCACGAGGACCAGATCAGCTCGTGGGATGATTTCAAGACCAAGCTCTCTGACGTGTTTGGTTGCCCGGTTAGCCGCAAAGAAAACGCAAAACACGCGCTTGCTTCTCGTGCACAGACGGTGGGCGAGGCAGTAGTCACTTACATCGAGGCCGTCCTAGCCCTCTGCAGACGCGTGGATCCTGCAATGCCCGAGTCCGAGAAAGTGGCACATATAATGAAAGGTATCGCTGAAGATGCGTTTACCATGCTGGTATCGCGCAACCCAACTACGGTAACTCAATTAAAGGAGGAGTGTCGACGATGGGAAGCGCATAGGAACCGACGCATCGCTGGCCAAGCCACCGTTTCCAGGCTGCAAAACTGCGTCCCCTCGGCATCAGCTCCGACTAGTGAGCTGAAGACTCTCATCAGAGACCTCATTAAAGAGGAACTCGCGCTCCTGTTGCCGTCGACCCAGCTTCCTCTCGCACCTGAGCAGCAAACCACGACCAAAGACAGCCTCCGGCAGCTCATTCGCGAAGAATTATCGGCATCGACTCCAACTCTTCACGGAAACTGTGTGCGCTGCCTCACCCGCACGCTACCACCAGAATTCTTTCAATCAGCCTGTCGAGCAGCCAAGATATCCTACTCAGCGTAATAACAACGGGGATCGCGGTTGGCACCAGCAGTATCTTCAACCCACTCGGCGCCCTATTTGTTTCTATTGTGGCATCCAGGGACATGTCGCACGCTACTGTAACCGTCGCCAGTGGGACACATCTCGACTTGTCTATGCGTCACGACGGCCAGTTTCATATGACCTCAACGAAAACCGTTACGACAACCGAGACCGCGGCGATTGGGACACGAGGTACCCCACCTAGACTCAGCTCGCCACGACGTTCAGCGTCCCCCGGCAACCGTGGTCGCCGCAGCAGGACCCCGTCACCTGTCTATCGCTCATCATCACCCCTCCGGTCCGACCAGACCTTTCCTAAGTCATTAATTCACGGGGAAAACTAAAAGCGGCAGCTCAAGGGGGTACAGCTGCTTCTACATCAAATCAACATCCCCCGCCATCATTTCCATCTTCAAACCTACTAGACATTATCATCAAGAAGGTGAGATTCACGGCATTAATCGACACTGGTGCATCTATTTCAATTATCAGTGAAAACGTTAGAAAAAAGTTAAAACTTGTTGGCACGCCCTGGGAAGGTGGATGTATCCGCACTGCTAACACATCTCTGACTCATCCACTCGGCGTAGTTTCCGTCTCCATAACCATTGGCACTGACTCTCATCGCCATTGTTTTGTCATTTTATCTCACTGCAGCCATGATGTTATCCTCGGATGGGACTTTTTAGCTACCCGTCACGCCCTTATTGATTGTGGTAGGAAAGAAGTGCATTTAAGTGACATTGAAATCTCGCCCGACTCCGCTCCTTGCCAAGCCGTTGCTTTTCGATCCGCCTCCGACTACCGAATCCCACCATTAACCACAGCGCTCATACAGCTAGATGCAGACGTCAGCGACTCTGATTACTTAATTGAACCTAACAGGGAACTTCTTTTTCAAAAAGGTATTGCCTTACCTACAGCACTTGCGGCCTCCCGCGGCCACCGAACTTCTGTTTGGGTTACTAATACAACGCATCTTGCTCAGGTTTTGTCCGCTGGTACGTGCGTCGGCACCGCAGACATTCAGGCAATCCAACACATCAATAGTGTTAGCCTCACACCATCCCAACGAGAGTCACCACCTACCAAACCATGCGAACACAAATCCGACGCACTCTTGACAATGATCGATCCTCATTTACCGCCTACACAGCGTGACAAGTTATCAAAGCTTCTGCACGATTTTACCGATATATTTGACATCGATGCGAAACCTTTCGGTGGAACCTCCACTGTACAGCATACTATCGACACAGGAGACCACCGCCCAGTACGAAGCCGTCCCTATCGCGTTTCCCAAACTGAACGCCAACTTATTCAGAAGCAGGTCAATGACATGTTACAGCAAGGAATAATCGAAGAATCATCCAGCCCCTGGTCTTCACCAGTTGTCCTCATTAAGAAGAAAGACGGCAGTTGGAGATTTTGTGTCGATTACAGGCGTTTAAACAAGATCACAAAAAAAGATATCTATCCTTTGCCACGTATAGATGATGCCCTTGATACCCTATATGGCACCCGGTACTTTTCATCAATCGACATGCGCTCTGGTTATTGGCAGATTAGTGTCAACGAAAGGGATAGAGAAAAAACAGCCTTTGTGACACCTGACGGCCTTTACCAGTTCCGCGTAATGCCCTTTGGGCTTTGCAATGCCCCTGCCACATTCGAAAGGATGATGGATACCTTATTACGTGGCCTAAGATGGACGACATGCTTGTGTTATTTAGACGACGTGGTAGTGTACTCTTCTACCTCTCATGAGCATCTATCTCGACTGCGCGCAGTTCTCTTGTGTTTCCGCAATGCTTCCCTGCAGTTGAATTTTAAGAAATGCAAGTTCGCCTCTCAGACGCTCAAGATACTCGGTCATGTCGTCGATACACAGGGAATAACGCCAGACCCCGACAAGCTCACCGCCGTATCTCATTTTCCTCGTCCGACAAACCCCAAAACACTACGGTCTTTTCTGGGTCTGTGCTCGTATTTTCGCCGCTTCATCCGTGGTTTTGCTCACATCTCTGCGCCCCTCAACCACCTTCTTAGAAAGGATATACCATTTATATGGTGCGAAACTCAGGAGAAGGCCTTTCAGTCCTTAAAAGCAGCTTTAATAACACAGCCCGTGTTAGCCCATTTTGATCCGCGAGCCGATACCGAAATACACTCAGACGCGAGCGGTTTTGGACTAGGCGCCGTTCTAATTCAAAAGCGTCAAGGCCACGACCATGTCATCGCATACGCCAGCCGATCATTGTCGAAAGCCGAAATGAATTATGTCATCTCAGAAAAAGAATGCCTAGCTGTAATCTGGGCCATAACAAAGTTTCGACCCTACATCTTTGGACGTCCATTCAAGGTAATCACCGACCACCATGCCTTGTGTTGGTTGGCTAATTTAAAGGATCCCAGTGGACGCCTAGGCCGATGGGCGCTCAAGATGCAAGAGTACGACGTTTCCATCTGCTACAAATCTGGAAAGAAGCATGAAGCCCCCGACTGCCTGTCTCGAAATCCAGTTGATGCTTGCCCCGAAAACCATGAAGCACTCGCCGCCGCAGTGTCCCTAACATCGTCCGTTGATTTCGGCACCGAACAGCAGAAGGACCCAAAACTACAGAAGATTATTGCTACTCTTCAAAGCCCTCATCTAACTCAGAAGGACAGACGAGGAACCCGCCTTTATGTATTCCAGAATAACATACTGTATCGCCGAAACTATCATCCACCCGGTCCTGATCTCTTGTCCGTCGTCCCCAGACACCTCCGAGCGAAAATTCTGTTGGCATTGCATGACGACCCTACTGCCGGTCATATGGGCGTTTACAAAACGTACCTGCGTGCCCGCACGAACTTTTACTGGCAAGGCATGTATAGTGATATCTTCAAATACGTCACATCCTGCATCAAATGTCAGCGGCGGAAAAAGCCTACCCAACCACCAGCCGGTCTCCTTCAATCCCTGCCACCACCTCACTATATATTTGAGCGAGTCGGCATTGACTTGCTCGGTCCTTTTCCTAAATCCTTCTCAGGCAACCGCTGGGTGATTGTCGCAATCGACCATTTCTCGCGGTACGCTGAAACTTGCCCTTTGCCTCAAGGTACAACCAGAGAAATTGCCACATTTTTTCTTTCTCAGGTCATTTTACGGCATGGCCCACCTCGCCAGCTGATCAGCGATCGTGGTCGTGCTTTCCTTTCTCAGACTCTTCAAGATCTTTTGCATGTTTGCGGCACTGTGCACACGCCTACGACTGCATACCACCCTCAAACAAATGGCATGGTCGAACGATTCAATCACACACTTGCAGATATGCTGTCCATGTATGTCCAGGCCGACCAACGCCGCTGGGGCGCAGTACTCCCATTTGTAACATACGCTTATAACACTGCAGTTCACGACACGCACGGCTATTCTCCTTTTTTTCTTCTTTATAACCGTTTCCCAGTATCCCAGCTAGACACACTTTTTCCTTCCCGCGACAATGTCACCCAGCTCTCCCCCAGCGTTGCAGAGATGATCTGTCGAGCGGAAGAAGCACGCCAACTTACACGTGAACGTACCCGCGCCTCGCAGCAAAGACAATCCCTGCAGTACAACGCCACCCATCGGCCTGCAAGGTATTCTGTCGGCGACTTAGTTTGGATTTGGCTGCCAACTAGACAACTAGGCAAAGCAACCAAGCTGCTTCATCGATATGCCGGACCTTACAAAATCATCGCCCAAATCTCCGACGTGACCTACAGAGTGGAACTCCCGCAGCCCCTCCACGACCGCCGTCGAACCTCAACAGACATTGTTCACGTCAGCCGCATGAAACCGTACCATCCCCCATTCACACCATAGAACCATTCACTACCCCCTCAATGCCTGCACCCTTCGGTCGGGACGACCTACGCTTCTCCCCGGGCAATTGCTACGAGGAAGAAGACAACGGGCTGTCTCGGCGCCACGGGCACGAGCCACCAGCTCGCGCCGGTGGCGGTCAGTTTTCGAATTAAAAAGCCGAACCGCAAACAGACGTCTCCTTGCTCGGTCCCAGAACAACGCAACAATATATATATATATATATATATATATATATATATATATATAAAACGTACTATACAAAGCGTTGCCAAGGTTGAAAGTATCAAATTTATATTTATGATTATCTCCGTAACCTCGGGACTACGCGCAGTCCCGCAGCTCCCCACACTTTTCAAATAAACCGGCTCTGGTGCAACCCTTTCTTCCCTCATATGGGCTCCCTTTTCTGGCAAATTTACGCTGTGTGTGAGCTGCAGACTGTTTGAAAAGGAACACCGAGACATTTCAGAAAAGAAGGGAACCGGAAACAATCCAGTCATCGCCGCAGGGAGCGAACACGGGCAAGAGATGAATGGGTCGACAACATTAAGCCTTTCGTCTCATACTGCTTCCGCTGCCCTCGTGTGTAGTTCTTTTGTGTTCTCTTGATACTATAGCATTTTCGCTGATTCGCGGAACACGTCCTGCTACGGTGTGAGCGACGTGTGTGGCAACTAGTCAGCGATGACACTGGTGGATTATCGATAGATTTCTCGACAGAGAGAGACTTAAAGTTCGTGGTCAAATGTTTTCGCCATGAATATTGTGAGACGTATGGATACGATCGACAAATAAGAACCAACTTATTTACGGAATTTGTCATGTAGGACACCAGTAAAGGGCTTCGGTCGGCCACTTCAATCTCGTCATAGATTGGAATCTCGTTCTTCGTCGTTATCCGTGTGCAATAGCGTCGACATTTGTAAATATACCTGGTAACATTCAAGTTTTCACTGGAAGGTGAATAACAAGTTTATATGTGATTATTGAATGTGTGTTGTTTGTGCTTATGTGTTTATTCATACAATGTTTTTTTATTGCCTTCACCGCGTTTATCCTAGAATCCTAACTGTATTAAGGTAATAGTATTATTGCATAAAAAATAAGTTATATTTTGTTCTAAGGCACCCCGAGCTCACAGGGAGAAGTAAATTAGTTGACTGTAAATAGTAAGTTTAGTACCTCTGCCACACGGTAATGCTATTATATTTTCTTTAAATGATATGGGACTGAATCAGCCCGCGATCCTGAGTGACAATGCATACGAGCGTCGCAAGTTGATTTACTGATCCCATAACGTTATTCGATGGAAATTATATTATGTTTGCCATGTGGCCGGGGTATATTGCAAGAATTCAGTGACTGCATGGGTTAACCTCGCTTACATGATTGTAAGAGACACTTGTTCTTGTTGCGTCCGCGTTGACTATTTCTACCTGATTGTTACTGTGTTTTGTTTTGCTGTGTCCAATCACACTGCGTGTCTTTCCATTTTGTGAAAGTAATTCTGTATAAAATAGGCAGTTCTGCAGCAATAGTTGTGTGGCTCAATGTTTTCGACTTAAAAGAATCACATTTTGCTAACGACGTTTTTCACGCATACTTCGTGCCATTTCATAGCGATTATTTAGCGGTGTAATATGTTGGCAGTCTAATAAAATGCTTTCTTACCCTGTTGGTATGTGAAGCTTTCATTTTAGCTAATAAGACACGCGTATGTGACTAAAAGGGCATTACGACGGTCGATCCACGCGCGTTCACTTCGCTTCGACGCGCGCCCCCGATGGCCTTCCTTCGCGACGTCACGAGAATAGCACTACGGTCTTAGTCTCTAGGAGGTGTTGGCTCGGTCTGTCAAGGTCTTGTGAAGGAAAGGGAAGCCGACAGAGGATCTCGATACAAAAACCAAGGCACCATTATTAGGGATTCGCCTTGGCCTTCATAAAAGACAAATCATGCTCTCGCATTTCGACTGTCTGCAGCGGAGCTTCGCGAGAAAGACAGCCCCCTTTTTTATTTATTTGTTTTGATTTGCTATCTCTAACGCTTACGGTGCTGTGTTCAGTTTCCATTAATCTAGACTATTTGCCGACCAATATATTCTATTTGTTTCTTCTAGCGAGGAGAAAATATTGTAAGAAGAAAGTAAGAGAAAAAAAAGCGAGCTGCAATAAAATGGAATTATCTTTTCTTAAAAACAAAAGAAGAAAACAGAGAACAAACTTTGACTTTTTTTCCCTACGAATTGTGAAAGTTCCTGGATTGTCCAGGAAGTTCGACGTCTTGTGCTCTTCTTATGCTATTGGTGTTTTGTTTCACGCTCTTTGAGTGTTTCAGAAGCATTGTACTTTGGCAATCTAAAGTTAGAACACCAGCACAGGATATTTAGACGTGGAACTGGCAAACTTATTACAAAAACGGGACCCTTAAAAAAATTAAACCCATCTTTTTTTGTTGCCAATCAGGTCAGCTGAACACGGAAAAACTGGAACACGAAGGAAACGACTGGACAGTAACATCGCTGACTAGCAACTGACTTTTACTTTTTCCTCATCCCAGCCTAGGCTAACAATGATTGGATTGGATTGGAATGCTTGGATTGGAAGAAGAAAGGGCCTAGGCCCTTTCTTCTTCATCCTATGGCACATTAAACACGTTTAAAACAACCTTTTTGCCTACCACTCAATGTGGTGTGGCAAACCGAAAATATTGGCGTTCTTTTTCGTGAACGGTAATTGGCGAGGTGCTCACGCAATCTTCTCCTTTTTCTTCGATGGCCAAGGCCTCCAGCACTTCATGCGCAAAGGAGTTCTTGTTTTTATGAAGGACGGTTATGCTGGTGAGCTCTGCATCACATCCACAGGTCCGGCAATGAGCTGACAAATGTCCAGCTGATGGAGTTTTCACCGACGCTGCGCTCTCCCTTGCTCTATCGTTTATACATCGGCCAGTTTGGCCGATGTAGCTCTTCCCACAAGAGAGGGGAATGTGATAGACGACCCCCGTTTCGCATTGGGCGTAGCGTGTTCTCTGGGCTGTGTCAGATATCGGCTGTTGATCTCGTTCTTTGTTGACCCTGCGGCACATGGCATACGCTTTGTTCGGTGCCGAACAAACAACCTGAATATCTTGCCAGCCTGCGATCTTTTTCAGCCTGTGGGTCACTCCACGGATGTAGGGCACAGCAGCGATTTCGCATCGCGTTGGTGGATTCGCCGCTTTCTCGCCGCTTGCGGCTCTCTGCTTGAGTTTCTTGGAGAGGCTGTCACATACGCTTCCTAAAAGAGCGCTCGGGTAACCCGAATCGCGTAGTAGGGCGGTCTGTTTTTTAAAGCTTGTCTCACCTTGATGATGGCAGGACTTGCTTAGCGAAGGGAGAAGAGGAGTACTGGCTACACTTCTTTTGATGGTCTTCGAAGGGCCTGACTCGTAGGGAAGAGACCCTTTGAACGAACGGGGTTCGTAGCGCCAACAGACGTGACTTGCTTTGAACTCCAAAAGAAGGTCCAGGAACTTGATTGACTTCTCCAATGGTAGTTCGTAAGTAAACACCAATTCCGGGCAACGTTTTTGGAAACAGGTCAAAACCTTTTCTTTACATTTGTTCCCCGGATCTTCAGTGTTCTATAGCACCAAATAGTCATCAACATACCTAAAGATGGCTTTTACCCGAGCGTCATTCACGTTCTCATTCAGGTCATTCAGGTCATTCAGGTATGAATCATAGAAACAAGAACTCCTTCGCGCGTGAAGTGTGGAGGCCTTGGCCATCGAAGAAAAAGGAGAAGATTGCGTGAGCACCTCGTCAATTACGGTTCACGAAAAAGAATGCAGATATTTGCGGTTTGCCACACCCCGTTGAGTGGTAGGCTGAAAGGTTGTTTTAAACGTGTTTAATGTGTCATAGGACGAAGAAAAAAGGGCCTAGGCTGGGATGAGGAAAAAGTAAAAGTCAGTTGTTAGTCAGCGGTGTGATTGTCCAGTCCTTTCCTTCGTGTTACTGTTTTTCCGTGTTCAGCTGACCTGATTGCCAACAGTATGTACCAACTAGCTCAACTAAAACCCGTAACCAATCTTTTTTTTATCCTTTTTTTTCGTTCCTCTTAGATAGACCTTTCACTGCATTAACCTAAAACACCGTGATATTGTGATGCTAGTGGTAGTAATAAAATATATATGTTTGAGAAAATGACGTTTCCCGGATATACTTAAAAATCAGGAATATAATTGCTCTAAGAGCCAACGTTCACTTAAGCTTAATAATTACAAAACCAAGAAATTACGGTGGCAGTTAAACAAATTTAACTGAAAAACACTTGTCAACCAGAAAGACCAAGTGTTGTTTCCTTTTATGACTTACAAGGTGTTACACTGGAATAAGTGCAACAGGCGTTTACAATGTTGTTTCTTCGTTTTACGGATTTTTTTTTTTAGTAAGTATCGTGTAATTACTAATGATCAATTTGGGTTCATGAAGCATCGTTCGACAGATCTAGCATTACTAGAACAAAAGGAATTTATTTTAGATAGTTTTGAGGCAAACCAGATAGCTTTAGCCGTATTTATTGATTTTACGAAAGCATTCGATTATCTCAACCATAATTTATTGCTAAAAAAACTTTCTCTTTATGGAATTCGGGGCCAAGCCCTTACGTTGCTTCAGTCATATTTGAGTAATCGTAAGCAGTTTGTCTATTTAAATGGCTTTTCATCTAATACAAAGTCTGTTTTCTCCGGTGTACCACAGGGGAGTATTTTGGGACCTTTGCTATTTAACATTTATATTAACGATATTGTTAACATAGATTCTCTAGCTAAATTCGTTATATATGCAGACGACACTACCCTTTTATTTTCGGCTAAGACTAGTGATGAACTTATCAACTGCGCAAATGATACTTTAACAAGGTTACAAAATGGACATCCGACAACGGACTTAAAATTAATAGTAGTAAAACCAAAGCAATTCTCTTTCGAACCAAAAATAAACGCGTTTTTATAACGAAAAGTCTCGTAATAAATTCAAATGTTATAGAGATAGTGGAGAATTTCAAAAGTCTTGGCGTTATTTTTAACCAGTATTTGTCTTGGGACGACCATGTAAGCTATATACTTCCTAGATTGTCCAGGGTCATTGGATTAGTCTCACGAAACCGTTTTATTTTACCAAACAACGTTAAACTACTTATATATCAAACTTTATTTACGTCCCACTTAAACTACTGCCACCTGGTATGGGGTACAACCACCAGTTCAAATCTACAAGAAATACATCTATTACAAAAAAAAATTTGTCCGCCTCATTGCTAATGTTTCTTATATTTCAAGCACCGAGGGTTTGTTTGAAAAATATAATTTGTTGCGTGTTTTCGATATATATATGTATAAACTTATGGTCCGCTTTAAGGTAGAAAAAAAAAGAAACTTGGATATTCTGGCCAAACTTTCTAAACTAAGGGAACATGTTACCTCCTATCCAACTCGTTCGGCGGCACGTTGGGCTGTGCCTCTTTGCCATAACAACTACTCCATGCAGTCTCTAAAGTATATGCTACCTACTTTGCTAAATTTCCTCTTAAACAAAAACGTTGATATAATGTCTGTCACAATGCAAGAGTTATTTTCTTATTTGAATTGAATATATTAGTTTTCTGCGGTAGGTTGTAATCTATTTTTGTATACAATGTTGATATTTTTGCTGTTGCTTTGTATTTCAATCTGTCATGTGGAACTGTAAAGGAGCAGGGGGCTCCGTCAAGCTGTTAAACAGCTTTTTCCCTGTTTCCTCCATTCCTGTATCGAATGGGAAATAAACTTTATTATTATATTATTATTATTATTAGAGTAATATCTCGAAGTTTCGCATTCTATCGTCAACGCTAGCTTCACTTTCGCGTGGCGTTTCCACCTTCTGCGACGCGTAATTTATTTATGCCGAGAAATGGGAGTTCTTTCACGAACCTGGTAGAATTTCAAAATACCCAAGCGTAAAATGGCTTCCCGGAAGACTTCTCGGGTCTTCTTCTTCTGTCTACTGGGCAAAAAGTCTGCTTTCTCGTCAGAATAAAAACCAGCGCCTCGCATATTGTTCAGATGAACACTCGAACTATTTGGACAGCCGCCAGGCTCTCGCTTCCGGGACAAAGCCTCTTACTTCCGCACATTCACTGGCCATGATGCCACAGGCAGTGGGTGGCGCATGGCGCTGGAACAAGCTAATCTCAGGCCCAATTCTCTCTTTATAAAACGACGTTTAGTGCATGCGCAGTTCTACACGCCCGAATGTGCCTTGTTTAGTAAGTTCGCGAGTGAAACACTTTTTGAAAGGGTGCACTAAATGGGAGGTATTCGCTCCCTTTTAGTGCGTCCTTTTATTTCGTTAGCCTTGTTTTAGCTCTAGCCTTGTTTTTACGAATCCTAAATATGTGCAGGCATGTGCTTTTTTTGCAAACGACTGCACATGTTTTGTTAGTGCTTATGCGTCGCTGAAAGCATATGATAGAAATCTTAGCGCAGCGAGACGCATGTTATGCTTAAGTACTTGCGGTGCCCCGGCCTGCCGACGAAAAAGAATCATGTTTATGCTACAGCAAATATGAACTATTTGTAGTTTAATACCCAAACTCCATCCGAAAATAGCGCTAGCAATAAATACGAAACAAATGTTTTCAGTGCCCAACGCTGTCTAATTTCGAAGTCAAAAGTTAGTTTGGCAAATATTCTGTGAATATAACTGGTCCCGTTTTCTGCAACAGATGCCACTCGTCTCATTGTATTGTTGAAGTCTGTCTTCTTTTTCTTTCTGAAATAAATATTGGTTAAAATGGCTAGTAATCTTTGACTAAGATAGCGTGCTATTTTTGTGTTATTTTTGATTTTCTTAGATGGAGGCCACAAGATGCACCGAAGAGATCGGATTCAAACTAAGCGACGCTACTGGGTCGGTTTGTCCGAAGAATGATGCCTGCATGGACATGTCTGACCTCTGTAGCGTCGCCTTCCATCAGGAAAAACAGCCAGCTCCAGCGTCTATCATGTTCTTACCGTACCTGAACGGGGTAAGTTTTGCTTTTAGAATGCTGTGTTTTAAGCCAAAGGAATTTCACAGTACCTTCACCTTTGTGTCTAATTGTTACTGTGGTCATCGCACCCGCCTAGGTGCCCGCTGTTACTTTTATATATAAGGCGGAAAGATGAATTAAAACTGAGCGCTATTATTTTCCAAGAGAGGAGGGAGAAATAAGTATTGTTTTCCCACTTAATTTGACTTTTTGAATACAAATATGAATGAAACTTGTCATGCTGCCTCAGCACAATTTACGTGCAATACTCTACAATTGTTAAACATTCTTTCATGTCCTCGCAAAAGCATTCGCTCTGATTCGTTTCGTCTTTTTTTTTTCTTCCTTGCCAGGTCTCCCAGTTCTGCGACCAGGACACGCATAATCCCGATGCTCCTAATTTGCAAAACGAGCGTCACCAAGGAGTGTCCACCTGGGATGTGATAAGCAAACATGATGACTTTGTTCGGTGAGATTTGTTCAAGTAACTAATTCACATGGAAACAAACAACGCGTACACAACAACTTGTGTTTATGATGTCATGGCAAAATACTCGCTCTGGGTGGAAAAAGGAAGTACAGTCACTGAATTTGTTTCCAGTGTACCGAAACTCCCAAGCTTTGTTTCGGTATGGCTCCGTTGCCCTCAAATTCATCCATATCCGCGCCGTCATCTTGGATGCTTTCATAGTGCACTGTGCAATAACTGTACGCATAACACGACGTTAGCGTTGTCGACAGGAGTTTCAGGTAAGTGTGAGGTTTTTATGGTCATTGCCGGACAGAGAGCGAAGAAGAAAAAGAGGACGTAAGAGAAGAAGAAAGATGATGAGGAGCTCGTGAGAGAGGGCGACACGCATTGTTCGGGACAGTCAAAGTCGAATCGCATTCCATCTTGGACGAGCACCATCGACCTCCCTCGGGGTTCCCAGGCTCCGAGAGACAAAACAGCGGTGCCGAGACTTGAGGACACAGCAACGACCTCCGGCGGGTGTCCAGACCTAGCTGAGAGATACGATTGCGCTGCTTCCAATCGCTCCAGGTGCCGCCCTTTACGAGGTCGACTCAGCAGCGCGGAAAGAAACCGGCGACAACCATCGGAACCCTTAAAACTCGGACTCCGTCCGACTCTCTGACTACCCGGCTACCTAAATGACTGACCGCTCGACCCGAACGACTGACCGACAGCCCCCCGACCTAACCACCCGACCACCTCGCTGACTGCCTGACTGTCTGCTCACTCTACGAATCAACGACAGTACGTGGGCGTTAAGTAAGACTTTTGTGCTCGAATACCTCTAAAATAACTAGCATCGTACATATTCTTCTGATACAGTTTTCTTTTGGTGCCCAGTGAAAGCTTATATAATGCATCCATATTGTCTCCATGTTCCATGTAATCACTTAACACCTCTCAATCACAACCCACATGCCAACTTCGCGTCCGCGACAGTACGGAGACACTTTGGATCGTTGAGAAGTATTGACAAAGCAATGGATTTAAAATATATTGTAGAAGTTGGCAAGGCATTGGGATCCATGCCGATGAACTAAAAGTGTAGGTGGAAGAGAAATATGCGCATGAACAGGAGGAACGAGCCACTGAGAAACTCGCGACTAGAGATAAGGCAGTGAGGGAAGAGAGTGTATTCCAATTGAGTATAAGGCTAGCTGAAACGGCTGCTGCGGCAACCACTACCGATGCCTCAGAGGGACATGGCAACGGGAGAATGAACTAAGCTAATCTCTGTCCCCTGAAGCTTATTCCTCCTTTTGACGAGATTAAAGATGATCTCGATGCACACTTGAAGCGTTTCGAATGCATCGCTGGCGGATAGGACTGGCCAGAAGCAAATTGGGCGGAAGCGCTGGGCATGTGTCTTACAAGAGAGGCTCTGAATCTGTATGGTAGACTATCCCCACATGATTTTTTTAGTTATAAAGCAACCAAGAAAGCTCTTCTTGGTAGGTTTCGATTTACAACAGAGGTATATATGGAGAAACTCAGGAGATCGAAACCCGAAGAAGGGGAAAGGGTTAGTCAGTACGCCGCCCGACTGCAAGGTTACTTTGATAGGTGGATGGAAGTAGAAAGGCGCTTTCAAGTATGAAGAGCTGCGAGATAAGAACTTGACAGAACAATTAATGTCGCAATTCAACGCGAAGTTCACTGTTTTGTTTTGTTTTAAAGAGAGATTGTAAGACGCTTCAATCAATGGTTCAGGCCGCCGATAGATTTCTGGAGGCAAAACAACAGAATAATCTATCCCCCTTCAAAGATTATATGAAAGTCGCGTTGTCCAACAGAGGGAGCTCAAACCAGTCAACGTTTGCTAAGCCGAAATGTTTCTTATGTGGCAGGCTAGGCCACAAAGCACCTCAGTGACGCAGCGGGTACAAAGAAAAGATTCCCTCATGCCCGCTCTGCCAAAGGGAAGGACATGACGCGAAAGATTGTCCCAACAAACGTCAAGATAGGCCACATTTATTCTGTTTTGTTGATCAGCTGTCGGATAAGAGCACACTGACCTCATAAGTGCACACCACAGAGCAATTAAACTCTCCGCCTATCTAAGATAGCGAGACTGGGCTAATTAGTGCAGTCCATGAACTGATGATGTTGATCGAAGCTAACAATATGCCTGTCTTACGTGGTTTGCTAAACCAAAGACCGGTTAGTGTGCTGCGCGATAAAGGGCAGTAATAAATCGTTCGAGGTAACCTAGTGGAAGATGCCAATCTCTCGGGTAAAACATGCGTAGTGTTCCTCGTAAATGGAGCGCCATTGCAATTGCCAGAGAGGAGAGTGAAACTCTGCTCCACATGTTTTACTGGAGATTTACTCTTGAAGTGCATGGAAGCACCGCTCTATGATGTAATTGTAGAAAACGTTGACGGAGCCCAAAGAACCCATGATCCTGTTCTTAATTGGAAGGGCCAAGGGTTGCAACCAATCTCAGAAGGAGAGAAGACAGATACCCGAAAGAACTCGATCGGTTTGAGCAATGTATCAGCCGCACATAGGTTGATCCCATCGGATAGGACGAGCGCATCTAGCGAAGTCAAGAGGAAAGAAGTGACCTCTAAGCTATTGAAAGGGAGGCAGAAATCGGATGTCACGTTACAGGTCTGTAGAAACAAAATGGGTCAAGTGTACAACACGAAGGATGGATCGCGGTAAACCTTTTACATCTCGAAAGGAGTACAGTGCCGACGATTCGAACAACAGAGTGGAAAGTCGTTCAAGCAGGTAGTCGTTCAAACCCCACTGAGACAGTATGTTCTAGAGGTAGCGCATGATAGTGTAATGGCGGGCCACCAGGGGAACAAACGAATCATTGACAGAGTGTTAGAGGCTCTCTATTGGCCAGGAGTCTCAGCCGACATTAAGAGATATGTCAGATCATGCGATACATGACAGGGGGCCACCCCGAAGGGGAAACTACAAAGGGCACCACTTGGGCAAATGCCAGTTATTGATACTCCGTTTGAGAGGGTGGCCATGAACGTCCACTCCCAGTTACCTCAGATAGAGGAAATTGGTACATCCTTACGATGGTGGATTTTGCAACGAGATATCCCGATGCCGTTGCATTGCCGTCTTGCCATTCGCGCGCCGTCACGGAGGGCCGGATTACTAGAGATTTTCTCCCGAGTGGGTTGTACCCGGTAGATCTTAACGGATCAAGGCGCGAGCTTCACATCCCGATTGATGCAGGAATTGACACTACTCCCATCGATTCAGAGATTACAAACCACACCCTATCACCCGATCTGTAATGGATTAGTTGAGAGGTACAATGACACTTTGAGACAGATGCTCACGAAAATGAGCCATGAGAAGCCGCGCTCTTGGGATCGGTAGCTAGCACCATTGCTATTTGCGTACCGCGAGGTACCCCGAGCTAGCCTGGGCTCTTCCCCGTTCGAGCTTATTTGCGGCCGTCATATTCGAGGATTGCTGGCGATCCTAAAGGAGGTGTGGACACGAGATGAACTAGGAACCAGTCTCAAGACGACGTATGATTCGTTCTTGACCTGCGCAGCCGTCTCCAGAAAACCATGGAACTGGCTCACAAAAACTTAACATCAGCAAAAAGATATCAAACGAAGATGCATAAGAAGAAAAGCGAGAAGAGAGACTTGAAAGTAGGCGAACTTGCCCTGCTTTGATACCTTCAAAGAAGAACAAGCAGCAATTGCAATGGAAGGGCCCCTACAGGGTGGTGAGAAAAAGGGACAAGGCCGATTATGAGGTTGATCTAGGACACGCCAGCAAACTCTTTCATATCAACCTGAACAAGCGGTATGAAGAACGTGAGGCGGTGGCCGCGGCAGAGCAAGTGACATCAGTGATAGCTATTGAGGACACAATGATCAACCTACTCCCATGCTTTTGACCTGAGAAGTACAGATGGAATAAAGGAAGTGGCACTAGCCGACGATCTCAGTTGAAAAAGCAGGAAGATATCACAGACGTTCCGGAGAAACACGCTACCATTCCGTTTTCCATGGAGCGCGTAATGAAAGGGCGGTAGACAAAATGCTTAAACTAACGTAATCGAGACGTCAACCTCTACGTACTGTTCGCCCTTGGTTCTCGTAAAAAAGCCAGACCAAGACCTACGCGTTTGGACAGACTTCCGCCGGCTCAACGACATTCTAGTCTCCAATGCCGAACCTTTTCCCCGATTAGATTCCGTATTTACCGTGGTAGGCAGTCGAGTTTATTTTTCTAAGATAGATCTCTCCAAGGGGTACTGGACATTCCCGCTTTCAAGTGACTCGAAGGAGAAGACTGCGTTTTCCTCATCGTCGGATTGTATCAATTTAAGTACATGCCGTTTGGTATTAAAACTGCATCCGCCGTCTTTACGCGACATATGCGAGAGTTGCTGTCAGGGATCGACGGAGTCCGACACTATATCGACTATGTCTTGATATCGATCGATATCTGGGGAGAGCATGTCTGTGTACTCAAGCGACTTCTTCAAAAGATTGAGGACGCGGGGATAACCGTAGAGCTTGGCAGATGTGAAGTTGGAATGAGGCACGTCACTTTTGTTGGACATCGACTAGGAAACAGTGAGCACGCCCCTGTTCCGGAGTCATTGGACAATGTGGTTGGATCTCAGCGACCCACGACGAAAAAACAAGTGAGGTCATTTTTGGGACTCACTGGTTATTTCGGGCAGTTCATTGTGAATTATGCAGAAAAAAGTATGTTTTTGGTCGAACTGACAAGAAAGAATTAGCCCAAAAGTGTCTGTTGGACCAACAGCAAGAAATGCATTCCACGAGTTGAAGAAGGCACTAGCAGAGGGACCGATCCTGAAAACCACCGGATCCCACCAGGAAGTTTGTACATCGAGCTGATGCTTCAGAGTGTTGTCTCGGAGCGATGTTAATGCAGAAGCACGAGTTGTTTTTGCCTCCTGTCCGTGCGCTAGCACAGAAAATTGCTGCTCAGGAAGAGACTATGCCGCCGTTGAAAACGAAGCTCTAGTTTTGGTCTGGGTCATTCAAAAGTTCCACATTTATCTGGACGGCAAGAAGTTTATAGTTCAAACGACTAGCAGCCTTTTCGGCATATAAACAAATGAAACCTTCAATAGCAGGCCGCTGAGGTGGAGTTTGCTTTTACAGGAGCACGAGTTTTCCGTTGAATATATTAACCGAGTTGACAACGGGGCGGTGACTACCGAGCCGTGTGTAATATTCGTAAAATAGTAGTGGTTAATGGCATTATCTACGACGTTAAGTCAAGATAGGGTGAGGTGTCTGGTTTCTGTATCAGTTATACAGAAGCAATTGGCCAGTCGTATCCGTATTTAATATCATGTTTTTGTAATTTTGCGGAGATGGTACGTCCTTATCTTTTCAGTCTCTGTTGATGATTTCAGTTGAGAGGTTAGTGTCGTAAAATATTTCAAAGTTAAATACAGCCTGTAAAGTGATCTTTTACTCAACCTGACTTGGCGAAATTTTGATTTGATTTGTTTGAGCGAATTATGGATTTTGAACTGCGTGTGCACACCGGGCTCAGTTGTGGCTAGCTGTTTGACACCGAACTGAAACATTTGTGCTGAACTGCTGGATTCTGCATTTTCGTGTTCGCAATCGACGCACGTAGCTTAGTTGTTTTTTTGTTTTTTTTTCAAAAAGAAAAAAAAAACTTGACGAAAACTTGTGTCATGGTCGTTGCCGGACAGAGAGCGAAGACGAAACAAAGGACGGAAGGGAAGAAAAAGGAGGATGAGGAGCTCGTGAGGGAGGGCGACAAGCAGGTTTCGGGACAGTCGAAATCGAATCACATACCATCTGGGACGAGTGCCATCGACCTCCGTCGGGGTTCCCAGGTTCCGAGAGATACAATTGCGCTTCTTCCAAGCGTTCGGGGCGCCGGCCTTTACGAGGTTGACTCAGCTGCGTGGAAAGCAAACGCCGACAACAATCGGAACCCTCAAAACCCGGACCCCGTCCGACTCCCTGACTACCCGGCTACCTAAGTGACTGACTGCTCGACTCGACCGACCGACCGACCGCCCTCCGACTTAACTACCCTACCACCTCGCTGAATGCCCAACTGTCTGCTCACTCAACCAATCAACGACAGTACATGAGCGTTAAGTATGACATTTGTGCTCGAATAACTCCAACGTAATTAGCATTGTTCATATTCTTCTTATTCCGTTTTCTTTCGTTGCCCAGTGAACGCTTTTATAACGCATCTATATTGTCTTCGTGTGATTACTTAACATCTCTCAATCACAACCCACAGGACAAGGTGTTGTGGACACCATTTTAAATCCTTTACGTTATTAGTTACGTTAAGCTGCACTTGTAAATATTACTCCTTGGTTTACGTTAAAAACCCCAGGTTAGCAGTCTACCGATCTGGTAAAATATCTGATTTTGAGATGAATCACCTGTCACTGTCCGAATATCCAGAAAGACCAATAATTCAATCTACCAGGGTAGTCAGTGCGGTGTTCTCGATGCAGTCGTGAAGCCTATTGCTTAAAGCTTAGCCGCTTATTTCAGCCATCGCAATGAGCCGATAGCATTTTGCTATTGTTTTGTTTATGACTTTGGAGTATGCAAAAGACCGTCGTTTAGACACATCATCATGCCAAAAATTTATTTTCAACTTCATACAAGATTCCAGGACTGAACAGGAACAGAATAGCATAAAACATAGTCTCAAGCTCCCGTGATAGCTTGACAATTGCTATGCTGGCCAGAGGAAGCTTGCCGCGAAGTCCAGCAATGATTTTCCCACGACGATGATCGAGGCAGTTGACAGTCAACGCTACCTCTGCAAATGGTTAAGGAGGACAAATAAATCTGACCGTGGCTTACGAGAATGGCTCGATATACATTCAGTGGCTTTCTAAACTGGAAACACCGAGGATGACAATGACTTAAATGCCCATTCACACAATGAATTACTTGTAATCGATTATTGCTTGGAGGAATTTAGTATTAATTTTAATACATTTATTAGGAAGTCATCCCAAGTGTAATTTTATAAATTTTGGAAGTACTAACTGTTGTGGCCTACGGCAAGAAGACGACGATGTGCAGCCGACGTAGCCCCCATAGCCAAACGTTTTCTATCTCGTGCTCTCGTACCGTCTCGCACATCACTGGCGCGCGCTCACCTCTTTGCACGCCGCCTCGCGAATTTTATAATTGAAACAATACTCAAATACAGCACTCCTTCCCCGTCAAAGTTTCGACTGGTTTGGGGACATTGTTTGTCACTACTTGTTCTGTTAGTTCAAAGGCGGCGAAGACACTTCGGAAACGTTCACTCGATTTTCCCATGTTACGCACCCTTGGTCAAACGACACTTCGTGACGGCGCACAAAGTACGGTTGCAATGCCTCATTGTCCACATGTGAAGGCCATCCGTTCTGTGTGAAAAACAACACTCTTCTCATTACACAATCCTTTTCAGTTTCTCTCCCAATTTCACCAGCTGACAATGGCACTTTATCCACCGCCGAAAAGAAACTGACGTAGTCTGAGATGTCGTTCACGTTGGGCAAAGGCAGACGTGACAGGGCATCAGGATTCTGGATCTCGCTTTCCTTCCGATAAACCCACTTGTAACTGTAGGCAGCAAGTAAGAGAGCCCACCCCTGCATCCTGGCTGCTGACATAGCCGGAATTTGTTTTTCATTAACTAACAGCTCTGCCAACGGCTGGTGATCCGAAGGGATGCTGACATTTCTGCCATACAGGAACTTAAGAAACTTTTTCACCCCAAAACAACTGCTAGGCTTCTTTTTGAATTGGTCGGTTTCTCATCGGTCCGAACTGTTTGAAAAAGAACAGCTCCCACTCCGTACGCTGAAACGTCACATACAATCCTCAACTCCTTTTTTGGGTCATAGAACGTTAAGGCGCTTTCATGCGTAAGCCGCGTTTTGCTTCTGTTGAATGCGTTGTCTTCTGCCCTTGAACAACGTAATTTTGTGACTCCCTGCAATAAGTCATACAACGGCTTCAGCTCGGTTGACATGTTTAGCACAAACTTGGCATAAAAGTTAATCATGCCCAAGTAGGCGCGCAGCTCTGATTTATTCTGGGGACATGGGGCCTCCCGTATGGCCTTGACTTTCTCTTCCGATGGTCGAAATCCATGTTGGTCGATCGCATGTCCCAAGTAATGATCAGACGTCTAAACAAATGGACATTTTTCTTTCTTTAGTCTCATGCCTTGTTGGCTGAACCGTGCCAGCACGCTTCGAACTCCTCATACGTTTCATCCACTACTAGTACATCATCTAGATAGCACGCGACATTTCTCAGCCCTTTCAGTGCTTCGTCCATGACTGACTGAAAAATTGCTGGAGCACTAGTGATGTCGTAAGAAAATCTCCTGGACTTAACAAACCAAGGGTGTGTTCACAGCCACCAGATCTTGTGACTCCGGATGCAATTCAAGGCTGCTGGTAGGCTGTAGACAGATCAAGTACGTAAAGTACTTACAACCACTCAGTAATACCAACAACTCTTCCATGACCGGAAGAGGGTAGTGATCTGTCCGAGAGGCTGGGTTTAAGGTCACCTTGTAATCTCCACACAACCGGACCTGTTTGTTTGGTTTATGTACCATCACAAAAGGTGTCGCTCACTCAATTTACAACGCTGGTACCGATATTCGTTTTGTTACTAATGATTAGATTTCCTGTTCTACAGCTTCTCTTATTGTGTAGGTCACAGGTCGCGGTTTGCAGTAGACAGGTGTGCTTTGTTCCTGCAAAACCAGTTTGACCTGTAGTTCGTTTATCAAAACCCCACCTTCTCCAAAAAGTTCAGCGTACTTCTTAAGGAGCCTTGCTGCCTTTTCTTCTCTTACGCTGTTTATGCATGACAAGTCTAATCTCAGCTCTTCGAGCCAGTATCGACCAAACAGCGGGGTTACGTTGCCCCCTGGTGCCTTAACTACAATAAGGGGAAGTGACTTGTTCTGTCCATAGTGCTCGACTGGAACTGACAACTTCCCAGTCACCGTGAGAGAATTCCCCCCATACGTTCTCAATTTAAGGTTGCAAGGCTCATTGGGAATGTTTGTCCAGTACTGCGCACACAGCGCTTCTGGCACTACCGACACGGACGCTCCAGTGTCTACCTGAATTCTTACGAGCTTGTCAGCTACTTTAAGATCTACTTCATAGTTACGCCTTCCCGTTTCACACGCGTACGCTGTGTAAAGCTGCACATCATCAGCTCCCTCACTCGCGACGTGTTTAACGAGGTCTGTTTTGAACCGTCAAACCTTTGCCAGGCATCCGACCTTTTTACAAACATGACACCTGTACTTGCGGTACTTGCAGGGCTGTCCAGTGTGTACCTGTCCGCAGCAGAAACATGAAGACGTGGTGTCTCCCATACGACCGAACGTCTGTTCGGTCGTCGAAGCTCGTGGACCCTTAGTCGACTTGTGACACGTTTTTTCTTTTTTTTTTTGTCGAACCACGTTCACGTGTCGTCTTCTCATCGAATAACGACCGTTGATGATTTGCAGTAGGCTTTAACGCGTAGTTTTCTTACGTGCGAGCTCAATGCTTTTAGCAATGTCACACGCGGTACCAAACGTCAACGTGGTCTTCTTCAACAAGTCGGACTGTGTTTTCCTGCCTTTTAATCTCGCGACGAACCTGTCGCGCAAAGCATCATTCAAAAAAGCGCCGAGCTCGCAAGTCGACGCGAGCCTCTTCAGCTCCACTGAGAAAGTGGCTACTGTGTCCTCTTTCTTTTGGTAGCGACGGTTAAACTTAAACTGCTCGGCTATTACCGTCAGCCTCAGAGCGTAATGACTTTTCAGAACCGCCACTAACTTCTCCCAGCTTTTCACTTCTGATTTGACCCAATGGAGCAAAGTCTTAAGCGTATTGTACGGTTTCTTGCCAATTGCAGTGACAAAAGCAGACAGCCTTAGGGATTCGCTTACTTTTGTAGCCTTTAGGTAGTGTTCGAATCTTTCGACGTAAGATTCAAAATCTTCGTCGCCATCTTCCACAAATAGATCGCACCTTTTATAGGTCCCTCAACAGTGACGACAGGCTTTCCAGGTGGTTATTGAAAGTCCATCTTTGCGCATGGGCGTTTTTATTCTTCTTTATAAATAATATAAAAAATACGCTTTGTTCTTCGTGCTTCTTTCTTTGTCCGTATTTTTAGTCGTATTAACCACCATGCATAAGTACCAAAAAAAAAATTGGGTTGTGTGTATGTTTATACGGCCTAGAACTTGGTCTGCCTCACAGGGGCGACGAGTGTCCCAGCTGTAGATGAGCAATTTAGCCAGTGCAGTACAACCGCTAGCCTGGGGTCTTTAACGTGCACCACGCAGTAGTGATACACGACCGCACGCCGGTACGATGCTCATCCAGATCGAAACGGGTAGGGGTGGGGATTGAACCCAGGATCCCTGGGTTCTGCAGCGCGAGCTTTCGCTCCACGTGCTCCGTGGCTGGTGTTCGCTAGCCCACTCGGCCACCGATCTTCCCGCATAAGTACCAACTAGCCCAACTCGCAGTTTTAATACAGCTTGTGACAGCCGTCTTTGCTGTCTTTTCGAATTCGGTATCTCGCAGCGTCGGCGGCAGCCCTTTCCCTTGGTGCAGCAGGAAATAGCGACACCGTGGAAAAATTTCGTTGTGAGTCACCTCTTGGGTTAGGAGAGAAAGCGGAATGAACACCTATATTGAGAAATTAAATGCAAATATAGATGTTAGTTTCGTTTTGTTTTCAAATTAAAGTGTGCCTCCTGGCGTAGTTATTGCGCTAACACGGTTCATGTTTTAAGGATAAAGCGATGATCTGCGCTCATAAGTCCCCAACTTCTCCGTAAAATCAGGAATAAGTTCTGTCGCTTAGTGAAACCATCAGACTAGACAGGCTCATCAACTGGTATACTGGCACGCATCTCCGACCCCCACTATAACCCAACGTTACTGGAACCACTCAGTTGGGAAACTGCCATAGAGCCTGATCTGAAAAAGTGGCGCCGATCCTTATCCCAGTACCGAGCTGATAGCGATCGCAACGCTGCCATTTCTCCCGCATCGGCCACTCCGTGAACTGCACGGCTACACTTACTGGTTTCGTCGAGTCACGGGAGCGCCGGTGGCGCCATCTCGCAGGGCCATCTTGCAGTAGTTATATAAAGCAACTTTCATGTTTCAACTCGTCGCTAAAGGGTGGCGCTGTTATCGTATTCAGCTTGGTCTCGGTGGACGCCAGCGGCCCAGGTTTTAAGAGGGAGTTTCCCAACTGAGTGTTTTAGTGACGTTGCTATGACCCCAATTGTAGAGAACTTGTGGCGACATCTATAGTGAATTGAAGTCGCGAATACGGCAATTTAGTTTCTCCTCTAAATCTAGCAGAAAAAAATTCGACGTCACGTTACCACACACCAATTGACTTTCCCCGCTAAATTTAGCGGGAAAATTGACGTCATGTGATTTAAGAACGTTTCACGTACACAAGACAATTTTCTAGCCATTAGCTCTAAAATATTTTGGTGAAATGAATTCCAGAATTTGCATTATGCACCTGCCGCACAACCCCATCTACATTGGAAAGCCTAGTTGTCTGCTATATATTGCCGCGCGCAGGGCCGAACAAGCAACGCTCGGTCACGGAATTCTGGAAGATTCGCGTTCGTTCTTGCTCGGGGCGTGACCTTTATCTTTCGTCCTACTTTCTTGTTCACGAATGTGCCTGCTCATTCCCGCCCGAGCGCACTCTAGATAAGGAGCTGCTCGGGACCTTGTCGAGTCAGTCACGCTCTCGCTTGCTGCTACGCCGCCGAATTGCCGCCCTCTTTGCTGCTGCCTCGACACTCATTCTTTATTGTGTTTGGCACAAGTTCGCTGATTAAACCTTTTATTTTTAGTGCACTGTTAACCCTACTGTTAATCCTCTCGTCGCCTTCCTTCGTGACAATATTATAGTCACCAAAAGTTAAAAAAACAGACAAAACAAAACAAAGATGGGTTGAGTGAACGGTCACTTCCAAGAATAGCAGGGTAAGCTCGTATCAGAACTCTGTTTTGATGTGAAGGTATTCTCAAATTGAGACACCATCACGGCAAATCAAGATTCATTTTGGGCTGACGCCTTTCCTCAGGCATGGCAAGTCGTCGTTCATCTCCAGTACCTATGTGGGTCACTGGGGTCATTCGGAATGGTAGCTTTGAATGAATGGAGCGTTTGAGGTAAGGGGAGGTTCATAAACTGACATAAAGGGAGAAATACAAGTCTTGCCATTCTCCTTCGCCACGCACTGAACCTTCCGCACCTATCACTCTAAGGAAAAACATACATTTATCTGGGTATCTGTATCTCTTTGTATTACGGAATACTTTTTTTTTTACTTTTTATTGGAAGTATCTCAGTATTTGTATCTTGGCCCTAAAATACATGTACTTCAGTATATGAATTCTGGAATATCCTTTGGTGTATCTCTGCCCAGACTTGACCAAGGCAAGTTTTTATAGTGAAGTAAGTGTGCGAACACAAATGGCGCCACTTCGCTTTTCGCCTGTGATCTCCTCCTCCCTTCGGCTTCAACCAATCAGCGGGCGCACTATCGAGCCGTGGGCACAAGCGAACTGCGCACACCATGTCAGCTTTTGGTGGCTTTATAAATGCTATTGTATTCTAAGCTATGTGTTGTTGTTCTTTTTGCTACTTTGAACGGTTTCGTGGTCCAACGAGAGAAGTTATTAGAGTTTGGTCGTAGAGCTTTATAAATAAGCTTGACGAAACCCATGCCCACTAAACTGTTTTCCTACCGCATTTGCACAAAAACAGTTTTCTTTTTTCTGTTTTTCTTTATGCCGGAGGCTTAGTAGGAAAATCGCCCTGTGTATACGCTGGAACAAAATCACTCCATGGGATCGAAGTTTGACTCTTGACGAAGAGAGGCGGCGAGATCGCAGACTTTCTCAACGAGTGTCCAACTTGTAGAGCACCAAGACTGGGAAACGGTGTGGTCCTCTTTTCGTTTTGCAGGGCATGGAAGGATCCACGAAAGCGTTTCGATAAAAAGGTAGAAAAGTTTAATTTCGTTTTGGAAGTTTACCAGTGGCGCATGTTTTATTTCAGGGTTGGAGCACTTACGGCCAACCGGAAAATTCACACCGAATTTCAAATGGTTCAGCAGGCAAAAAAGAAAGGAAAGCGCATCGTGTTTGTTTTAGACGTGTCTAGTAGCATGACGGTAAGTCACGTCCGTAATATACCTAGTTTTCCATATTGAAAATATTTCTAAGGGGCCCGAGCCTTGAAGGATTATGGGACCTCACAGGCCTTCAAAGCCCTTCAGAAATACCCTACAGAAAAACCCTTCAGGGATACCCCATAGAAAAACCCTTTAGCCCCACAGCCCTTCAACCTGTCAGACCCTTAAGACCATCAACCCTTTAGACGCCCAAATGACTGTGAACCATAGACAAAAATGCAGTTCAAAACATTATTGAAAATTCATTGCAGACCTTTAGCTTTACATGCATATTATAACTCAAAAAGGCGATAAAAAACAACGTTTGCTCAAACCCGGCGCAAGGAGCTATAGACAAAAGAAATAATATGGACTAGGGACAACTGACTTCTTTATCACAAAGAAAAATATCTTTTAAAGTACTCACAATGCCGCTGGATATATTTCTGATGTACGGTAGTTCAGCTAATAAAACCGAGCAGGTGCACCTCAAGGACATATACACAGTTCAGTAAGCACGTTTAGCGAAAATCACGAACCCGCAAGCAGCACCCGCCGCCGTTGAGAAATCCTGAGCACAGTCACAGTTTCGTCCATGATGACGTCGCGCCGGCGTCTTCGGCGTATTTTTCGCTCGCTGGATGCTTCTGAAGTCAGACGGACGAAGAGGCGCAAGGAACAAGTCCGGACAGCGGCCGTCATCCACCGTCTCAGGACGCACAGTGCCGTCATCCCGGTGCGCAGGCTCAACATGCGGTGGGACGCTGACCACGACTGCCAAGCTTTGCAGCGAGTAAGCCGACACCGGCCACCATCTCCTTGAATGCGCTGAACACGATGGCGCTCGAGCGGTGCTGAAGGCGGCCAACGCCGAACTGTGGTTCACCTGCGTAACCAAGGGAGAAACTGCACGGATCAAAACAGACCAAGGGGTGAGCCCTCAGAGCTATGCTTACCTTCCTGGAGGAAATTGGTCCGCTCCAAAAATCCGCGGCGGCTCGTGGGCTAACCGGAACCGCCCACGAGCAGAGAGAAAATGGCTATAGGCGGCTGGCCTCCCCCGCTTGCACACACCACTCTCTCCCGCCGACCGCTGCCCTGGCAGCTCTGCACTGTCTTCCCATCGCCGGGCGGAGAGAGGCGCAGTGTGGGTTGCTTTTTGAAGACAGTCCCCCGTGGAGGAACCGGTCCCCGGAACGAGTCGCTCCCGCATGCGTCCCTGTTCCTGGAAAACGCACTGCTCTCGGCTTGTTTTTTTTATTATTATTCATGGTTGCACGGATTTCACCTCGAGCGGACAGGATTGCGTTCGCCTCAAAACGCCGCTCGGCCAACACCACTCGGCCCGCGGCTCGTCAATTCTCCACATGGGGCGGTCGCCCTCAGTGGCCTCCTTGGTGACCGAACACCCGGGCATGACAGACGGTTCCAGGAGCCCACTCGTATTTGATAGAAGAGCAGTAATAAAAATCTGACCGTACACACATACGATCGGCATTCTCCAAATACTTTTTTTTTTCTTCGTCGCGTACAATAAGCAGCTATGTTCTAATTCTGCGAAATGTGTTTTCTCCATCTAAGCCGTTGCCCACAGACATCTCAAGAAGCCTGAAGGTTTTCCCGACCTTATTAGAAAAGTTCTTGACAGGCTTTCAGATATTTCAAGGCATTGTAAAGGGCCCTTCAGATATTTCAGGAGAGCCTCTGACGGGGCCAGCGAACCCACCAAGAAATATCGGTGCCCCCTTCAAACATCTCACAAATTGCTCAAGTCCCCTTCAGACCCTTTAAAAAACTCCTGAAGTCCCATCAGAGCAATTTTCAATAGCGTCTCATTGAATAATGGAAGGGACCACCTGAACGGGTTCCTAGCGCCAGTCAGAGAGGAGGAGCGAGAATACGACAACTTTCTTCAGAAGGCGTGTACCCCGAATTTACGTCATCACGGTTCCCTTCTGACGCTCTCATTGGCTCGTTGACTGTGCAGCTTTAGCCGTTTCACAAGTTCAGCTGGAACAGACGGTAGAGCCGAAGTTATCTGAAAGACAAGCGCTTCACATTACACCGTCTCTAGTGGATTCACGACCTGCTGCGAACGGCAAACACGCTCAAGCTTGGAGGGAGAAATGCTCCTGTTGGAAGCTTGCGCTGAAGGAGGCGAAAACTGAAGATTCTCTCTGCCGTTCGCATCCATGCCAGTGAAGGAAGTGGACGGTACTGTAGACAATGAAGCCTGGAACGCGTCTCCAAGTGCTCTGTTTACCGCGCTATCATTTGTGGTTCCGCGATTTCTGCCTGATGACGACATAAAAGCGTTATGCTGTTGCCTGCCTGAATCCTGGCTGTGGCAGAGTAGCGGAGGTAGATGCGGGAGACGCCCGATCTGCTCTAGGTCGCTCTCAACTTTACGGGTTCCATAGAAGATTCAGAAGACAGGGCATGGAACGCGACGACGGCAGCGACACTCGAGTTTTCTCGTACCTTTTGGCCATGATTTCTACGACCAACCGCCAGGATCGCGACGTCCGAAGTCGTGACACGCCGTCTCCTGTGACGTCATTCGTTGCCATCTCGAAACCGCTTTTGATGCAGGGGCGACGCGGGAAGCTAGACACGCCATTCCGGGAACGCGTTTCAGCCACCATATTGCGTAGTTCTGCATTTATTGTCGTGGATATTATGGACGCTACAGAGCTCCCTCTGGCAGAGAGAAACGGCAGACGCTTGCGTCTTGGCGTCGCCGCACGCTAACACAACACAATCTCGAAGACGCGCGCCACAGGCGCTTTTTGAAGCGTCTCACAGCCTGCAGGACGTAGAGCGCGCGCGGTGACACCAAGACGGACGTGTCTGCCGCACTGATCTCCACTATAGAGCGCCGGATGTCGCATAGCTGCTCTCCGAGCCTAGCGCAAGTAAAGCCACCGGTAGTTCGATGCTTGTCCCGGAAGTCGGGCGTGTGCTGGGCTTCCTACTGCATTCAGTCAATAATTTGGTCCATGCTTTTTTGTGTCTTTATTGGGTTTGAATTCTCCAGTTCTTAATTAAATCCTGAGAATGAGGCATTTGAACGTGGGACATACGCACACTTGAACAACTAGGATCTAAAATTATTCACATCAAATGGCTTCCCAGGAGACTTCTCAGGTCCGATTGCTCTCTTTCTCCTCAACAAGGGGGCTTTTGGGATGACAAGAAAAAATCCAGCGCCCTGAACGCTGTTCCATCCAGCACTCGGAAGAGTTGAAAAGCCTTTCAAGCGCTTACTTCCGGTGGTTCATACCTGTCTGCTCAATGCGCCATCATATTGTGGAGATCAGTGGTCTGCCGTTTTCGGGGACCCTCCCCAAGCTTCATCGCGTTTGCTGGTTGAGGCGGGTCCGGGTTCCACTAACGATGACGTCATGCCGAGGCCTTGTCTTCTGGGTAGTATTGCTCCCAAAGTGTCAACAAATGACGTCACAAAAGCCGGTCTACCATGATGTGGAATGTTGCAATCCTGGCGTATGGTGCTAAAAATACCGGCCGGCCAAGAACAAAAGAAAAAAAAAACGCACAGGCGAACTCGATGGTCGCCGTCGTTGCATCGTCCCCACTCTTGGCTGCTGAAGCTCTCGCGGTCTGTCAAGATGAAGAGCGACCTGCTGCAGAACAGGATTCCGCTATATACATCCGCCAAAGCTGCTTCGACACCGCCAGAAACGCTGCCAGCGACAACGTGACATTTATATGACGTCAGCCGGTGGAGATCGCGGGATGATCTTGGGGCGCGGTAATCACAAAAGTCGGAAGCGCATTCCAGGCAACGTTGTTGGTTGGCTTTTTCCGGAAGTAGGCCTTCTGCAGCGCTTCTCTGTGCGTGCGGGCATGGCGTCTTCACGTGTCTGTTCCGATTTTAATCTTACTCCCTGGCATTATTCGGGACAGCGAGAGATTCGAAAGTCGGTCATGTGTACGTGATCAGCTGGAATCTCAAAATACTTACACGGGAAACGGTACCGTAGAATACTTCTTTGGTGAGGTTTTCCAGTTTTACTGTGCAGAAAGCAGGCTTTTTTTAAAAAAGGTCAGCGCCACGCATTAAAGGGATGCTGAACCGAAAACCAGAATCTAAATTCTTTGTCGTTTTGATATTTACAGCACACGAATGGCTCTTAAATGACGGTACTTGAAACAATAAAGTAGTCTAAATTATATGATTTATGTAAATAAATATTCTAAGGTGCACCTGGTGAGTTTTTTGAAAGCTCGTTTCGTGACGACAACAAACTTGTAGTACGCAGAACGCGGCTATGGTGAGCCATCAAAGTTGGCTCGGTTGGCTCCGACCTACCTCGTTGGCGTCGGCGTGCGCTCACGCCGCGTGGTGGCGCGACGAAACGGAAATGCGACGTGCGAACCCCGTCCCGAAACGATGAGATATATTTTTAAAAGAAATGCAATTTTATCTGATAAATTTGTCGAACAGTGTTCATTATGTCGTTTTTGACACGACACCTATGCGGCGCCGAACGGCCTAGCGAGCGTCGCGAGCAAGCGGCATCTTGGCGGCATCAAACATCAGCGCTGTCGAAGTCTCCGTGGTCGCCGTGGTCGAAGTGTAATCGGTGTAACCAGTGTAACCACGTGTAGCGGCGGCGCGCTTTTTAGCTCTGCTTCAGACCAAGGCACCGAAGAGACCGAGGTCTGAAGCTCGACACCTCTTCGGTTCTTCCGACCAGCGCCGATCGTTCCGGCGTTCTCAGTCTGTTGACGCGGGTGGCGAAAGCGATGATGCAGCAGGAACAGCAGTCATCCCAGTTTGCTAAGCGTCTGGCCAGGTCTGTCGCTGTCGTTGGACGACGCCGACGGGTCACAGAGGCATACGGCACCACTTTCGGCCTCTTCCTTGGCGGTTCTTCGTTTTCCTCGTCCGACGGCACGCTGCTGCCGCTGCTGTCAGACGTCCTCATGGCCAAATTATCAGGACGGGAAAGAAAATCGTCGAACTCCGAAAAAACCCACAGACCAAAGTCGCCGCCGTCGCTACGACGCAGGTGCAGAACTGGACTGGGGGTGGCAGGGTGCAGGGTGGCTGGGAGGTAGTGCGCAGCTAACTTGGCTGGATTAGTTGGCAAACTTCCAACGCGACGGGCATCCGTCTACTATTATTCAAAGCGCAACTTTCTTCCACGCTGTGGCGCGTCGGCAGCTCAACTTGTTCACGTCAGTTCCGTTGCAGTTTGTTGACGTCAGTTCCGTTGCGACTAATCCCAGAGGGCCTCGCGCGCATCGGAGGCTTCTGGCGCTTCTGGCTCAATCAGCGGTCGTCATCCCAAGAAATATAATAATCCGATCTCCATCCCTTTACATGAATAGCATTTTTAGGTATAGTGCGGTCCCGGGAAGCTTGTCCGGGGCTTATTTCGGCAACTTCAGATATCGGTTCAGCATCCCTTTAAACGGTTCGGAACACCACTGGGGGCATATGATTAACAGCCAGACTTTCTAACACCTGGGACAAGAGAACCTTTTTCAAGCTGACTCAGTAGGTTTCAGGCTAGTCTCTCATCAGCATCCCTGCTAAGCCTAACCAAGGGGACTGTGGATTTTGTTAGGCGCAGCCTGTGAAGGCGTAATTTCAGTCAATGCTAGTGGTTAAAGTCTTGCCCTTTTCCGCTTTTTTTAACGAACCATGATTTCGATTTTCGCGAGGACATAAAACAACACTGTACAGAGCGCGACACTGTTAGCGCGAACAAGCGATCGGCGGTTTTTCTAGTTTTTCTTTTTGAAACGAAGGGATGCCATCCAAGCTATTATTGCTACGGAAAGTGCTCATTTAGTTGTAGAATGTAAGTTACAAAAGTTCGCGCTCGCTAATACCATTTAGAAGTAAAACGAGAAAATGCGCCGATGACGTGTTCGCGCTAACAGTGTCGCGATGTGTACCACCTTGAAAACAAACAAACATATTTGTTGGGTATGCACGCGTCAGAACGAATGCGACTGGCATGTTTGATATATTTACGATGAGCTTTGACGGCCCCGTTTGCTCAGTCGTGTGTTCGACAAAGCGCTTAGCTGTCGTAAATAATTTACAGCAGAAGATAACAGCTCACGCTCACAAATAACGTGTTTCCGATGTACGCCACAGGACACGGACGTAAAATTTAGCAAATTTTAAGATTCCAACGTACGTACCACACGGTTCAGCATTATCCAAATAGATTTATTTCAGAAAGATGTCAAATAACACAGCACTTAAGTGTCCACGCCATTCACCTCTTGACGATCGGTCGGAATTTCAGAAGGTACTTTTTGGGGAGAGCTTCCTTTTTTTTTCGCAACACCAGCACCATCTGAGGCAAAGAAACGGACGCCGCTGACCCGTCTACCAACCCAAACCGAACGGCTGCTTTTGGCGATGACTGAGGACTCTACTACACCGATTATCTCTGGGTGTGGGGAGAGCAGTTGTCCTTGGCTACGTTTACATCGATACGACAGTGGCAGATCGAATCCTCTTAGCGTATCGAATCATTCCATGTGAACGCTTTGATTCGCTTGCCAAGCGCATCGAATCGGGTCAGATTGATCTGTTTGAAGGGGTTGGTTTTAGATTCTCAAGCCGAGTTGAGACCTCCAAGTTGTGATGCGAGGGCTCGAAAAAAAACCCGGAAAGTTTTGAAAAGAAAAAGTTTTTTCTGGGTTTTTCTCACGACACTCTGTTGAAACATCCGGCGAAAACTTCCAGTGACATTCGGTGGAAACGGGTTAATTTCCACTCATTTTAAACAGAAACCAGCGTAGTTTACCAGTTTTTTGGTAGAAATATTACCGGCCGCCACTTTCAGTTACCATATTCCGGTGGACGTTTTACCGGAGCCGCTTTCGGCTAAAATCCGGCAAAAACCTCCAGTGACATTCGGTGGAAACAGGTTAACTTCCACTGATTTTCACCAGAAACCAGCGTATAGTTTACCAGTCTTTGGTGGAAATATTACCGGCAGCCACTTTCGCTGGAAGTTTTACCAGAACCACTTTCGATTACCCGTCGCTGAAATCCTACCGGAAGCCACTCTCGTTTGCCGGACACCGAACTTCACTGGAAGCCGACGCAAGGGGAACGGCTAAAGGCAAGGAAGCAAAGACGAGCAGGGGGACTGAGTTTGTAATGGTGGCCGCCAATGCAGTGGCATTCTCGTGAGTGCGTGTTTTATCTCGAGACGACGTTGCAATCCTGCCAGAAGTGCGTGCAGTGAACTGTTTTGACGATCCAAAAAGGTGGGCAGAGATCACCGGCAACTTGCTATTTGCGAATGGCAAAAGTCTGGGCCAGAGCAGGTACGAGACCACTCGGGCAGCATTCTCGTGAGTGCGCGTTTTAGCTCGGGACGACGTTGCAATCCTCAAGAAGTGCGTGCAGCGAACTGTTTTGAGGATCCAAAAAAGGAGGGCAGTTTCATCCGTTTTCATCTGACACCAGTTTACCAGTCGACGCTAGATTATTTGCCGGCAAACAGACTTCGCTGGAATTTCACCGGCATCGGGTTTCCAGATTTCGCTGGAATATTACCGGCAGCCACTTTCGCTGGAAGTTTTACCAGAACCACTTTCGATTACCCGTCGCTGAAATCCTACCGGAAGCCACTCTCGTTTGCCGGACACCGAACTTCACTGGAAGCCGACGCAAGGGGAACGGCTAAAGGCAAGGAAGCAAAGACGAGCAGGGGGACTGAGTTTGTAATGGTGGCCGCCAATGCAGTGGCATTCTCGTGAGTGCGTGTTTTATCTCGAGACGACGTTGCAATCCTGCAAGAAGTGCGTGCAGTGAACTGTTTTGACGATCCAAAAAGGTGGGCAGAGATCACCGGCAACTTGCTATTTGCGAATGGCAAAAGTCTGGGCCAGAGCAGGTACGAGACCACTCGGGCAGCATTCTCGTGAGTGCGCGTTTTAGCTCGGGACGACGTTGCAATCCTCAAGAAGTGCGTGCAGCGAACTGTTTTGAGGATCCAAAAAAGGAGGGCAGTTTCATCCGTTTTCATCTGACACCAGTTTACCAGTCGACGCTAGATTATTTGCCGGCAAACAGACTTCGCTGGAATTTCACCGGCATCGGGTTTCCAGATTTCGCTGGAATGTCACCGGCAGCCACTTTCGTTTACCAGACGACCCGGTTTTGCTAGAAATCTTACCCGAAACGGGTGACTCGTTTCCCTGTTTACCGAACTTCACTCGGAGCGGACGCGAGGGGAGGGGGAAACCGAGACGACCCGGGGACTGGGTGTGTAATTATGGTGCCTCGCACCAAGGACGAGTCCCCACGCACCCTCTCTTCCTCGCATTCGGCTCGTGGGGAAAATGCGAGAGTGTCGTTTTACTCATTTTTTTTGAAGAAAACCGGTTTCTTTGTCCGTCAACGAGCAACGGCCGGCCAGGAACGGACGCTCAGTCTCGGCTTCTCCTTCCAAGTTTGCGACCTGTATCTTCCAAAGCAGCTGGCTGTGCAGATGAAAAGAAGATATTTTTCATTGACCTGTTTCTTACGCCTCTTTGTCCGTCCGGCTTCAGAAGCATCCAGTGAGCGAAAAAGACAGTGCCCAAGATTTCTCAACGTCGGCGGATGTTCGTTTCGCGCGTTCGTGGTTTTCGCTAAGCGTGCTACTGACAGTGTGTATGTGTCCGCCTGGTGTACCCGCGGCGACGACATCAGGGACGACATCGTGACTGTGCCTGTGATTTCTCAATGGCGGCGATTGTTGGTTCCTCGCGTTCGTGGTTTTCGCTAAGCGTGCTACTGACAGTGTGTATGTGTCCGCCTGGTGCATCCGCGGCGACGGTTTCAGGGACGACATCGTGAGTGCGCCCCTGATTCTCAACGGCGGCGGATGCTCGTTCCGCGCGGTCGTGGTTTTCGCTAAGCGTGCTGCTGACAGTGTGTATGTGTCCGCCTGGTGCATCCGCGGCGACGGTTTCAGGGACGACATCGTGAGTGCGCCCCTGATTTCTCAACGGCGGCGGATGTTCGTTCCGCGCGTTCGTGGTTTTCGCTAAGCGTGCTACTGACAGTGTGTATGTGTCCGCCTGGTGCATCCGCGGCGACGGTTTCAGGGACGACATCGTGAGTGCGCCCCTGATTTCTCAACGGCGGCGGATGTTCGTTCCGCGCGGTCGTGGTTTTCGCTAAGCGTGCTGCTGACAGTATGTGTGTGTGTCCATGTGGTGCACCTGCTCGGTTTTATTAGTTGAACTATCGTACGCCTAGGAATTTACCCAGCGGCATTGTGAGTACCTTGAAAGATATCTTTTGCGACAAAGAATTTAACTCGGTTGTTCCTATTTGGTCTGATTGCTTTTGTCTACAGCTGTGCAAATTGTTTCACTGGTATCGACCCTGTTAAATAAATACATGGAACCTTCAGGTCTATATGGACTAACCACCTTAATTGCTACCGAATCGTCCAGCATCTGGTAAAGATATACCACCTACGGTTCAAGGCTTCTTCCTAAGTGCCTTTCGTTGACGTCGGAAATAAAAATAAAAACACGGTAAGTTTCGGTGAATTGCTGCTTTACTGGAAGCGAAAAAAGCCCCATAATGCAGTAAAATAGATTGTTTACTGGAAATACAATTCCGGTAAAAAACTGGTGACATTCGGGCAAAAAAGTTCGGTGACATTCCGATCGAAAATCCGGTAAATTTCGGCTTTACCGGAAGTGGAGGAAGTCCCATAATCCAGTAAAATAATAGTTTACTGGAAATGAACTTTCGGTAAAAGGTCTTTTTCAATAGGGCATAGTACTCGAGAAAAAAAAATTAAAGCCGTTTACAACTCCCTTAACACTGAATCAGAGCGCAGCTCTTGATGAGGAGGAGGATGGAAGTGTACTGAGGGGAGCGTAGACCCCTCCTCCTCAACTCCTCATCCAGCCTGCTACTTCAGCTACGTGGGCGTCGGCGTAACTGTGAGGTCACGTGACCCTCTTGAGGTGACGTGACCTCACGGTTACGCCGACGGCGAAGGCGACGCCGCTCGAGCCGGAAACGGGCTCCTAAGAGCAGCGCTCTAAAACAAAAACAAAGTTTTTCAAGTATTAACAAACCTGTGTATGTGTTCCGCCTGGTGCTCCGCGGCGACGGTTTCAGGGACGAACATTCGTGAGTGCGCCCCTGATTTTCAACGGCGGCGGATGTTTGTTCCGCGCGTTCGTGGTTTTTCGACTAAGCGTGCTACTGACAGTGTGTATGGTCCGCCTGGTGTACCCGCGGCGACGACATCAGGGACGACATCGTGAGTGCGCCCCTGATTTCTCGACGGGCGGCGGATGTTCGTTCCGCGCGTTCGTGGTTTTTCGCTAAGCGTGCTACTGACAGTGTGTATGTGTCCGCCTGGTGCATCCGCGGCGACGGTTTCAGGGACGACATCGTGAGTGCGCCCCTGATTTCTCAACGGCGGCGGATGTTTGTTCCGCGCGTTCGTGGTTTTCGCTAAGCGTGCTACTGACAGTGTGTATGTGTCCGCCTGGTGTACCCGCGGCGACGACATCAGGGACGACATCGTGAGTGCGCCCCTGATTTCTCAACGGCGGCGGATGTTCGTTCCGCGCGTTCGTGGTTTTCGCTAAGCGTGCTACTGACAGTGTGTATGTGTCCGCCTGGTGCATCCGCGGCGACGGTTTCAGGGACGACATCGTGAGTGCGCCCCTGATTTCTCAACGGCGGCGGATGTTTGTTCCGCGCGGTCGTGGTTTTCGCTAAGCGTGCTGCTGACAGTATGTGTGTGTGTCCGTGTGGTGCACCTGCTCGGTTTTATTAGTTGAACTATCGTACGCCTAGGAATTTACCCAGCGGCATTGTGAGTACCTTGAAAGATATCTTTTGCGACAAAGAATTGAACTCGGTTGTTCCTATTTGGTCTGATTGCTTTTGTCTACAGCTGTGCAAATTGTTTCACTGGTATCGACCCTGTTAAATAAATACATGGAACCTTCAGGTCTATATGGACTAACCACCTTAATTGCTACCGAATCGTCCAGCATCTGGTAAAGATATACCACCTACGGTTCAAGGCTTCTTCCTAAGTGCCTTTCGTTGACGTCGGAAATAAAAATAAAAACACGGTAAGTTTCGGTGAATTGCTGCTTTACTGGAAGCGAAAAAAGCCCCATAATGCAGTAAAATAGATTGTTTACTGGAAATACAATTCCGGTAAAAAACTGGTGACATTCGGGCAAAAAAGTTCGGTGACATTCCAATCGAAAATCCGGTAAATTTCGGCTTTACCGGAAGTGGAGAAAGTCCCATAATCCAGTAAAATAATAGTTTACTGGAAATGAACTTTCGGTAAAAGGTCTTTTTCAATAGGGCATAGTACTCGAGAAAAAAAAATTAAAGCCGTTTACAACTCCCTTAACACTGAATCAGAGCGCAGCTCTTAATGAGGAGGAGGATGGAAGTGTACTGAGGGGAGAGTATACCCCTCCTCCCTCCTCCTCAACTCCTCATCCTGCCTGCTACTTCAGCTACGTGGGCGTCGGCGTAACTGTGAGGTCACGTGAGTCCCTGACCTCACGTGACCCGCGTGAGGTCACGGTCACGTGACCCTCTTGAGGTGACGTGACCTCACGGTTACGCCGACGGCGACGCCGCTCGAGCCGGAAACGGGCTCCTAAGAGCAGCGCTCTAAAACAAAAACAAAGTTTTTCAAGTATTAACAAACCTATTAAGCACATTTAAGCACCGCTTGTTAAAATTGATATCACTGACCCAATCGAAAGAAAAAATAGTCATCACGCACCTTTGAATTGACTTTTGTCGGCAGAGCAGGCGGAAACATAATCACGCTATACTAAACATAATACATCTTTCAGCCCCTAAGAAAACAAAACAGCGCGACGGCGGGGCAAGTGAGGAAACACAAGCACCTCAGGTTGTCTGACGCCTCGAACCATCGTTGCACCATTTGCATTGTCTACAAACAATGCACCAACCATCCCGATTGACCATCAATTGCTTTACTGTTCAGTATTGCTATAAATATTTAAGACTTTAATGAACGCTTTATACGGAGGAGAAATTACAGTGCTGTCCGAAGTTTGTTGGTGTAGTGTTTACGCATGTGATGAAGCCATGATTATAAGTCTTCCATAGCGCGTTTCTCGGTCAATAAATCAATATATGAGACTCCTAACTCACAGCAGAGTTTCCAATACCACACCAGCGTGAATGTAGTTTTAAGTAACATAACAGCAGATTGACAAAATATAGTCGCATCTGAACCATTGAAGAATGGAATTGCTGTATGTACTATCATGAAGGTAGTGCCATGTTTTAATGCCACGCTAAATAATCATAGTAAACTTAACAGCTTAACCCATGATGTTTAACAACATTGATGTATTTTGTCGCGACCATTTTTTCTTCTATGGGTATAAATATAGTTCTGCATTAAAGAGTACAGGAACAAACTTAAAACCAACATTGGACGAGGTAGATACGCACGCACTGACTATATATCTTCTGTAAATTAAGACGGATGTTCCAAAGCAGTGTGCTAGTTAGAGCTAGCTGACTCCATGCTTGAGTCATCTCCGTCGTCGCATTTCAGATCAGGGCTCCTCAGCTCGAGATTGGAGCGAAAAAACACCAACTTCTGCCCTCTGTGTTGTCTGAGTCGATCCCTACTTTTTGTGTCGACTGGACACCGCTGAACTTCGACCAGTTTCGTTCCAACGCAGCGGAGGAGGGAGGAACTTGAAGAAGGCGACAAGCGATTGGTGTCAGGGGTTCAAAGGCACACAGCCCTTGCCACCACGTGGACGGTCGATTATGCTTCGCCGAGTCATCCAATGCCTTCCTCGACCAAGCACCTGACATGCACCCGGTATTCGGCGAAATTTGACAAAATGTTTCCCGCATCGAGACATCCTCTCTGCCGTCTTTGTGATGTAGTCAATTGCGTGGCATACCTCTTCTTACTTATGCACCGCACTTAAGCACCACGAAAATCATCGTCAGTGACTCCCAGATGGCCATCCGCCAGTACATGCGTGGCCACGTACATCTCTGACAAAGCATCGCCTGATCGACCACCCAGTCCGCATCCTGTGGTCTCCAGCCCATGCGTCACTCCCAGGCAACGAGTGTTCACAGTGCAGCCCGCGCTCTTACACACCGGGCTAGCACACCAATTTGGCACTCGACCTTCGCCTCGTGGAACCACGACAACCTCTACACCTTTAAGCGGGTGCTGGGCCACTACCGAGCAGAACGCCGAGCCTACCTAGAGGCTCACAGCACTCTCAGCAAGGCAGAATCCACCATTCTCCGTCAAGTCCATACGGAGACCTTCCTCAACCCGGCGCAGTTGCATTCGTGGTATCCAGATACCTACGACCCATCTTGCAGGAACTGTGGCGAGATCGCCACACTCCACCATATACTCGGGGGTGCCCGGAGCTGCTTCTTCATTCGAAGAATAAGGAGTTCATCAAGCAAGCCAGGCAACCAGGCGCCTGGGAATCCTTCCTGCGGGATCCTGACCCCAAGACTCAGAAAATTCTAGTCCAACTGGTTTCGGACACCGCCGGGAACATCGCGTCTCGTCTGTCGACCGAGGGGTTCGCTTCGTCAAGAGTCTCTCCCTAAGAGAGGCTCGCTTGACGCGGGGATCTAACAGTTTTCGACCCAATAATGTCTACCTCACCTCACCTCACCGCACTTTGAACTTCGGGTCGAGCAAATTTACGGCCGCGGTTGCTGGACGGCAAATAAAGTTGCGTCGCTGACGCCGAATTTCTGCTACTCTTTCCTTTTCGCCCGTTGTCAAGGCAGAGTTTGGAAGGGCCTCTTCGACTTGTCTTCTTACTTTGAACAGGATCTCATGGACGTTTGAGAGAACAGCGGTGTCTGACTCAGCCTCGGAAATAATACGGGCAACTGGTTACAACACGTGGAATGTGCTCTGCACATCTCGCCAAAAGTAGTCTTCATCTAATATCGTTGCTCTTTTTTCTCTGCTCACTTGAAGCTCCACAGCGATCGCAGATTTCTGTAAAGCTTCTTTGTTCTTCAGTAGGCCTTCCAGTAACATCAAAATGTACGCCCAGCAAGTTTTAGCTGGTTGTTTATGTAACCTGGTTTCCAGCATAACACTCTTCTTGCCTTTTAGCAACGTGAGCCACAACCACGTGAGACTTTCTGACATACTTGTTTACAGCCTTGGACCTCTTGCAAACGTCTTGCGATATCACCAGTCTGAGCATGTCCGACAGTAACAAGTTTAGTCCATGAGCACAGCATCCAAAAGTAGTGATGCTAGGATGGCGCACCCTGGATTGTCCACGCGGCCTTCATGTTGCTCCCATTATTGGTAGCATGAGCGAAAACCTTGTCGGTTCCAGTTTTCTCCGCAACCTTCAATATCTCTCCCGCAATGTAGTCTTCAGTGTGCCTGTGATCTTCCGTCTCCGAGGCGCTGTAGAAAATAAGCTTTGGCGTAGCCACCAGAAAGTTCAAGATGTTCCCGCCCCGTACACTGGTCCAGCTGTCTGTGAGTACAGTGACGCAAAGAGGGGCGTTGACTTTCTCTTCCATCTGCGTCGTTACTCGGGCATACTCGGCCTCCAAGATTCGTCCACCTAAAGAATGCCTGGAAGGCGGCACGAATGCGGGCCTGGGGAGCTTGAGCGCTTCTCGCCAGTATCTGTTTTCCGTAACTGATAAAGGCGTTCCACTTGCATATATCGCTCGAGCAAGCGCCTCATCAAGTTTGCTGTAACACTCTTGCGTCATTCTTTCAACGAAAAGTTCTATAGAAGTTCACTGCTTGGCTTACCTGTCGGCCTCATTTTGAGAGCTTGAGCTTTCATTTTCCACAGGACCACAATCTGATCGTAGACCTTCTACATGTGGGCTCCTGGACCGAGATGCCCCAGACTCTGATCTCGTCAGCTCGTTCGATGCTGCAGACCTGATGTCCAGGGGCACTTCAGAAGACTTGCGATGTGCTCCCGCAGGCGGGTTGCGTTGGGAATTTGTATTTGGAACAACAAAATTTGCAGACCGCTGTACCCTTACCACTGTTTAGCATGTCAAAGTTCTCCCAAACGTTGGAGCGCGGCCTCACCATGGCCCACAACGCACAGTTCACAGTTTTAACGGATCCATGGTCCACGGCAAATGTCCACACCCAAGTACGATGCTCACGTCTTTCACTAAAGGGCTGGGAAAGCTATAGTGATATGGCTCCTCCGGCTGCCAGTCGAGAGCGCGAACGGCACTAACGGCGAGAACGAAGAAAACTGCGTAGGTGCTATCGGTTTTTTCCAGATGAGTAGTCAAAGCTCAGCCAAATTGACAAAAGTTGTCGTAAACGTTAAAAGAGTTGATGCAATATAATAGTACACCGTCAAATTGGCGGCAATATCTTGCGGTTGTTGACCTTTGTCGATATATTTCGAATCATTACTGTTGAGAGAATATTTCGAATGTTTCCTATTTTTCCGGAAAAAAAAAACTGTTTTTTTCGTCGTTTTTTTTTTGAGCCTTCAAAATTTCTGGAAATTTCACATCTCTACCTTTATGTAAACTCTAGCGAATCGAATTGAGTGTATGAAGGACGGGCGAAGGGGAAGAAGGAGGGAAGGGCGAAAGGCTAAGATGGCCTTTTAACTCCCCCCTCTGCCTTGTGCCCCCGTTCAGACCGCGTCGCCGATGGACACCACTAATCTCCCCGTCCCTCTCCTCCCTCCCTCCCTCCCCCCCCCCCCCCCCCAAAAGGTAACGCGGCGTGCGTGTAATCATTCGACGTGAAATGTCGCCACCGGTCGATTTGAAACCATGTAAACGCAGTGGTGGAAGTGGATTCACTGCGCTAATTCGATTCGGTGCCCCACGGTCGCAAGCACATAGACGTCGCCATTGTTCGCAAAATCACGTCGAGGGACATTCGACGTTCTTCGCTTCTTCGTCTCCCGTGAATATCGAGCAGAAACGCCTGAATGGCAGGTACTTAGCAGGTGGAGAATCGCGCTGAGCAGTTTTCCAGTCCAAGAGAGTGGCCAAGATTTCTAGCTGATAGGGGGCTCGAGAGTCGCGCCAGCTGCATCATCATCATCAACATGGCGGTTGCCTAAGAGCTATTTTTAGAAAGGTGGGCACCACGAGTCGCTACGGCAGTGGCACGAAAGCACATTTCTCTGGTATCCCTATTGGATTGGAATGGTGTTTATATCCCTATAAACACCTTTCCAATACCGCCTTTTCCGTGCTGCCATCTTTGTCTTCTATAAGATGTCGATGCGTCGTGAAGGTGTGCAGTAGCTTTTTTCTTCAAAATATCAGACGTTGCGCATGCGTCCACAGCTTTGTGTTTGTTTCATTCGAGACCAGTCTGGACTTTATTTTATTGATCACGGCAATACAACTTCCGGGTACCCTTACACGGACAGTCACAGTTGGCTATAAGGGTGTGGCTGCCTAAGAGGGCAAGATCATTGATGAGCGCAAGTTTCAAACATGTGACAAATTACGGCATCCATCCTCTAAATGTCTAAATGTCGTCTGCGAGCCTGGTGCCAAGTGCAGTTGATCACTGCACTTCGCCACGGCCTGTTATTTCGCCAGGGGGGGTTTGCTAGTGATGCGGGTATTCCGCCTGACGGGTATCAGGGAGTTTAGGGTCACGTGGCCGGTTCTGTAAGAAGGGGAAGGTGGGGGGGGGGGGTACTTAGCACTCCAGCAGATTCCACTCAGGAGACGTAAACGGTGCCCATAGTTTCTTTGACTTTCGCTTAACGTGACCTCCCCAAGAAATAACCTTGCATGCTGCCCCATTAAACGCACGAATGCAATTAATTTCACTTAATTTTCACACCTGATCACCCTCTTTTTGCGCGCGAAATCGGACTTGAATATTAGAAGCGTGGACGACCTTATGGCATCCATTTGCTTGAAACACTATCGGCGTCAACTGTGTGTTTCTTTGGTGTCAAAGCTGGCGTAACTTGTACAGAGCACTAATGCAGTGAAAGCTACTTATGCGAGCGCGTCGCTTTGTTTGGAGTCTCCTTCGCACGAAAGTGCGTGCGAATGAGATGTCAAACGTAGCCACGTGCTCGTGCCGCAATGCTGACCAAAAGCACGAGCTGCAGCACTGCGGAAGCGACGCTTGCCTTGACAACGTACCAGAGAATAGTTGATGTAGAGTTGTTCAATAAGCACCTTGTCCCCACGAAGCAGGTCACCTGACCAAAAAATTTTCCTTGCTGAAATTTTAGCCGCCGGAAGAGGTAGGTACCCGCAATCATCAGCAAACCGCCCCAGGACATGCATTAATTAAAAAGAGAATGCTACTCCGCCGAGCTTCCTAAGCTCGTGGCTAAGCTTGTGGAAAACGCTCCCAAGCAATGGTTTTGCGTTGCTCGGGCCCGGCGCCGCTCCAGCTCGTTCGCCACCGGACACTTAAACGCGATTCAGCGCAACCGGGCTGAATACCCGCCACTGTGCCCACCTCCAGCATTTTCGTTTCCCCCCACAAAAAGAGCTACTCCGCAGTCCGTTCCAAGAGAAGTGAAAACAAGAATTGAGCGAATGTGCTGGTGATAACCGCTAGTGTTCTCCGAGTCTTATCTATGGCTTTTTAAATTGTCGTGCTTTGTTCAAGCTTGATAGCTTCGCCTAATTTTGTCATGAAATGTCACGTTCAAATGCAGATGGCCAATAGGATGCAATTCCTGCAATACTCCTTCGGCCATCTAATCCGAGACGTGATCAACGACGACGAGAGTGTGGGCATTGTTAGCTTTGACGAGGAGTGTCGAGTTGTGCAGCACCTCACACAGTTGAGCAGCAGTGGCGCACGCGAAAAGCTTGCTGACGAAGTAAATCACCTTGTCATCGGTCATATTACCTCGATCGGCTGCGGTCTTCGATTGGGCATAGAGGTAAGCTTTGCCCCATCTGGGTCGAATAAGAAAAGGTGGTGCATGGGCATCTGGGCTCTACACAATTGCAAGCATGGCCCCTCACTGGTGCCCCATGAGTCCAAGCATGTGGAGCGTTCAAATGAACGTAGCATTGGCAAACTTGTAAACGCACGCACTTGCCAGCCCGAGAAGAGACATGGCGGTGGCCAGATGCGCTGCTTGCAATCGTCTATACAGAGCCTTCCTGACGTAATAGTGATATCATCTCAAGCTTGAACGGTAGATCTATTGCTCTCCGCACTAGACGATGGAATATATTGGACAAATGAAAACTAATGAGTGCTTGTCTAAAAACGTAGTGAAAGTCTTCACGTCGACGGAGCTAAAAAGACCCCTATCAGTTACATACGCCAAATTTTGGTAGAGTTCGGTGAAAGAGAAAAAGAAACAGAACTGCACGACCTTTTTGGTCCTTGGTTAACCTCTGAGAATACACATAAAGGCCCGTTCACACTCTTGCGACCGAGTACGACTGAGAGAGACGAGATCTCTTAAAACTTCTTAATTTTTTTTTAGAACGAGGGAACACACTGGCATTGTGGCGCCATCTATGCGGTGACCCTGGAACTGCTTTTCACAAGAGCGAAGGTTGCGTAATATCCATAGAAAGGCTCGTTTATAACATTGACAACAGTTTTTCGAGCCAAGAAAGAAAGGATAATGCGCGAGAGAAATAAAAAAATATGCCGGGCCGCCGAGTTTATACTGCTACTCAATAGATGGCGCCAGTGTGTCCTCTGGTTTAAAGCCCCTGGATAAAGGCGTTTTTTACAGGTACCGCCAACCATTGTTGTGGAAACGCACGAGGCACGTGTCACGAGCGGGTGCTCCGCCGCCATTCGCTTCCAAGGGCCGCTCATTTCAGTGCTGCGCAGCCATTTGCTTCCAAGGGCCGCTCGAGACACGGGCCACGTGCGCTCGCGCATTTGACGCTACTTGCAAGACAAACGGAAACATATCGAGGGGCTTTACTCTGGTTGTAAGAAGTTTTAAGGAACCCAGGTTTCAAAGGTCGGAAGAGTGTGAACGGGCCTTTAATGTGGCCACTAAAGCACTCAATAATTGACTGAGTAATAGCAATTATTTATTCAAAATGTTTTAAGCTTTGGTGCAAATAGCGCGTACTTTTTATACTCTCTTCTCTTTTAGCTTTCCACCATTTTGTAACTTCTAGTCAACAACCTACACCCCCCCCCCCCCCCCCCCCCTATCTTTCTTCTCGAAGTAGCAAATGAGTCCTAAATTCAAGTTGGCCCGTTCGTGTTCGTCAACAAACTATTCTTCAGTGTAAACAACAAACACAAAATGTTTTACCAAGAAGAGTAATAATAAAGGATATGAAGCTTGAAATATTAGAGCGAGATTTCTTCGGGATGGCATTATACGTCGCGCTTTCTGTCAGCTTACGAATAAGATCTATAATTAACAATTTAATTACTTAAAATGTGCAACTTACTTTTCTTTTAAATATTGACAAGTGCGTGACCTAGTGGGAAGGGCACGCGGAGGTCAAGGGTTTGAATGCCGCTAGCCTGGATTTTTCGTTTCGTATTTGTTGCTTACCTTTGAACAGACTTGTGCCCGTTACTTGTAAAAAGTAATTAATTACAATTACAATTACTTGGCCATCAAAGTAACGGATTACCGTTACAAAGTACTGGCTTTAAATTGTAATCGATTAATTACTTCGTTACTTTACTCGATTACTTTTCAATTACTTTAAGAAATACATGCAAAAACGCGATTTTTTACTTATTATAACTGTATATGGTAATAAAATACCTTATTAGCTATGTGTAGACAAATATAACTAGCCGCAAATAATGTACAGAGTCGTTTAAGTTTTGTGCTTTGGTTTTATTACACATCGAGAGCAGTTGCCGTTCGAAGTTAAGGTCGGTCATCCTTCCTCTTTTTTGGGAGAACACGTCACCGACGCGGCTGAAGAGCCGCTCCACTGATGCACTGGACGGCACGGATGTGTTGCACTTCAAAAAAATCCCATGGATCTTCGGGAAGTCCACTAGCTTCTCCAGTGCCATATCGCTGGGGTCGTCCAGGAAGCGGGAAACTTCCGTGCCTCTTGTCGGGTGCGCATTCGCCAGGGCTCCAAAGTTAAAAAAAAAAATCGTCGGGTTCTGGGCTTGGGGTGTCTGGATCTCCGTTGTGCAGGTGGGAGTAGCATGGCAAAGACGCTTTATCTTCCAACAACTTATGTACCAGGAGGCACTTCTCGGCATTTTGGATTCATTTCAACCGGAATTTGGGCAGTACAGCGGACGCCAGTAGCAGCTCCCTACTCTCCATAAGGTGGTCGAACCTTGATATAGAATGAGCGATTAGTCGTTGGCAGTAAAGAGGCTAAATATGCTATCTATTTTCTATATAAAATATTAACTATTACCTTTTTCCCTGGCCCTCGAGGACTGCCTGACAGAGTGGCGCGCAAATCCGCATGTCCTTCATGATGGCATATTCTAGGGGCCGTTGGAGGACAGACAGCGTCGGTAAAAGATACCCCATGAACATCTGGTCGTCACGTTGCAGCACGTCCAGGGTACAGGCGACAGGTTTCATAACCTTAAAATATTTTATACGTGGAGCAGGTGCCTTGGACTCGCATATGCATTTTAAACATTCGATTTATTTTTGTTTATGATTGACGTCAGGATGACTGAGTCCGTTGCAACTCAAAAAGGTAAGGCGAGGATAAGACGGGCCGGGGAGGAGGAAGCAGACGGACGCTGAAGATAAGGGGAAATCCTCCTTCTCTCTTTAGCGTTCCGTCTGCTTCCTTCTCCCCGGCCCGTCTTACCCTCGCACTACCTTCAAGAGTTGCAACGGACTATAATTAGGGGTGTGCGAATATTGAAACTTTCGAATACGAATCGAATACGAATAAGACAAAAAACGGGCTTCGAATATCGAATCAAATATCGAATATGCGTCTAGTAAACAAAAATGACAAAACAAGAGGTAACAGCAGGTTTTATTGCCTTTTTAAAATAAATCAATGCAACTGCATTCTACTGGGCTGCAGCAGGCTAAAGATACTTCTAGTAATGCACTCATTACAAATTATCATGTAGGAAAATTAACTGCTCAACGTGTTCACAAAGCTAGAGCTCCCTACGCGCCGTGACATTTCCGCCAGTAGAAAGACCCCTCCACTCGGGAAACCTGCGAAATTTCACTAAAGTTTGAAAAAGTTCGACTTATGGACAGTGTTGCCCGGCTGCTACACGAATATTCCATATTTTGGGAAACAAATAATTTAGAAAGTAGTTGATTTTATATTTTATAAAATGGTTACCAATGTTTACACCATATAAAAGCAACAATATGCGCTTCTAACACTTTCATTAGTTATTAATGCGAACAAGCGATGCCAATAAACCCGACAAATAGTTTATGTTTCCCCCGCCAGGTTGAGTAAACTACTTTTGTTTTTGTTTTTAATTTTCGCGCATGGGCACAAACGTCGAGCTTCAGTCGAACCTTTGTCGAACATCATGTTGAAAGTTCGAAAAAGTCAAATCTCGTCGTACTCGAATCTGGGCAGGTTCACGACATCCCTAGTTTTGACCTGCGCGGTAGTGGCAGGAGTTGTTGTCGATGGCGGTGCAATGTTCTGTTCGCACCTAGCTTTTTCTTTTTTAATTTTGAAACATTCATATTAGATAACACTCTCGAGATTTATTTTATATTTATATTTCACTCTCGAGGTTTATTTTATTGAATCAATTTATAGAACGCGCAATTAAATCACATCTTGCTATAAAAGCGCCACACAATAAAGGGCTTGGTGAAAAAGAAACCGAAACTGATCCTGTCTTGTTGCTATCGGACAGATGGAAACGGAGCAGACCGATAACGCTCGCATCATACGCCTTTCTCAGTGGAAACACATTCATAGGGGAATGCGTGGCAGGCGGATTATTCGTTATTTGCTCGAATATTCGAAGTTTGTGCGAATATTCGCCGCTTTTCCCGAATATTCGGCTTCGGCCGAATATTCGGGAACTTCCAAATATGCAATTTTCGAATCGAATACGTTTCGAATACGGAAAATATTCGATTCGTATTCGAAATTTCGAATATTCGCACACCCCTAACTATAATACAATTAGTGTAAAAATGGCAAAGCAGGTGGTTGGATATGTACAAATGCAGTCGTTAACAACGATGCAAATAAGACAAGGCAAGGGCTTCGGAACTAATGCTCACTTCTCAGTTACCATCACGTTGAGAGACATTTTTTAGAAACGTACCTCGCAGTATTCTTCGATGAAATTGAAGTCCACCGGGTCATTCTGAGGCGGAAGAAGGAGTGTGCGGGAGAGTGCTGGTAGGTCTTTTCCGTTCCTCTTCAGAGTCAGGAGAAATTCTAATGAATCATGCAGCGAGTTCCAGCGAGTTGTTATTGGAGTCGGCAGGTACACGCCGCACACCTTGTGCACCGTTTCCGCAGCGACTGAGGACTGCCCCTGCTTGGCCCAAAGACACCTGCAGCACTTTTTCATCACGGTTGTGAACGCCTTTGAGAACGCTTCGTCTTCACTTGCGCGTGAAGCATCTACGGTAGACACAAGGTTCAGACAGCGGGCAGCGCAGCGGTGATGCTGGGGTAGACAAGTTCCCTCGTCAGCGCTGCCTATGAGCTTGCTTAAGTCAACGCCTTCGATGTCAATCTCCTCGTCTTCCTCGCACAGAGATGACTTCTGCCCGAAGATGCTGTAAACAAAATCATAATTGCTGTACTCGTAGCATATCCATTTCACACCTCTCTCGCAGGGAATTTGTAACACACAAAAACCCGACTCTCACCGAAATGCTTTCAGAAAATTTGATCCATTGTCAGTGATGACCCTTGTCACCTTGGTTTGGAGGTCGTATTCCTCAAGCACTTCAGAAATTCTAGCGGCCAGAATGTCATAAGTCGCTCGCTCCACAAGCCTTCGGCACGCCAGAACTGCTGACCTTCGCTCCAGTGTGGGTGGCAAAAGCCACAGAACAGTTATGCCAATGTAGCACCTGATGAAAAAAATAAAAATAAAATATACACGTTTAAAATTTCTTTTTAAGCTAAACACAAAAGTACGACTTACCTGCGGAAAGTCGTCCAGCAGTCGGCAGTGATGCACACGTAGGCGACTTTGGATAGCTCCTGCTTTAAACGATCCTTCATTTCCATGTACTCCTCTTGTACGCGCGACATCAGCGTTTTACGCGTCAGCATAGTCTTTTGGGGGCAAGTGCTTTTACGAGGTTGACAAAAGAGGGAGTTTCAACTATAGAAGACCGCTGCATACCGCCGATGACGAAGTTCACAACGAGCTTAACGAGTGAAGCTTGTGAGACGGTCCCATCATGAAAATCATGTCGCAGCTGCTTGGACGGCGGAGTCTCTCTAACCTGATCAACTCCTGCGATGGTGCGTCGATTCTTGATTAGTGCTTCAAAACTGCTCAGCTTGCTCAGGCGCTTTCGTCTGTAAAAGAGCCGATATTTTCACGTTCTGTAATTATGAGCGTATAGAGCAAAATAAGGCAAACAATATGAAAAGGCAAAAACGCAGGCAAGCTGTGAATGCCGTGTATACATCAACCCGTGACAGGGCATTAGAAACGTATATCCACACACTGTCTCGAAGACAATGTGCGTGTAATCCGCTTTTTTACAGTTTTTTTTTGCATTTTCTTTGGTTCAAGTATAAGAGGCGGAGAAAAATACCGCCAACGGCGTTTGGAGCCTCCACTGTCAATGAGGAATTGGCTATAATGCAATTAAATGCAAAGGTGTCATTAGTATTCAGCCACACACCGGTATACGTTGCCCATTGCCGTCGAAACAGTCAGTGGTGGGAGTTCAAACCCTGCAATGATCCTTGAGTTCTCCAGCGCATGTAAAACTTGTCCAAACTTTTCTTCATACAGGTTCACAACCTTACATCGTACATAGCACGGCGGTGTGACGCAAACAAGCGGTTGCCGGTTTTCCTTGTTTTTCTTTTAAAATCTTGAACGCGAAAAAGCACCAATATCTTGTTCGCGCAGTATCGCGGAGTAGGAGGATAACTGCATGGCGGCAGCTAAATAACTAAGATATGTGCCCAGTGTCAGTAGCTTCATTGAATGAATTTACCACACTCGTTGACACTTAAAAACAAAAGCAAGTTTATACTCCGCGGGAATTCGTTGATAGGAGATTTGGTTGTTGGATGAAGAAGTTATGCTTTTGGCGTGGGAAACGTGTACGTCTTGAGAATATAACATATATGAAATATAAAAGTCACTTACAAACGTATATCACTATTCCCCGCATAAAGGGGGAACTTAGTAATGTTCCGCGAGGAGCAGGACTTTTTTTTACTACGGTTCTTGAGGTGAAAACGTGTATAGTAATGGTGTCTCTGAGCAACGTTACGTAATTTTGAGGACGAAGTTAACTGAACACTTTTTAACAGCAAATTAAATTGAATAAAAGGAACTTTGAATTCAGCTACGTGCATACTTATTATAACAAGTCCCCTACATTTTCAAACAGATATACTTTATAGCATTGAACTGTAATCTTCGCTCAGTCAACACATTGCCAAAAGAACGGCTGAGCACAGCTCACTTCAACCACTCTATGTTCTTCAGCTCTAGTTATACATTAAGACACGCGAACGTAGAAGAAAAGTATGCTGAGATAATGGAAGGTACGATTACGTTTAAAGGGAGTTTTTTTCCCGGTTTTACTAAAGCGTCACTTTAAATATTCTGGAATGTCAACAGATCCCACAACTTTCTGTTTGAGCGCAGTAATTTTTGAAGAAACAAATATTGAAAACCAAATTCAGCTTTTCATCTGGACTCAGCAGCAAAATGAATGGTCACTTGCAACAGCTGGTTCGTCAGACGAGGTAGGGAGTCTGCTCTTTTGACCCTAGCTAGAACAAGCTACCCGGCATTCTTTCACAGACTCGTGCTGCGGACGTTTTTCAGAATCACGCGCTTTGTCTAACTTGTTTTCCAGGTTTGTTTACCAAAAACGGAGGTTTGGTAAACAAACCTCCGTGTTTGTTTAGCACAAGGTCACGTGCGTTGCATTTGTTCCGTCATTTATCTCGATAGAGTCCGGGTCACAGATTAGACGCGAATACTGTGCTAACGTTAGGTTGGAACTAGAATTAAATCGGTGCTTTATTGATTGAAACTGAGTGCTACGTTAGGTTAGAGTGAACTAAAAATAAATCGGTGCTTTACTGATTGAACAGAAGCCTCACTGGAAGATCGAGTCAGAATCTTTCAACTAATTATGTTTCTTTTCCCCACAGCTGAAGTTAAGCACTATAGTGGCGTGACAGTTTGATCTGTCCACAAACATTTGTTAATTGATCTCCTTCACGGCGGTATATGACTCCGAACGCGAACCCAAATATTCAGTGATAAATTGATCGCTACCCAGCGCTGGCTGTGCGACTCATAATTGTTTGAAGTTCGAGAGTTGATTTTGATTTAAGTGCGTAGGCACTGCGGATCCTCGCTTTATAAGGGAAAAGCTTCAAGAAGTATAGAATGAAATATACCGCTCTTACTCATTGTGTTTATATCTCCCCGTGTGCTAGGTTGTTTTTACCCACTAAGCAGTATGCAATTAGTGATATTCGAAAGCAAAATATTTTTCATAGTTTCTTCAGTAAATTAATTTACGCACAGTATATTTCTAAGCCCACAACCGTTTTAATTATAAGCACTATACTTCGTTTCAGCTTAAGTCCAGGCGCAGCCGATGCTACGAGCGCGAGATGCGGCAGTGAAAACGCTACGATCACACTTAAAGTCGAAACGGAGTGTTTTAGATTTAGAAGATCAAACATTTTACCGAATCGCACACCCAAATCGCTCCTGTCACAATGGTATGCTCGGAAGCAGCATTATGAGCTGCGGATATTCGAAAATACAATTTGCGTAAACTCCCTCAGCAACTCGCCGCGGCTCCCTGAGCTCAAATAAATATCAACATCTTTATCAACTGTCCGAAGCGTACGTACTTTACGCCGTACGTCAACGGATACACTAGGGCTGAAAAAAAAAATAACAAAAGGCAATGTTGCGAGTGTAAAATTGTGATGCAATCGCCAAATTATGAATTACACAAAAATCTTAAATTTTTTAAATCACTGGTTTCCACAAATAATAATAATAATTAAAAAACGCGTACCAATTACGTGTTTTCGTAGGTTCGAATTCGTGGACTTTGCAGATGAAAGAAGCTTTCTTTCGGGGAGGCAGAGCAAACACTGAAACTCTAAATTCGCAGTTCCCTTGGTGCCTTTCAGTTTGAACATCGAATCCAAGGAGGGCCAGGGCTACAGGCGAAGAGACATGCTGAATGCTGACTGCTGGGACCTCTCGCTTATTTTGTAGCAGTGGGTCAGCGAGCTAGAAGCGGGAACTCAGTAGAAAACATTTAACAGCCGAAAAAAAAAAAACAGTTCATATAGATAAAACATTCCTATATAAGTACGAGGCGAAAAAGAGAGTTAAGAGAAAGACAATATTTGACAAGGGATACACACTACTAAGTCGACGAGAACGCGAGGTTCTTGAAAAAATAAACAGAGCTTTAGCAAGAGAAACGGATAAAATTCTCGGAAAACTCATCAGGGGATGTGGTGACTATTGTGAGTATCGTTCTCCAAGACGACACTAGGTTCGCTTGTAGGCTGAGCTAGGGCTATGGTGTTCGTCTCTACTTGACCAGAAGCTGGAAACCTCGAGCCTCCATCACGGGAAGGACACGACATACTTTCTTTGCCGTGTAACAAGTAAATATAAGCAAAATGTCACGTAAAAATGTCAGAAGGCACTGGAGTTCTGAAAATTGTTCTTAAAACTGGACGGCATCTGGCCTTTTGTCCCGTAAAGCCCCTATTTCGGAACTCACAGCGACTCCGACTCCTCCCCCGCATAAAACGCAAGCAAAAAAAAAAAAAAAAAACGAGAGAGGAAGGGATGCTGACTTCCAACCGTCCTTGGTGTAAACGAAGTTGTAGTGGCTTCTATTTTCATAAAAAAAAAAGACGCGAAAGAAAGATATTAGTTTAACTTCGAGCTTGTGTTGCTTATGTCTTTACTCACGTCCTTCCGCTTCTGAAATCTGAGCGCGGGCTGGGACAGGATCGCACGAACTTCCCGATAATGATCTTAGCAAAAGAAGAAACAGTAGACGCAGCAGACCCAACCAACAGTTCCAGTTTGGGAGATCCGTGCAATGTGACATTTTTATGGCCATTACTCTTCTATTCTTCTTTCGCCCCACTCCGAATCAAGTGCTCAAGGCTCAGAAGAGGCTTCTCTTTCTGAGAAAAAGCGACCGAAACGCGGCCGACGGAGTTTTCGAACACATGGGGCCCTTTGGCTTGAGAAAACGAAAGCAGGCAAAAATGGGCTCCATTTTCCCATTGAAATGTTTAGAAAATCACTTTTAACTTTTGAATAGGGTATCGGATAGGGCTGAAACTTTGGAATCTGGTTGTGACGTCTAGTGCTACCTTTGGGCGGAGAATGAGCGTTCGCTGATGCCTAGTTAGTTTATTCTTGCGGTAAACAAAATCCTCTTTATTTTTTCTTGTGACACCCTGTGTGTATATATATATATATATATATATATATATATATATATATATATATATATATTATATATATATATATATATATATATATATATATATATATATATATATAATCTAGCATAGCCGTTTTTTTTTCTCGTCTTTATGTGCTGCATTTGGAGAACATATACACTCCTATTAAATTATTTTGAATCTCAGTTTTCTGTTGAAAACAAAAGGTTGGCACTTTCCAAGCATGGGGACACTTCATATAAACAGTGTATTAAGCTAAACAAATTAGGGCATTACAACCAAAACTATACTGTATATACAGTATATAAAGTGGCTATAATGGAGACAGTGTTCAGGTAACAATTTTTTGTATTCTTTTATTTTCCAAACCTGATATACAATTTTATATTGAAAACATTTTCCCTTAAAAAATAATTCAACCTTTTAAAACAACCTCGTTTTAAAACAACAACTTTTGAAACATTGTGGAAATGGAAATCTGAAAAAGGAATAATTAAACCTTTTAAAACAACCTCGTTTTAAAACAACACCTTTTGAAAGATTGTGGAAATGGAAATCTGAAAATTTTCCAGCACTGGACTATCAAACCATAATTATAGTACTGATACTTTCTGAAGCCAGAAACAACCTTGCAGCTTTCTTATTGGCACCTTTTTCCAGCACTGGACTATCAAACCATAATTATAGTAATGATACTTTCTGAAGCCAGAAACAACCTTGCAGCTTTCTTATTGGCACCTTTTAATATGAAACAAACCAATAAACTTACATGAAAACAGGGAACATTTAACCAAAAAAAAAAACAATGTTATGTATGCATTACAAACATATTAAAACATGCAACACTGCAGTCATTTCACCATTAAAAAAATATGTATATCTGAAAATGTGTACAACACAAAAAGGGATATGATTTACACCAACCAAGATATTGGGCCATAGAACCAGTTTGAGCAATCAAAAAATGTATGAGTGCTTACACCAACCAGTATCTTGGTGGGTGATATCCCTTTTTGTGTTGTGTGCGTATTTTCAGATATATTTTATTTTTATTTTTTATATTTTTATCAGGTATATATTCGTAGTACCAGCATCCGCCTCTAGCAGCACTAAGCGGCAGGCACCCTTCATGAGTCAGTTTGCCCACCGGCGTCGTCTGGTAAGCATCTAGCGGCATGTTGTGAATTTTTTTCCAGAGCACTTCAAAAACCTTCCCCATTCAGAAAACTATTTCCTTTCAAGACTTTTCATACGGGCGAAGAGAAAAAAAGTGACACGGGGCGAGGTCCTAAGAATAGGGTAAATGAAAAATCGGCGTCATGCCATTTTTGCTAAAAAATTGTTGCACTGACAGGGCAGAGCGTGCTGGGGCATTGTTGTTATGGAACTATCATTCCCCCTTTCCCTCACATCGGTGCGTTTCTCCCTTACTGAGTTTCGCAAGCGTCGCAAAATTCCAAGGTAAAACACCCGATTAACACTTTCCTTAAGAGGAACAAATTCAGAGTGAAGAATGCTCAAATTTTTCGATATGTTCATCAGTTGAGGAGGTTGAGGGTGGCCCTAAACAAGGTTGGTCGGCGATCAATAGTAATTCCGCGGCCTTAAAGTAAGAAAACCACTCGTAGACTTGCGATTTCTCATTAGCATCATCTTTGTAAACTCTCTGAAGCACTACAAAAGTTTCCGGCACCGTTTTCCCCAAAAGAAAACAAAATTTCACGGCCGCATGCTCTTCCTCCATATCGGACATTGCGAAAAAAAAAATGACAAAATTATTTTAACCGCTTTGAAAAAAAAAAATTAAAGCATACAAAGCCGGGCGGCAAACTCACTCGAAAAGGGTGCTGCTAAGCGCTGCTACCTGCGGTAGCTGGTACTACAAACGGTCCGCCCTTCAGAAATTCATTTTGGTTACTTTTGCGGCCACCCTCGTATGATTTACTGTGTCAAAATGCTTCAACATATGCCCTGTTTAAAAAAAAAAGAAGATGGCAACCAGTCAATTAGGCTCAATATACCTTATGCGAAATCGCTTGGTCGTCTGACAACACTGAGATCATGGCAATATTAATGTTGGCAAGCGTCATCGTTACCGAAGTGCGGTGTAGGCATCGGAGAGAGTTCTACGGGCAGTGTGCGATGGCGCAGCTGCTGTGTTTTCTGCCTTCCGACCATGGAATGTGGACGAACATTTTAAACAACCTTCCGCAACTGTCTGACGAAACTCTCGGAGGCCTGTGCACGCTGGCGACAACCTCATCGAAGCGGCAGAGCAAGCCTTCGCCTTCGCTGTAGAAGCTTACACATTTTGGGTTGTCGCCGGCGTGTACCGAGGCCTCTGAGAGTTTCGTCAGACAGTTGCGGTTGGTTGTGTAAACTGTTCGTCCACATTTTATGGTCAGAAAGCAAAAAACACAGTTGCCGCGCCATCGCACACTGCCCGTGCGGTTGTCCCCGATGCCTCCACCGCTTACCGACAGCGATTCCTAACATTAAAATGGCGACGCTCTTAGTGTTGTCAGACCACCAAGCAATTTTGCATAAGGTTTACTTAGATAAGGCAATTTTCTCTGTAATAGCCCTTTCATGATCCCATCAAGCAACATTGGCTATCGCCATCTCTTGGGCACTAAGCCTGTAATAGCATCAGAGTCCTTGCCAAACTCTGACGCAACATTCATTCTCGATACAAGCCAAGCCAAGTTCACGCCAAATGCTTGCACAGCCCTCGTGTCCAATACATGCCCAGAGTGTGTGCCCAAACAATGGTGGGCTTGGATAATTGGTGCACCTTGTGGAGATCTGGCTGCCTTCTCCCGCGCCGAGTCTCTGGGCCCCAATTTCCGGCCTTCGAGATACGTCATGCCTCGGGGGAGCGGCCATGGCCTCGCATACCACAAGGTCCGGCTGGACCGCGCCCCTAAGCCAAATGACGTCACGCGACTGGCTTGACTGGCTTCCCAAGACAAAGGGGTGAAGGCTTGAAAAGGGGAAGCCGGACAAAGGAAGGCTCTCTCTCGCACGGCAGCGCTTAGACGGTCAAGCTCTCGGGCGGTGGGACACGAAGTATGGCGCAGTGGTGGCAAGGAGACGAGGACGCTGGCGCGGGAATCGACGGGAGACGGACGATGGCGCGGGTAAAGTGCGGGCGAGACGTCGAGCTGTGGACTCAACTAACGGACCAGACGGCGACCCTGGACGACGACGTCCCCATGACGCGGTGTGGACGACCACTGCTGGGACTAGGAGAAGCTGCAGTGGCAGCGGACTTTCCCCCGGCCTCGCTGATGAACGTTCCCCGATCCCGAAACCCTCCAGGCAATGAGTGAGTGAATAAACCCTTTTGCCGAGAGCGAAGTATTGCTGTGCCATATTCATCCGGAGACAGGGTCTGAGGGAATCGGAGTTAGAAGCCCGCATAAACTGTCGCCCAACGTGGGGCCTGATTTTCGATCAGGCAGGCATTTCGATACCTAGCCTGTTTCCGGTTGAATTAGGGCACTGTTTCGCGCTCTTTTTGGGGTCATCTTTGTTGCGGGAGCGCCGCACGAAGTTTCGTTGCGGGCGCGCCGCACGAAGGTACTGACATGATCGCCTGCCTGACGAGGAGGCGCGGACCTGCACCGTTCTTTTTAGGGATTAACCCTTTTTCGCAGCATGTCAGGAATTTACTTATCCGCCGTTACGAGAAGCGTCTTGACTATTCATTGTTCAGCGCGCCGTTGGATGCTAGCAGGTTGATCCTGCTGTGCAAGAGCGCTGTGTGCGTCGTCGAAATTACCGCACCCCTCAAGGCCTGTAGCGTCGGGCGTCCCCCACCTACGCCTCCGGCCATCCACGTCTGCAGAGAAAGATGCCAGCTTCCAATTTGGGAGATGTGATGCGCCTAACCGCCCCTTCTCGCGTATCGATGGAATGTTTTGGAACGCTTGTTACCGATCGGACGCGTTAGAGAGACATCGCTCTGGGTGGAGAACGCTCCCATTGCGGATGGCGGTTGCACGGATTTTATTTGGAAACTATTACCGAATCGCATTTTGTCCTGGAGGAGCCTAGCGTCTCGGTTTGGCCGCATGCTAGCTCCCAGTTTGTCTTGCGCGAACTGTCAGCGCGGTTTTGAGCTTCGTTAGTCGACAGCGTTTTAAGGTACGGATGAGCTCCTGTGGTTACGACCAAGATCGCTTTGAACGAGTACCTTGTGGCCAAAGGCTACATTTAGGGGCTAAGCCCCCTAAATCTTGCCGGATACGCGATGTCTGGTTCGCAGACATCGGAATCCAGTAAACCACCGAGTTTCCGTGTTCACCTTATCAGTGGCTGTGTGTGTGTAATGCTTCGTGGAGTCCAGTCTGACGCGATTAGCATGACCAGTGCGTTTCTAATTGTAGAGTCGTGAGGTTGATCCCATTTAATTGTGCGCACAGTTGGTTCCGGATCCTCACACCACTCTATCGATGGTTGAGCCTCGCGGCGGGAGTTACTCTTTCATTTCGTTTTCTCCGTCTCCGGAAGAGCGGCGGCTAGCGCGTGCTTTGCGCTGCCGCCGGATATACTGTACGGCGGTACGGCTCTCGGCCGTGCTTGGGTTCGCGCTGGGACGCGAGGGCGTAGAGAGCGTAATTGGTCGTGCAGAGACCTGGGTTAGAGTGAAATTATAAATTTAGGGGAGAAAAGACTGCTAGGTGGGGAAAGAGCTGTGCTTGTGCAGTGAAAAGCTGCACGAGGGGAGTGGCGGTCTTGCGAGGATGTGACGAGTTGTTCATAGTTTTATCCTGTACAGATGCGCGGTTGGCCCGGGAAAACGTACAGTTCACGTCGACGGGTACGTGCCCGGGAAGCCTAGAAATTATGGCAGCGGCATGGCCGTCGGCGGCCTATAACTGTTGTGCGTTGGGTCAGCCCGTCGCTGTACAAACTGCAGCTTTTGAATGAATAGGTAGCGGGTGTTGGAATCCAGCGGTAAATGCGGTAGACACTTCGACGCTCCGGAAACTGTTTATCCAGAGCAAATATAGTTTATTAGCTCGTCCATTTCCAAGACCGGCCGGTTAGATTATTTGGCATTTCGGTATCGCGCTCGTTGCGCGGAAGTTGAAAGGTGCGCGTGTGGGATACTTACATTGTTCAAACCCTGCCTGTCTTTACAGTCGCAAGAAGACTTTTTAGTCATGCGGCGTGTTGACTAGGTTGGGGGCGAGCTTTGTACGTAACCTACTGCGTTAGTATGAGGGCACGTTGGTCGGATCGAGAACGTCGAAGAGTCGCGAGACGCGTTGACGGCGTACTTTTATTGCTCGATCCCGGCCGGCCTTGACATCAGCTGGAAGACTTTTTAGTTATGCGGTGTCGGGGTTTGGCCGGGGGAGATCTCTAACGTGCGTCGATGCGCTTCTCGCGGTTGTCAAGCCCGTGCGGGGTCCGGTGCGGACCGCCGTTACGCGCTCGTCGCTCGTGTTGGGAGGCATCGGGCGCTCGCGCGTTTGCAGAACGCTTCTCGGAGAAGGTGCATTCCAGTCTCTCAAGTGCACAAGCAGCAACCGCTGAAAGAGGGACATACCATTTTTCTATGATCACCATCAAAAATACAATTGGTTCATGCTGTATAAACTTTTGAAGGGATAGCATGCAACTATGCCTATGTCTTGTGCTGATGCACCTGGAACCATAAATTACAAAAACCAGAAAAAATAAAACAATCAAATTTTGTTGTTAATTAACCTTCTGAACATGCAGTGATAACGAAATTAAACTAGAAGCATAAACAGATTCATTAAAAAGATATGTTTAATATCTATATTGAATGAATTGCTATATGTTTATTGTAAATGCCCCATTCTTGCAAGCACATCAATTGCAGTGATGGAAATGAGACAGAGGAATCTGGGAAATTTGGGACAGAAATTGAATGAGACAGAGGCATCTGGGGCAGAATTGCATCTGGGACATAGGCAATTTCTATTTCTACTGTAAAATGGATCTAGCACTGGCTGCACCCCAAGGCGTCTTTTGTAGCGTGGTGCTGAGCTGAACTGACAGTGCTTAAAAACTCCGACACCGACACGATCAGCCTTCATAACAATCTGTGGAATTAATATTTTTCAACGCTGTATATTTGCCTACTGCCTGCTATGTGATCGCTTTATTTCCCAAAATGTCCTGGGTATTGTTGAAAAAAATCTGCTGTCCGGTAGCATCTGTTTTCAAGTTCCAAGCATCAACAATCATCATCAGAGTGGTCTTTTTAATGCTTCGATTTTTTAAGCTTCGCTTTCCTGGATTATTTTTACTATAGTTCATCAGCAGATGAGTAGGCATGGCATTTAATTTCTGTAGCAGTAATGTGAGCTGGTCACTAGGCAGTTCTAATTTCAACACCAGTCTGAACGTTCACGGTCGTGGCTGTGACCATTTCGACAATCGCCTTGCGCAATTATTACACAGTAACAACATTCATAAAATTATTTTAGCTGTACGCCGGCCTTAATTATTGTTAAATAACGTTTTCGAAGCCTTTATTTGAGTAAGATGTTATTGATAAGAAAGAAGCTCTGCCATCGAAGCTAGGCGTGTTGTCGTGCTGCCGGCCCGAAATTCGCTCAGCCAGCAATCAGGGCAACACACAATGTCCAACGCAAGTTGCTGCTGTTTCTGTTGCCGAAAGCTACCGTACCGAGGAAACATTTTCGTTGTACATGTTGTGCAGCTATTGCCGCGATGTGACAAGCTCATTGAACACCACGGGGAGCGAGCAAGAAGCTGCCCGACTGTTCGACAACGTGCTGTGTTGCTGTTGCCATCGTGTTCCTCAGTGTGAAAGGGCCTTAAAGGGATACTTCAACGAAATTTGAAATATTCCGTCGTGTTCAAAAATAGGTTGAATATGATCCACAATATCCGTAAATGACAATCGCACGTTTGTATTTTGATCCTGGTGGCTGTATTTTTCGTTATAAACGGCCCACTCTGGCAAGCGCTCGGAGAAGGCCCAGCTTAGAGCACGTGACATCCAACGCAATCGTGACGTAGGTCGTCTCGAGACGAGCAAAGCTACGGCGAGGCTGACGTCGAGAGGATGGCCTAGTCGTTCCAGCCACCGAAGCGGCTGCTTTTGTACGAATTTTGAGTGACGGGTTAATCTTCTATAATCTTGTAGGGGGACAATAGCGACTTCTGCGACACACAAAAGGGATTCTCGGGAAGAGGGGAGTTCCTCCTTCCCCCCTTCTCTCGTCGTGGCCGGAGGCGAGACAACCTCTGTCACTAGCTGTCAAGGTTCCTAGACGAGCATTACAAACGAGGCGTTAGCGACATCCACCAGGTGCTCTTTCCTAATCGTTTAATTCGTTTTAAAATTTCTTTTCGAGACTTTTTTAACAAGATATTGGTATGTTCCATGTGATACTGCTCTTTTGAACACATATAGAACAAAAAATGAGCGCCGAAATTTCGTTGTAATATCCCTTTAAGCGTTCCACACATGCGTGACGTTGCCATAACTTTAGTTCACAGGAGGCAGGTAACAGTGCACGAGATGGCTCGTTTCGTCTCGTCAGGCGCAAAGCTCCAGCAGGGTTCTCCCACATGCAGAATCGTAAAGTTCCTTCAGTGCATTGTGGCAGTGGCAGCTGAACGAAACTGGCTGGTGAGATCAGTCTATTCAAAAGGAAAAACCTTGAGGCTGCTGCGAATCCAGTCGTTGCAACCATGCAAAGTCTATTGGTGCCAAGGCCGTTGAATTTTCATGGAGTGAGATATTTTCATTGTAAAGTATTCGGCGTCACCATGTCAGAACCTGGTGGTTTTCAACACCCATGGCCTACAGACGCTTTCAGGCAGCTGTGCATGGGCGCCGCTATAACCGACCTTCAGTTTTTGTGACATAAAGAGAGTTACATGCACAACTTGTCCTAGAAAGCGAGGCGCTGGTGCTTTCTTTTTTTTTTTTTTTTCATGGCGCTTTAGACAATTACGCCGGCGTACCTACGCCGGCAACGCCAGCTGTCCGCACGGCTAGTCGTCATTCCTGCCTGAGGCACCGTGTCTCTTCGCTAGGAAGAACGGGGTAGAATAGAGAAACCATCGTAAACGGAAAACTCCAGGGATCCAATATGCTGCGAACAAGCGACGTATTTTCCGCGGTGGCGTTTTGTCTGCGCCTGGAGTCAGAAGAGGGGCTGTTGCACCAAACGCAAAGTGAGCGTGCCACCGGGCGAAATTTAACGGTGGTTTGCCGCCTATCCGCTCCGAGAATCCACCCTTTGAGAGGCTCGATTTAGGTTTGACGACCGCGATAAATAGGGCTCCTCTTTACATTAATAAGTGCATATGTGGGGTAAGCACATACTATTTTCTAAACAAGAAATCAGAATATTTCAGTTGTTAACCTAGAATTAAAGTGCACAAGAAATTCGCGGACTTGGGCTCTATTTTACTTGAGATGTATTCTTACTTGACAGGAGCTGGAGTCCACCGGCATGCTTGCAAGTGGTGGCACGATCATCCTTTTATCAGATGGATATGAGAATGCGGCACCATATATCGCCGAAGAGCTCCCACGGCTGGTAGCTAAAGGTGTCACCGTTCACACCTTTGCTCTTAGCTCAATAGCGGACCAGAAGTTGCAAGACGTGGCTCTTCAAACAGGAGGGAGAGCATACGGCTTTGGAGATCTTCAGAAGAACAGCATCTCTTCAATGGGGATCTCCTTCATCTTGTCTACCACGTCACACCTCGAAGACAGCCAGAAGCCGGTCTTTGTGAGTTTGTCACGGCGTTATTAGATGAACTGAGTTACGGAATTGCCCATAGAAGCTGTTTCCAGAAGCCGTACCTCCTTTCCCCCCAAGGTCCCTAAATCTTCATTTGACGCGCTACAGTCTTGGGAACGATTTCTCGGGTGATGACGATGATCTTGATGATAATAATAATAATAAAATAATAATAATAATAATAATAATAATAATAATAATAATAATAATAATAATAATAATAATAATAATAATAATCATCATCATCATCAAGAGTCAAGAATCAGCTTTATTTGTTTCATAAGAACGACCTTTCGGTTTTAGTCCTAGCACACAAATAAACACAAAGTTTTTTTTTATGTTAAAGGTACAAAAAGTAAAAAAACAAATTCAACAAAAATAAAAAAAAAACACGTTCACATACTTGCAAGTTGCACATAGTAAACACTAATTCCACCGTCACCCACACAGACATGTGGGTGACGAAATGCCAATAATTGTCCCCAGAAGAACAAAAATAGCATCTATGTAAGAGTACACACGAGAAGAAAGGAAAAAAAAAAAACATTAACGAGAGTCATTTAGAGCTCAAAGAGATCTCAGAAAACTTTCCCTACACCCACAAAAGATGCCCAGGTCATTGGCAAGACGATTGTACGTCCTTCCCTTACGAAACACAAGTTTGAAACAACTTGACGTTCGTGTAACAAAGAAAGGCATTGGCGCGCGAGTCGCCGTCTGTGGGACTCTGAGAGGCATCTCTGCCAACAAGTCAGGGCAGTCAATAATACCGTGAACGGCTTTAACAAATAAATAAAATATCTGCTTTTTCTCGGCGTTGATGCAAGGTAGATAAATGTAAGTCCTTTATCAAACAGTCGTTCCGCAAAAACAAGATGAGTTATTATGCGAGTAACGATGTCCATAAATTCGCAAGAACCTATTTTGAACTCTTTCTAGCCCTAAAGAGCTGCTGGGACAAATGCCCTTAACACCCAGTCTGCGAAAAGCGGACATGATGATCTGATTAATATTTACGTTTGAACGGAGAGAACAATCAGACATCACACCTAGACCTCGAACCTCACTGACGCGACTTAGAACCTCCGAGTTAATACTGTAGGCAAAACTTACGCTATGTGTTTTTTGAGTGTAGGATATTACCTTTGTTTTCGCCTCGCTTAAAATAAAATTATTAGACCAACACCAGTCACTGAATGCGCACACATCTGCCTAGAGCAGCTCAAACTCACTAGCCCTGGGAACTTCGCAAAATATTTTATATCAACCGTATGCTGTAAAACTGAAGAAGCTAAAACAAGCTAGCTTAGACGCGTCATTGACAAAATTAAAAGAAATAAAGGCCCCGACAGCGACCCCTGGGAGACTCCGGACGTAACCCCATCTCTCAATGAGCACTTGATCACGTTCACTGACAAATAGTTTTGCATCCTGTGAAACATTGTCATGCATACGCCATAAAAAGAGTTTTAAATAAAGAATGCCGTGGTTCACAACGTCAAAGGCCGCGCTCAGGTCAAAATATACAGCATCCGTCTGCCCACTAGTGCACACCGACTTCGACAGAGGTAAAAGCAGCCCAAATTTGTTGCTCTTGACCGTCCCGCCATAAATCCGTGTTGGCCAGGCACCATTACACTTTTAAAAGAAAAGAATATAGCTTTGTGTACTACCATTTGAAACAGCTTTAAAAAGGTGCACAGTAACGAAATTGGTCCTTAGTTACATACATTCCCCCTGTTACCTGATTTGTACACAGGAATAAACACCGCCAGCGCACACACCTTGAGGAACACGCCTAACCTCACGGAGTCGTCAAAAATAGACAAAAACACAGGAGTAAAAAGGTAGTGATAAGCCTTAATCAAAGCACCCGGGATCTCGACATGACTTGCGGACAATGTCGGCCTTAATTTTCTTATGCACTCCTCAATATTATCGTCATCAATGCCCTGAGAAGAAAGATGCCCCCTCTCTTCCAACAAAGGCAAGGACGTGAAGAATTTAAGTTATATACTGACTTTAAATGCCGAGCAAAAGAATTACACACATCTGACGGTATTGCCTTCCACGTCAACAAGAACACTGTCCATCTCAGATCTTTTCCAGGAACGACTTTTGTAAAGTTTCCACAGCTTTCTGATTACGTTCCAGATCAGACCTGACTGACTCAACATATTGTGCATCATCAGCTGTATATTGCTTTTTGCACAAGCTCCCGTAGTTCTCGAACTCTAATTCACACTTCGCCAATGCTGTTTTCCAAAAATTATTTGTGCGAAAAACATTTTTTTATGAGCATCTTTCTTAAAGGGGCCCTCCAACAGTATTTGAGCGTCTACTTTTTTTTTTGCGGTTTCTCCACGCTAGTGGTCCCGGAAACCCAGTGGACAACGAAAGAGTTTAAAAATATTAGTGCATCATATTTTAATTTGACAACTCGGAAACACCTCCTCCGACGGTGGCGCCGCGAGGTGCCGAATGCGCGCGCATAACGGCGCTCTCTTTCACTATACGTCACATTCACTGGGTTTCGTGATTGGCGAGAGCCGTCCCAGAAATTTTGAAGCGGAATAAAGTATATCACACGTTAACCGTCATTATTTCTCTAGAAAGTCGTTTTTATAGAGCTAATAAAGTTGCAAATTAAAGTTCAAAAAGGGCGAAAACAACGCCTCGTCGCTCATGCGCGCCTCCCAGCGGCGGAGTACCTCCTCAGTCCGTTTCGACAGCCGCGGAAGGCTTGTCTCCCGCAACTCCGCCACCGGAGCCGAGGCAGAGACGCGTCGCGGCGCTTGCGTGGTGTGTCTTCGTACGGCGCGACGCCCAGCTCCGCACTCCTTTTTAAGAATTCGGCGCTCGAAATCCGATAAGCCCGGTAAATTCATCGATGATGGCAACCCGATTCCAAAGCTATGATGGTTGCAGCGAGGCCTAATGGCCGACCGGGCCAACGGGCCACGGACGGGCTATCAACCAAACTCGCGTCCAATTGGCCAACCGCTTTGCTCCAATCGCTAAACTGTTTCATTTTACGTCATGAAGCTCAATGTTTTGCTTATTTAAAGTTGTTTTCTGCAATATTTAATTTGCTAATAACTCACAAAATATTGCGAATTTCTGTAAAATCTTTTTCCCTCGGTGTTCCTGCTTTCATGGAGCTTCGTTTCAGCGCAAACTTCAAACCAGTCAAAAAATTGTTGGTGGGCCCCTTTAACTCATGCAAGAACCCATAGGGAAATTTTGACAATCTAGGCTTTTTGGGTGGGATTAACATTTCAATGGCACATTGAACTGCCTCCCTTAACTGTGATACAAGGTCATTCGAGTCATCGAATATTAGTGCACCATGCAAACATTATTGGTCGATTCACGCCGTTCGTATGACGAAATAGTCCTCACAGACCTGTGTGGGATCTAAATTAAGCCTGCGATCAAAAGCCTTTACTAACAAGAAATTTCTGCAAAATATAGTTTGTTTATTGTGCTCGTTGAGCGAAGCCTCCATGCATCCAGCCTCTTGGATGCACTCCACGAAAATCAAATAGCTACGCAGGTAGCCATTATGAATTAAATATCTTGAGTCCCCTGCAGTGAGCTCTTTGACCATGAACCTACACTCGGTTGTTACGTTCATATTCTCACCTATAAAAAAGGATGACAAACGTCATACTGAAAACAGTGGTTTAATCGGAAAACTTGTGCCACAAACAGAAGGAAGATCGAGCGTTGAGGAAACAGCAGTGAAGGCGGCAGTTGCGAGTGTCCAGGTGTCGGCGCGGCAGCTCGCTAGTAAGTCAGCAAGGCCACGCTGGGCTCCTTATCCACTACACTCGATATCCCGAACATTCGGCCTAGAATGTTCGAGCGTCGACCATTTGGGAGACAGACACGGCAAGGTCATGCTGGGATCCTTATCCATATCCCCTAGGTATCTCGAGCATTCGACTCGAACGTCGAATAATTTTGGGTAAGAGTAAACGCGAATCTTCCAGAAGTACGAAAAAGTGTTCGTCCGTGCACGCGGCAATTATTATGACAGATGATTGTCAAAACACAACTAGCAGCGAGAATTGAACCGGCCTCTTTTGCCAACCTACCACCATAGAGTAATATACACAAGGTAAAGAGCGGACACTACCATAGGCCCCAGCGGCCCAGATAGACGAGTGACAGCTAGCGCTCCTAGCAGTTGGCATTAAACATAATCTAGTTCCGGTTCCGGTCAAGTTAGTTTCGGTTTCCGTTTGGGCGTTTCTGCTCCGGTTCTCCGGTACCCTTCTCCTTTTCTTTTTCTCCATTTTTCCTTCTTGCGTCGCTCCTCGCTAGGCTCTCGGGAGCGCTTCAACTCCCGGAGCCACTCTTTCTTTTTTTTTTTAATGTCGACGCAGTTTTATTTTAAGTCTTACGATAGAATCCATGCAAAATCTGTAAAACAAAATTTTTACTTCACAAAACAGATGCGTATATCTTATTTGTTTGTTTTTTCTACTGTAAAACATTGAAGTTACACAATCTCCACATTGTCTCCTGGCTGGGGGAGCATTTTGGGGTCAACAATAGTAAGTGGTTCGAAAATAGTTTATTGGACCACATTCGTTCATACATGAGTTACTTCAGACGCTCTGTATGTTTTATAAGAAACAGATACTAATACTCACAAAAATAAATGAATATGTAGGTGTTCGGCATATCGTACACGTCGTAGTCGATTTTTAGCGGAACCAAGTTAACAAAAATATTCCACAGGGAACATATGCTGAATGGTCCATTCGCTTTCACGACGACTCGGGCACGGGAAGTCCAGAAATAAATAATACATCGCTATCATTACCAGTCATAAGAGTATAATAAGAGTGCAAACCACACAGCGAAGACTACGAATTCCCAATTGCCGGCTATTATAAAACATACGAATCTGCATAGCCTGAAACACACTGCGGGCGAGCCAATACCAAACACTGAGAACTCTATTCGGAATCTGACAAGATTCAACGTTCCTAAACACTCCTCGAAATACATTTGATCAGAAAGAAAGTATGGCTTGAAAAAAGCGGCTAAAAAACTACAGACAGTGGATACAAAACTGGATACATTTTCTTTCTGATATCTATAGCATCTATACACTATTTTCTATAGAAATTCTGTAGAAAGTGGATAAATACATTTGCAAAAGAACCGTAATACACGTTTGCTGGAAATAAGAGAAACAAATGTTTCGAGTGCAAGCTGCACCACTCAATTAATAAGCACTCTCTGTTTCTGATTTGGCAACCACCTCCGTTAATACACAATTAACAGTTAAACTTGTCTAGTTACTTTACAGCAACTGAAGAGTGTAACCAAACTTTGTCCAAGTTCCGTTTAAGAAATCGAACATACCAACACAAGCTTATTCTGCAAAACATTTAAAAAACACATTTATGGCACTCTGAGCAATGCTCAAACTACCCAGACCTGAAATTGTGCGATACAAGACAGCACACACTACTCAAACATGCGCCACACTCTCTATTACAGCAAGAAAGCGATTTTCTAGTTGCTGAATGAAATGAAAGCCAGCCTGGGATAATATATTAAATTCCCGAAGAGTTTTCTAGGCACGTTGGATATGCTTTAAGCACAAGAATGTACTGGTGAGGCCTGGTCAAGCTGTCAGACTCTTCCCTCAGCGGCTGAGAAGAGCCACCGCTGTGGGTTGTCAGTTCAAGGAGATGCAAGATCAAATAGCCCCCAACGTAACAAGTGGACGAGTCATCAAATATGTTAAACCTGATGTGTGATGACAGCTCAGAAATATCCTCTAGTGGCGGGAAGTTATCAATTGGAAGACATTCCACATTGTGTGCAATTGAACTTTCATGATGCTAAAATATTGGTAACTCCTTGAGGAGGTCCTCCTTGTCATCCTCTACGTTTCCATTGTTCGACAGTTTGAACAGATTCTTTATCCCTATCTGTTTCAGTCCTCAGGTGAACTGATACACTTTTGGGTTTGCATTGCAGCCCGGCACTTGTCATATAGCTCCAAAAAGGTTCTCTAGTGGGTCTTGCTGCAGGTGTCATGTAAGTAAGAGCTTAAATTCATGGCTGTTTGAAGGCTCCTCCCAGAGCATGAGGACACTCTTTATAGTAACTTACTACCCTATGTATGCCCTATGATGGTTTGTGGCTGCATCCTACTTTGGATCTTCCATGCTGAAATCCATCCGAGTTGCAGGTGAAGAAAACCGAGTACCTCAGAATCTCCTTTCAGAATGGCATGACGCAACTTCTTCCCTGTCTTCTTGAATTGTGAGCTATTTAGAAAGCTGCCCATTCTCTCGCAGAAATAGGCTGTAGCCATGGCTGCCTCAGGAAGCTCCTTGACATAAACAAGGGATAGGATTGCAAGACAAACTGAGGCACTCATTACCTGTGCGGCACGTTTTACTTTCATGTTACCGAAAGGGTTTTGAAAAATGTGTCTCTCAGTAAGTTTCGGAGCCAGTCGGAACCTCATCTAATGGGTAAAACGATAAAGTTTAACAATATGGGACCACTCAGTGACCTCATTTTCAATGCAAAATTTGTGTGCTTGGAGATTGTTCCTGGTTGTTTTGATGAGGTGCGGACCATCAAAGGTAAAGTAAACATAATCGTTGGCAACTTAGAAAAACATGGCTTACCCACAGACACACCAAGTTGGTTGGCCAAGCTACGTTTAAAGCCCCCTGATTACAGACCAAAGCCTTTACTGTGAAGCCAACAGTCTTAAGCTCTTGCAATGAGAGAAATGAGGAGACTGCGGATAACAAAAAACGGTGTTGAAGTGCGCACAACAGTGAATGCAAGTGGCTGAACCCACCTCCTGGAAATTCCAGAGAGCACAATAACCAAGGATCTATCTGAAACACCGTTCAACACCGTCATCTGTAAATCTATGGACAATATCGTTCGCAGAGTCATAAGTCAAGTCATTTTTCAAAAAAAATATCATCGAAAATCAAGGTGCACACACCATTGCAGCCCGACAGCCCTACAGAAACAACAGCGCGAGAAGCTCAAGCCGCTCGGCTCCTGAAACTCACGCCGAGCATGCGAGCACGCGGGCAGTCATGCGTCCCCTTGTTTGATGCAAAGCCTACCGAACACGCTGCAGCAGAAAGCACAGACGAACGGCACGCACGGCACGGATGGAAGACGCACGGACGAGCAGAGGCCATGCAGAATGATGCTGAGGCGACGGCGTGCAGGCAAGGAGTACAGGCAAGCAGGCATCCGGCAGGCCGTGGCAGGCGCCATTACTCACGTGGTTTTTGTGACGTACTAGATTAAAACTATTTAGTCGTTTTAAGTACTTTAAATAATTCTAAAGCATAAAGATTTCAAAAATGAATACTTCTCATCGAAAGAGTTCTAACTAATTTTAACCAAATTACAAAAAAGCGCCACGTAGCGGAGGGCATTAAACGCACTATCTGGGCCGCGAATCGGCCTTAGTGTCCTCTCTTTACGTTTACTGTATTACTCTATGCTACCACTCCCTGCGGTGTCGAGCGAGGGGCTATGGGCCTCCTGCGCTGAAGTTTTGAACGAACTGTGGCGCCCTCGTTCTGGGTAGTACAAGCTCAACTGGTTGGGACTCCCACTATAGTGGCGCCTTCGCCGTGATTTTTGTCTTTCTGTGTAGTGCAGAAGAGGATAAAACACCTTTGGAAGTCCGAAATCGGCTACATTCAACGCTGCAAGACAATCTAAAGTTCCGGATTCATGCCACCGCCGCTAGGGTACGCGTCTCGTATCTCTAAGTGGTGACGTTAGAACATTTGGCGTCCCGAAGTTTTTGTTTTTTCTTCCCCTTTATGTTTTTTTGGGACGCGTGATACGGCGTTCCTTGGTTCACGCTCTTATCGTCCTAGCTTTGGCCTGTGCTTCGACGGCTTTAGCATTTTTCGTTTTTTTTTTTTTCTATTTTCCTCGTTATCGTGTAGCAGGCACGCTTCTATATGTGTGGCAGTTTGAGTCGCTCAAGTTTGTACTACCCAAAACAAGTCCTAACAAGTCATTTTTCGCAGCGCCTCCTGGGCAACGCAGGATGCCTATACTTGGTTTCAGCTGACGTCCGGCCGCACCGGATGTTTCGAGCCACCGGAGCCTATCCGAAAACCGTATGAGTCTCAAGTGACCTTCGAGGGAAACTGCCGCGACACGCGGAAGGTGTATTCATGGGCTGTAGCAGAGTAGAGAGCGGGACAGACCTGGATTGGCTCGTGGCGTCAGCTTCGGCCGGATGTAACGTAAAAGGCATTTAGGGTTCATTGGTGCAATACGCCGCCAGATTTAAACGGTTCAGCCATATTCGTCTATTTATTCTGCACGTTGGCTATCAACGCCTGGACGGGTGTACATCAGTTGTGTTTCGGTTTGTCCTGTTATGCCCGATTCGCATGGTGTGAGCTTACTTTCGATTTCGAAGTCGTCACGCCGCTCGTGCGGCAGAAATAAGCGTGGTAGATGCTGCGGTGCCCAACGTCACAGCTCCGAAAACACAAGCATATGAATCGGGCTTAACATTAATGCCGCTTCTATTCGTGGTACCTTTTTCTCGTTTCATAGCTTTTAGTAGGGCTTTATTTTTCTACAGCTCTGCGACTTTTAAAATTCAGACTAAATTTGTTTAGCGTTCCCCGTAAAATTCTGATCCATACCGCAAAACGCATTCACGGGAGAGCGATAAGTGAATAAATTGAAGAGAAAGAGCGAAAGTCTTAATATCCCTCTAGGAGCATTGAGCCCAGGACTCCAAAATGTTGAGCTCGACGGTCAACCAGTGTGTCGAAGGGACACCTGTGAAGCGATAGCCTGGCATTTTCCCCTCCTTATTGAGAGCATGCGCGAGTCTGAAGGCTGGGAGCTCATTGTATGCGCTGCAGTCTTCAGAATGCTCTTTAAGAGAAGGGAAAGGAGTGAAGAGTAGATAGCTGAACAGAAGCGATTCCGTTTTGAGTATATCGCCCTCCAGGCAAATGCGCTGTCATTACATGGAAACCGAATTCGGTGAACGAATGGGCGCACATGCCGCGCCATTAAAACATCGACTTACACCAACTGAAAGACAATGAAGGCTAGTTCACAAACTTTTGACTGCTTACGAGTGGAGAGGCTAGCAACTAATTTCAATCCTCTTGTGACAGTCCGCTGCACAGGCGATCGTAATCAGTCACAAGAGGCTCGAAAACCAGTTTTAGCCTCTCCGGTTGTAAGCAATCCCAAGTTCCTGGTTCAGGTTTTCGTTACGAGCGTCGTGCGGGCTAACGCTTTTTTTTTTTTTTGGCATCATGGTGTTCTCTGATTTTCTCTCACTTGCGCTCTGTGGAAGCCTGACACCAAGTCCTTAGATTTCCACAAGAATCGCAGGGCCTGCGTGAATGTTCTGCCGCTTGAATGATTTGCTGACTCATTGGGCGCATTCTAATTTCAGCTGGTGGAGACTACTGTGGACTTGGACTCTATAAGGTCGGTACGAAAAATCCCCTTCACGATCCCTAAAGAGCTTGGCAGAGACACTTATGTGACGGCTTCCACCACCGAAGAACAGCCGTTTGAAGTTTATCTTCTGCGTCCGACGGGAGTGAAGTGCATCAGCGAATGTACTACTAACATTTTGGGGCCTTTAATGGTTCAAGTGAAGCTTCCTGAAGCAAAAAAGGTACGTGTCATCGGCACTTCATAAATCATATCTTAATCTCTGAGTAGCTGTACTCACTCCCTAAGCTTTTGACCTCGTAGATCGTCGATTATCTTGGTACAACCTTCCGCGAGTATGTCTAGTGAAACTGTTTTGAAACAACAACCTTAAAGCAGATAACTTATCGTTCAGAACAAGCATGTTTCCTTACAAAATCAGCGAAGCTTGCGCATGCAAATAACCCTGATTTCAAAGCACGAAATCGTTGTGCATGAATTTTGCCGTCAACATTGCCAGGTTGTCCTTGCGTCAACCTTGTGCGAGAAGAGTATTGCGTATCCGGGAGTTATCATCAGACAGCCGCAAAAGCTCTAAATATTTGCGGTGAACGGATACTAAAAAAACAGGAAACTTCCACAAGGACATGCGCTATATTTCTTACCGCCTCAGCAACTGATATGTTCTTATTTTTCTCTACATGAGTCACGCTATTACGCACAACACATACTTCACGGAAATGAGCGTTAGGGGAAACGCCGATACTACCGGGCCAAAGGCCGGAATCGTCGCAGACGTGTGCCTAGAGGCATTTCTCGCTTGTGTTGTTTTGATCGCAAATTTACCATTTTGTTTGCAGAGTAAGCCTACGGAAACTGAATGTTAGACTGAAACGACTTGAGAAAATAATATAAACCTAATTTTCTTTAATAAAAATTCAGGTGAATCGAGAACCGGCTGTCGGCACATAGCTTTGTTTTGTCTACACGGAGCTATTTAGTGACTCAAGTCAGGTCTTAAATAAACGGGCTTACTCATGTGGATTCATCCGTTCATTCATTCGACTTTATCGATCTTAGTTTGTGCGCCGTTCGCTTGGTTCTTTCTTTGTATGAAAAAGGCTCACTCCTAAAGGCTTAAAAGTAAACATCTTCGACGGAAGTCTGTATGATTATAACAAAAAGTTTAAGAAGCATCGAAACTCATATCAAAGTTTTATCAACATTCCGGACGGGTTGGGTCCAACTCGGTCCCTTTGTCACGTGTGTCTGTGAGGTAGATGTAGTAAGCGCTGTTTATTTTTATTCATTTTTCTTACGGTGTGGGAGAGTTTTAAGACGAACAAGGTTGGGCAGTTTCCAACGACCTGCTGGTATATTATTTTGTTGTCTCGATGCACCAGGATTCTAGATGCAGACGTTTCCGCCAGTGTTGCTCTCAGAAGAGGATCTCGCTTTTGTCAAAGGACACGCGGTTACCTGACTTCGCCGCGTGTTATGTGAGGGCACTTGCTTGAAGGTCTCTTTTTTTCACGTCGTTTGTCTGTCTGCAGATGCGTTCCGGCAAGAGTTTAGTCTCCCCCACGCAGGCAGCGGGGCCTACGCTGTGTGCGATAGATGAGGCCTTGAGACTTGCACCTTTCCCGTTCGTGTTCTCGGAGTTCATTTCTCGTAAAATTTGGGGGGTGTTTCCCAAAGTTTATTTTTCGCAGGGGATTTGGGGTTCATAGGAGTTTATGTTTGTTAGATTCGCAATTTTTTGCAATTCGGAGTTTATTTTACTGCGTACAATTTATGAAAAATTCAAAAAAAACAAAATAAATAAGGACCGGATACCATCACCCGTTGTCCCGAAGGAACCTCGATGTGCTAAAAGACAAGCCCCTTTTGTCAGTAGTTCTTGATTTCAAAGGAAACGGAAGTGGAATCTCCTCGGGCCCACTGACCTTCTACTCTTTTAAATTTAAGTTGTAAAAATCCGTCTTGTTTGCTGTTTATTTTGGCGCTGTGACCTCGAAATTCGGAGTTTTTCGGATAAATCTGAATTGACTAGTAATTTGCCGGCGAGTGTTTTTCGGATTTTTTCGGATTTATCCGAAAAAAACGGAACCCTACGGATGGTGGGCACCGGCCTGCTGAGTCGCGACGATCCCATGTTGTCGAAGGACGCTTCCGATGGACTCGCCGAAGTTCTTTGCGCACGGTAGGCGGATACGGCTGGAAGGAGCCGGGATCGGGTACAGACGGGGGCGGTTGGTTCCGAAATGTAGGGAATTAGTATGAAAACTTTGGTTAGAGTTTTAATTCTTCGTCATTCTTAAAGACGCCCACGCTATCTCAGACCACGTCTGCAAACTGTCCTGAACTCTTCGGCTTAGTCGTCGACGATTTATTTCAGACAGAAAGATGGACGGTAGTACTGAAGAAAAAGAGTGAGCCCGTTAAGAACCTGAGCGTCGTAGTGATGACAAAGCAGCGAGGTCACGAGGACGCCATAAGGGCCGAAAGCTGCATCCGACACGTCGAAAGCACCAACATGATTGTGATCTACAGCAGAGTCACCAAGGTGGCTTCCGAGTACTGAAGGCCAATGTCAAGGCCACCGTCACCCTGCCCGGAGAGGCTGACACGGTATTTTTGCCACTACGGGACAACGGCAAAGGTAACCTCACGAATTCCATAGACCTACCCATTGTTCATTAAAGAAGGGCGTTCGCCCAGGAGGCTATTCGGGAGTACAATGTTGCGCAAGGTAGTTTTTGATTAAAAATTTTGTCTTGGATATACATACTCCGTTCACTAACTTGTCAAAATCACTTTTTTTATTATCCGAAACGATTAGAAACAATGCCTGGACATTACCCTTAAATTCGAAACCTGGGAGCAGAGTATTTGTGAAGTAAAAAAAACAATTTTCCAAAGCCGAATTTGAAGTTGCCGCGCGATCCGCGGCAGTTCAGTGACGTCAAAAATTGATTCGTTCTCCAACTCCAGTTTTTTTCACAACTCCGAACCGTGCAGACTCGAAGTGTCGTGTTCGCCCGCGTCCCGCGATTCCCGGGAGCCCGCTCTTCTCCGTGTCTGCCGCCTATCACTTTGAGCAGACGACGAGTTTGAAGATCTTCTAGGGCCATTTCTGTGATCTCAAATTTTTTGAGGTAGTGTGAGGTCGAAGAAAACGTACAGTGGACTTCTGTGGGCGACAGGAGGGTATAACATCGCGCCTGTTCCCCGTTAAAGACTGCCCCGGCGTAGTCACAACCAAAACTACGGTACACAGACACCAAACTCAGTTGTTTGACCGCTTGACTATTTCCTTTTCGAAGTCTGAGAGGTTGTCGGGCCCCGAAAAATGAGAACTTCGTCCGTTTCCCCGACCCACCGATCATCCTCAGTGCTACAAGTGCAGAGCGCCGCCATGTTGTCCGAGGTAGGATAAAAAGTCAGGAGCAGACATATCAATTCGGATTCCAATTTTTGGTATTTCAAAAAATAAAAGGCGTTTACAATGCCCTGTAATTCCGAATTAGCACGCAGCTCTTGAGGAGAGGGAGGGGGGATACGGAGGAGGAGGCATACCTTCGTTGTCATTCTCACGAGTGACAGTGACGTCACGCGTGACGTCATTATGGGAAACGTCCGATGATGCAACGCGCGGGTCACGAGTAAGACCCGCGCGTTGCATCACGGGACGTTTCCCATAATGCAACGCGCGGAACCCTCGTGACGTCACTCTTGACGTCACGTGTCACGTCATTATGGAAAACGTCCCATAATGCTACACGCGGGTCACGAGTGAGACCCGCGCGTTGCGTTATGGGACGTTTCCCAAAATGCACCACGCGGTTACGCCGACGGCGATGGCGACGCTGCTCAAGCCAGAAATGGGGACCTAAGAGCTGGGCTCAAAAAAAAGGGCCGTAGAGCATTCGCAATTGCGTTAAAAACTTATGTACGAATGCCATTACTGAATAAAATAAAAATGTCGCTTACAAAGCTTCTACATTTCATACTTTTTGACGTCGCAAGTAAAAAGAAGCGAGGAGGTGAGAAGAGGGAGAGAAAAACGCCAAAAATTAGAAAAACGCGCCCAAACGTGGAAATGTTTTTTTTTTTTTTTCTCTTTGCGCTGTAGTATTTTTTTTTTTGTGTCTATGACTACAACTTTCATCGTTTTAGACAACAACAAAAATACGAGCTTTGGGCTGTTAGGCTGAGACTAAAAGCTCCGCCTTCAGCGCGAGCTCGCTGGCTTCCGCAGTGCTTTGGTTGCGCGTGCCTGCGCGTTCACACTTGTGAGGGGCAGGAAGCTCGCGCTGAAGGCGGAGCTTCCAATTTCAGCTTAAGGGTGAACGGAGTATCGTAGTTGGTTAAGAATACCAAATATAAAAGCACGAAAATTATAAGGACGAAGGAACGTAGGGTGTTAGCCACACGTGAACGGAACACTTGAATTGTGTCTTTTTTACTGGAAGAGCTATTCTGGGTGCAGCCGAAGAATGTCCATGACGTTGCGCGCAATGCAACACAATCTAAGGAGGCCACTGGCTAAAACCTGAATGGGTAATGTTTAAAACCGAAGCACTCCTAGCGGATGAGTGGCATTGTCGAAAAAAGTCTGAGTTCCGGTTTCCTCCACTGTACCACGGCCAGCACTGTCAGCGCGGACATCGAGCTCGCACCCCACTCCCGCGTACCTAGCCATAGTCTTCGTGGATTGATCAACGTGCGAACGTGATGCAGCAAGTATACTTATCTTTTCGTTGCTTCATCAGATGGTGAGCTATTAAAGGCTAAGGTAACCCTCGTCACAACAATGAAAGGAAAGAGGACTACGACCTACGAATGATAGAACATTTTGAAAGCCCATTGCGAATCTGGGTACTGGCCCTTCTCGAAGTTTAACGAAGTTGAAAACGAACACACACACACACACCTAGCTCGTGTATAACCAAGTGTACAGCAATCGGTGCAGAGTTTAGCTTCGCAGTTGCGACGTGGTCTGCTCTCGCCTTGAATGTTTCCCTTGTAATGAAGTCACAAAAAGAAACCTATAATTTGATTTGATTTTGATTTTGGGTTTTAATGGCGCAGCGGCTGCTAAGGCCATAGTGCGCCAGAACAATGGTAGAAGAAAACTGCGGTGCTATAATTTTCCTACGTCTCTCGTACATGTATATCAATACACGCAGACTACGGCGACATAGGCTGCGGTGCCGTACAAGGTAGTGGTACGCTGGCGCGACGGTTGGCCGCGGTACATGGAGGAAATATAAACTTAAATTTACAGTTGTATCCCATGATGCCCATCAGCCGCAAGGGGAGCTCCGGCTTTGAGCATCATTTATGCGCGGCTGAACTATGGACGTCGCGGAAAGTTTGCCTGGCACGCTATCTGCACTTTCTGCCATCCCCGCGCACTACGGTGCGTAGGTTAATGCCGAAATTAACGGTCATTAGAGGGCTGAGTATTGCTTAGAAACACGAAATGCGTACGGATTTGTGTATCTAATCACTCAGTGTATAGGCAGCCACACATAACGCATCTTAGTTTAAGAAGGCGTCGATAAGTGTCAGTTGGCCGGCCAGCACATTTCCCGCGTTACACGGACAAAGCTTGTTGAAATTTCCTTGCTGGCACCCGCCTCGAAAACGACATATAGCGCACCGGCTCAACATGGCGCCGACATTTATTGATTCTCATCGTTGCAAGCCGCTACCCAAAACCCCCGCAAAGCAACGGCCTTTTGTAAACGACGGAGCTTCTCTATGCAGTGGCCGATTCCACTAGGCCTCCTGCGGAGGAGATGGCGAGAGATGATTTAACACACGGACCGGGTTATCGAGCGCTATATTCCAGCAGAGTGCACACAAGCTGATGTTGCATTTTGGCCTTTCATCCGTCGTTACCCAGGCGCGGACGTGAAAGCAGACGACGGCGAGTACGCATCCTACTTCACCCGGTACCAAAGAAAAGGAAGGTACAGCGTAAGAACCGACGTCACTCTGGACCCAAGCTCTCGACTGGGACCCGCGAGGCCGGGGACAAATACAGCGCCCCCTCCTGGAAAACTGCGTGCTGCGAGATTGAGAAGAGGTAAACGTAATCCGACACGAGCTGTAAAAGACCGTGGCTACGTATGGTATGTGTGGTCAGCCAGTGTCCCCTGTGGTCTGTTGCAACCCCAAATCCTAAGAGAGGCTCCAGCTACAAAACAAAAATATTAACAGTCCTGTGTGAACGTATAGTAGACTCACATCTGTGGAAATTCAGCATTGTCAAAAGTGTCAGCGCGTTTGTCACCTGGGGTGACACGTGGATCCACTGACAATGACCTAATGCGGAGGTCTTGTTTTTTAGCTGGTATTGGATGGATGGATAAGGCTTGCGCCACCTAGCCGAAGGTTTTAATTTCAACCATTAAATTTGGAATTAATTATGCATAATGAAGAAACTTTTATCCCGACGTCACAGCAACTAAGGCAAGCAACTACGCGAGACTCATACGCACGTGTATGCTTATCCTATGCCAATAAAGGCGATTTCCGAGGATGAGACGTAGCTTTGTAGGTTACGCGCCCACTTCACGCGCCGCGGACGGAGGTTTCGAATCCTGAAAACGCCGCGGCGGCTCGCGGTTTTTTGTTTTAAGCACTTCACGACGTCGACGACGGTCGCCCTACGCCCTACGTCCCCCCTACGACAACTACAACAATAACAACATCCACCAAAACGGAAGTCATTTCCAGTGGTGGGAAGAAGCCATAGCAGCTATCGCTGTAAAAAGCAAAGCTCCGCCCACACAGAAGAAAGCTGGTGTGCCAGTGGACACCTTCTGGTACACTAATGCTCAGTGGCAGGTGTGAAACAGCAAGGATCTGAATATTCCGTCTTAAAAAAATAAGTTTGATTTTGAAATCACCATATGCCGTTACACAACCGCCTATTTTGCGGTGTCCCATTCTACGACGCTTAGGAAGGGGTGTTCGTATACCGAGTTTGGCATTCTTCTGCGGGCATTTGAGGGCGGATTTCGCCCTGAACATATTATGTGCGCCCTGTCTGGTAATCCACAAATGGAAGCCCGTGCCGAAGGCGCGTGAAGATAGATTTGGCAGGCTTTCAATGCCTGCCATGCTATCAAAGCTACATTGGCAATCCGGCACGCCATGCCTCCACTTGCCAACAGATGCCGAGACGTGGCAGTGGCCAAATTCTCTTCTCGGAATCGCAAACCTCCGTCCAGCCCTGAGCAAGGAACTCCGAAGTTCGAATAGAGTAAAGGCAAAGCGCCAGACTCCCGTTTCTTTGCGGGGCCACGTGCCAGCGTTGCGGTTGCGTCGCAGCCAACGAGTATGGAGCTTTAATATTCTTTTTCGCATATGTTAGAGAAGAAACGCATGTACTCTCTTTTGAAAGTAATATATTTTTAATATTACGAATACATTCATGCAAACCGTTCAGGTAGCGTATTTTGACAAGGTCTGGGTTCTGAGTCCGAGTGACAAGGTTCCGGTTTTACGAAGTTCCGGGTGCCAAGCACTCTTGTCCCAGACTTCGTCAATCCAACATAAATTGGCAATTTGTCCTTGGCTCTGGCTTCTGTATATGCAAATGCAAAAAAAAAAAATATATATATATATGAAAGTCGGAAATTTATTTTTTTACCGATTCTCTTTCCACGTACTTTTCTAGATAACACAAAGAGTTCTTATTTGGACAGTGTCCGTTTTCCAAATCTCGAGCCACATTTTTTTCTCTAAGGAATGAACAACGCAGTATTCATTGTTTCGACATTGTTTTCCTCTGCCGCCACGTCGCGAAAACCTTTGTCGACTTCTTAGATGCCTACGTGTGGACACTGCGCAGCAAAGTGACGCAGTTTTCAATTGGTCTGTGTTCGGTGCCATACTGTACTGTTGTTCTTGTATTGAACCTTATTGCGCTCCAAATTTCGTGTCAGTGTATTATACACGCGTGATTTCATCTCATCTCATGCAAGAAGAAATGATATTTCCTAAGAAATTAAAAACAAAACAAAAACATAAATGTTGGTGTAAAATGTGTGACTCGGACAATACTGCAAATTAGAACTACGGAACATTATTTGTTCTTGGGTTTTGGGCTTCGAAAGGACAGAAGGTACGTGTACGTCATGCCGTGTTTGCAGCTCTTATGAGTGGCATCATTTGGACTCTCGAACGTTTTTTTTGTTATTTTTTGTTTTACAACACTTTTACCTTTGTTGCTACTTTAAGGCTTCGTATAGATGTGTTTCTTGATTTCTCTAATTTTGCACCTTTGATAACAATACGCCAAGTTTGAATCAGGCTGGCTTTCGATGTACACGTATTTAAGGTATAAGAAACATCAAATCAAACTTTGTATTCGAGCCAATTTAAAAATTATATTATTATTATTTAGGAATAGTTTAAATGAAAGAAACAACACTGCACACTTCAGATGAAATGCATAAAATTCGAAATTAAACGTAATTAAAAAAAACGTATATTTTATATTTTACTATTTTTATACCATAAGCTTTATATGTGTTCTTATATATGCGATAAAATTTCGTCGACCTCTATGATTTCGTTATATTGGGCAGTGCTTTAAAAGAAGGCATATTTTTATCTCCTTTCTAAGATAAAAAGATATCAGCCCTTGCCAAATCTTTTACTTAATTATTATATATATGCTTGTAACATGAGCATTGAATTTATTACATATATCATGTACCATTTAGTAAAAAGGAGGCATGACTGGTATGTTAGAATTTTAAAACAAGTTCATGCACATGTTCAGTTCACTTACTTATCTTAAGCTTTCGTTTCAATAAACTTATTGAAACGAGTTTTTTTTTTGTTTAATAAGCATAAACATTAGGCTTCACAAACCTCTATTTTGGGCATTAAAGGGGAAAACAAATTATTTTTAGAAACCTAGTGGGCCGAGTGCGAAATTTTGCTTCTTTCATGCGACCGCATTTTCACGTACACTGGCGAGGCTCGCTTAAAACTTACTTCTTGACATCCTTTTTATCTGAGGCAATAACAAATCACACAGATAAACGGGGGAAATGCATAACATTGCATAGCATGTTTAGTATTATAAGCTTATACAGTAACGTTTATGGTGATAAAAGAAACAGTGATTTTAAGTGAGGTTAAGATTAGTCTATAAGATTCCCTTTTTTTATCAAAACCTTGAAACGTTTTTCTCTAATATGAGCCTTCATCCACAAGTGGCAGGATTGAATGTTTTTCAGAAGACTAAAAAGTTCCAGTCGTTTTTCACTGTTTCGCGGTATTTTTCGAGGCATGCTGCCTCTAAAAGTAACGAAACACGTTCCTCGCTTCCCATTTTCAAAATGAAAGCATTACTTACCTCAAAAGTAGCGAAATACTTTTCTCGTTAGTTTGACAAAAAAATAGACAACGGCATTTGTGTCAAGCTTTACATTTATCTGTTCAGTAGTCGTTGCACTGAAAGAGCATCTGCCTCTACAAGTTTTCACCGATTATTTTTTTCCCAGTTTCCTTGAGAACATATTCGGCGACGCTAAAGAGTCGTCCTACTGACGTGCTCGAAGGAACTGCACTGTTGCGCTTCGGCAAGAGCTGGTGAATCTGGGATTCCCCTCTCTCATTTGTTCCCTCTGCCTCTAAAGTTTCAAGTTGATAATGGGTTCTGCGCCGTCTCGTGTTGGCAACCTCGGCGCTTTCATTCGGTCTGTGCACAATTCCAGAAGGTTCATCCAACGAACCCTATGTTGTTCGCTGGTTGAAGGGTCCTACCTGAAGAGTTTGACTGACGTGTTCAGCGATAAAGGTTGCTATACTCTAATACTGTTTAATTGCTTTTCAGGTTTCCCACTGTTTTCGCCGCAATAGACGCATACTCATGTTCGAATTACATTACTTCGCGATACAAATGTAGCCGATAGTAATTTCAGAATACATTTCGTATCTGTATTTCTGTATCGCGATAACATTTTTTTTTCACCAGTACTGTATTCCTGTATCGCATACATTTTGGATTTTTGTTCTTCGTATCGCGATAACACTCAGATTGAAAATGTATTTCTTTACATTTTCTTGAGAAAAACTCTTCCCCTCCCCCCCCTTTCCCCACGAAAAAAAAGTCTGACGGCATTTTTTTTTTTTCTTATGGACTCAGGGTTGAGAGATGCTGGGGTATTGTGCTATGCTGACCAGGTTCCTTTCGAATATCCAAACTATTTTTTCTACGCGTCCTCCTCTCTCTTCTGAGAAGGAGGAAGCATAGCATCTTCTGCCGCAGGTCCTTTGGTAGGAATATCTTGATCATTGTTTCTGGCATTCATTCCGCTTATAAATGCATCTCTTGCCTTAGCGTGCACAGTACACCCAGCCGGCAAAGCTGAGTCACACCCAGTCCGTTGCAGCACGAGCCTGGCGGTGGTTGACTTGAAATAGTAGGATGACTCACGCAGTGAAGTTCACACATATTCAAATCACCGTGATTCGAATGCGTCTGCGGCTGCGCCCGTAATACTGCACGGCTCAAGGATACGTCATCAGAAGACGTGAGCGTGACCCACTGCTCTGGGGATCCAAAACCCAGGAAGGAGGCCAGACGGGACCTCGTTGTGCCGACCCAGCCTTCGTACACCTGCTACTCGTCTCGAGCGCGCTGTTTCTCGGAGATCTCGCACCTGTGCCAACAATATCAGGTCGCAATCCATGAGGTCTCTGTTTGGGTGATGCTAGGCGAAACTTGATGACTGCAATCCATGCGTCGGTGGCGGAGGGTTTGCAGGAAGGACGTTAACAACAGGGATGCCATCGTATCGTTTTTTCAACCGTAACAGAAGATGAGACACGTGTTCCAGGATGCTCCAGGTGGTCCACTATTCTCGAAAATTCCAAATGACACTGCCTGCATGATCTACAACGATGTAACCTACAACGAAAATACCTATTGCACTTCGATACACCAGCGTGGTAAAGTTTCATGTTCAAGGCCACACCTACAGGTAAAGAATACCAGTTCATTCCACCGTGACGTCATGTGATCAATGTTGGCAGAAACGTCCTTATTGGACAGGGGCGTGGTGATGTTTTGATGGGAATCAGGGTGACAGAATTTATTTAGAAGTCGAAGTCTTTTCGCATTCCTCGTCAGGCAGACAGGATGTCAGGGAAGGGACCGCGGTCAGTCCTTGATGGAACGTTTTTTTGAGCCCATTGAAGATTCCTCGTCGACCGAAACCACTACCTTCAAGGCAAAGTGCCACTTCAAGCTTCATCTGAGTTGGCGTCTCTAACAAATGTGAAAAATGTATTGCAGTATCAGTATTTCTGTATTTGTATTTCTGCCCTGCCTAAAATGTATTCCTGTATTTGTATTTCCAAATACTTTTTGCCTCTATTTACAATGTATTTCCGATACGTATCGCGATACATTTTTACAGATGTATTTTAGTATCAGTATTTTGGCTACTATTTTAATGTATCCCAGTATTTGTATTTCCAAATACATTTTCCAGTATTTCTGCCCAACCCTGCCGCGTTAAGGATTAATCGCAGTTTTTGTTTATAGAAACTCCAGGTAGGACTGATTTGGTAGCTGTCGAGAGTGTTGTGTTTGCCGGTTTTCTGCTTGCCGCCGTCGTTCATAGATCGCGGCAACCTTTCCAGCCTCGGCAACCAGACAACTGGTTGCTGCCGTCGCTCATAGATGGTGGCAACATTTCTTCGGAGGAAGAAGAGCGGGAACGGAATGAGCGGCGATGTGCGCAGCAGCGCGTATGGTTCCGCAACCGCAGCGAGGCCGTTATCGCCTAAAGTTCAACTGCGTCGAGCGCTTCAGATTCCCTTGCGAAAGATGAGCAGATCACTCGCCTGGAAAGCCACCGCCGAAAACAGACGCTACAACTCAGTGTTGCGGGATGGGCACCCCCATTCCATTCCAATTGCATTCCGGGGAATTAGAGTTTTCGATAATTCCATTCCTTTCAACTCCTAGGAATGGGGACACTGGGCCCATTCCCACTCCTGGAATGACTGAATCGCTCCATTCCATTCCTCTGATTCCTCAACGTTAAAAGTGTCACTTGACAGCTGCATTACGTTGGGGGGTTGGGCAGAAATATTCAAAAATGTATTTGGAAATACAAATATTGGGATAGGTGAAAATAGTTGCTAAGATACTGATACTCAAGTCTCAAATATATGTGTAAAAATGTATCGCGATGCATTTTAAAAGTCTTTGGAAATGCAAATACAAGAATACATTTTAGGGAGGGCAGAAATATAAATACTGATAATGCAATACATTTTTCAAATTTCTTTGAGACGCCAACTAAGATGAGGCTTTAAGTTTGAAGTGGAAGTTTTTTATGGTCCCGAAATTACTTTCCCGCAGGCTTGGCACTTCGCCTTGAAGGTAGTGGTTCCGGACGAAGAGTCTTCAATGGGTTTAAAAAACGTTCCATCAAGGATTGACCGCGGTCTCTTCCCTGGCATCCTGTCTGACTGACCAGTGATGCAAAAAAACTTCAACCTCTTAAAAAATTCCATCAAGACATCACCACTTCCCTGTCCAATAGGGGCGCCCCTGTCAGCACTGATCACATGACATCACGGTGGGAAGAACTAGTATTCTTGAATCTGTAGGTGTTGCCTTGAACATAAAACTTTACCCACGCTGCTGTATGAAAGGACAATACGTACTTTCGTTGTAGGTGACCTCGTTGAAGACCATGCAGGCAGTTACATTTGGAATTTTCGAGAAATGTGTACCGCCTGAAGCATCCTGAAGCACATGTCTTATCTTCTTGTTTCGGTTGAAAAATCGATACGGTGGCATCCCTGTTGTGACGGTCCTACTTGCCGACCTTCCGCCTTCAACGCATGAATGGCAGTCCTCAAGTTTCGCCTAGCATCATTCAAACAGAGACCTCGTGGATTGCGACCTGAGATGGCCGGCACAGGCGCGTGCTCTCCGAGAAACAGCGCGCTCGAGACGAGTCGCAGGTGTACGAAGTCTGGGTCCGCACAGCGAGGCCACGTCTGGCCTCCTTCCTGGGTATCGGATCACCAGAGCAGCGGGTCACGTTCACGTCGGCTGATGACGTACCCTTGAGCCGTGCAATATTACAGGCGCAGACGCATTCGGATATGTGCTGAACTTCACTGGTGAAAGTCGCCAACGCCCCCCCTCCCCTCCCCCCTCTGTTCTTGCTTTGACGCGTGTATTTTGTATTGCCTTTTTTTTGCGTATAAGTCTGTTAGGACCTTACGCGGGTTCGCAGTTTCCCGCTCATTTTATTTCTGAACAACCCACTCGCTGACTGGCTCAGTATAGCTGAACGTAAAAAAAAAATATATAAAAATAAAGAACCTGGCTCATTCCATTCCCATTCCATTCCGGTCAAAAGGCGTCTAATTCCATTCCCATTCCATTCCCATGAACGTTGCCGCCATTCCATTCCCATTCCATTCCGGGGTTGCGAAAATGAGGAATGATTCCGGAATCATTCCAACTCCGGAGTGGCAACTCCGCAACACTGCTACAACTCCGTTCCTCTTCCTTCTTTACCAGAGTGGAAAGGCTGAAAGTTTTTTTTCTAATAACTGAGGAGCAAAAAAATAAAAAGGAGACATTGGCTGCCGCTATAGCGGCGTCGGCTACCCCTTCTTTTTTGTTCTTTGATCGCAGTTACGCAAAGTGAATGGTTTGAAATTTGCGTAGCATAGAACCAGCGGAGTTTAAGCATAGATGGACGTGACACGGTTTTAAAAAAAGGACATGCGCGTTTTTTTTTTTTTATTGTGCCAAAACAGAGGTGACGACAGTCAAATTCTACCACTTAAGGGGGTGTTCATTTTTTAACTTTACTGCGCACTCCTTAGTTTTATGCGACTGTTTAATTTTGTAGCGTGAGCCATGTATACGCGCCGTTGTGTTACGCCCGCTCGTTCTGCGCATGCAATCATCATGCATCTGATCGAATGCTTGTGGTTTAAACTTATGTTGTGTTCAATACACCGTTCGTTCGTCGCATGAAACGCAAATGCCTGCAAGGTTGTAAAGGAAAAAGAGAAAGAAAAAGAACCAGGCGATCTGTTGTTAGCGCTAACTGTGCCGGTATTTGTACACATCAGGGCGGCCGGATAGTACAGTTGCAAAAAATGCTCGCCGCCCATGCGTAACGAACACACACACAAAGACGCAGAAAATGCCAACCGTTTCTTTAGGGCACTGCAGCTAACATAAATCACCGAAAAACCTAATTCACGGGAATTAACCCTTTTGTCATTTTCGGCAGGGCCTGGAAAGATGTGCTCAGCATCGAACTCATCTCCAGAATGCAAGGAACAAAGCTTGGGCAAGTTAGCAAAACAGAGGCTCCATTTTCGTGCTCGCTCGAAGGGGAGCGTGCGCAGAGGTCATCGATATGTAAGTTAAACCTATAGACACACTCCACTCACTGAACTCACGCGACTGCGGTGGCGCTGCTGTCGGTACTGCGCATGCGCAAACGCTCCACTCCTCCCGGCTTTGTTTTCTGCGCACGCGCAGTGCCCACACCTGGTGTGGGTAAAGCAGGCTTGTTTGTGAACTCTGTGTTGGGGTATAGGTGAACAAAATAATCTACGAAGAATTGTGTAATGCCATGCGCGTCTCCAAGGAAGCGCGCTCGTGGCCGAACGGTTATCGTGCTTGGCTAGACCTGCAAAAGGCCGAGGTTCGATAACACCGCCACAAAAAAAAAAAAAAAAAAAAATCACGAATCGACAATTGATAAGGTGACGAATCACTAAAGTGAACTATAAACGTTCAAAAGGGGCAAACTAGCGCCCAAAACAAAACAGAAGAAGGCTAGCGTCGCAGGCGTCGATGTCGTCGTAACAGCGGGATCGAGCGCTGGGACGAGACTGGCTTCGGCTCGGCTCGCGGAGCCCCATGTACAAGCGTGGTGCTTTTGAAACAATCAACGTAGAAGCTTCGGTGCGCAGAATATTTCGACCTCAAACGAGCAACAGGGTTCTCGAATTTATCAGAACGCGACATTTACAAAAATAACAAAACGGTGCGTTAACTCCCAGGCATCGAACCTCGGATTTTTGCGTGGGGGCCAAGCACGATAACCATTCGGACACGGGCGCGCTTGCACGCACACGCGCATAAAATGCAACGCATCTTGAATAGCAGAATAAAGGGGGCCTGCAAGATGGAGCACACTGAACACTGTTTCAAATGAACTACCGATCATTTTAAACACTACCTGATCTTGACTTCAGTGCCGACGGTGTCAACATTGGCATGCACAGACCGAACCAGCTATTATAGTGTGCTTATAAACGCTTCCGGCGCGTCAGAGTGAGCGATTATCGCCCACAATTACGTCCGAAGCATACGTGATTGTGTGGATCGTCACAATCAATAAAACAAAATGTAAAATCAGGGCTCTGCTCATGATAACAACGAACATCGCTCGATATGGCTTCACGCAGTGGCGGATTCAGAGGGGAAGACCAGATGTCCTGACCCTCCCTCGGCTTTGAATTACACACGTGTAAAATTCATCTCATAACGCTGACACCCTTCTGGAAAGAGCTATTTGGCTGCAGGCTTTTGCAATTCTGGTTCTTTAAAGGTGTATTTCACAAGCCGACTTAGCCACTTTGTGTTGCTATGTCGTCGCGTCAGCGACGCAGTATGAGATCTTCAATCCTTCTGCGCGAGCATGAAATCTCCAGCGGGTTTGCGCGCGAGAAATCTTCAGAGCGCGTCTCCTCTTAGGATTTAAAGTTCAGCCGGCGTCGATCCCGCATGTGATGAAAGCTCTGAAAATTCGGCCTGTGCCTCCAATATTACTGAGATTGTTTTAGAGATGTTTTTTCTGTTATTGTCTTGCACGTTAGTTCTCGCTGGCGACATGCATGACCAAAAATAGTGATGGGACCAGTAGTTTGATGCCCCGCTCCCGCTTGTAAAATTGCCCCTGCCTTTCACCAAAGCAATCTTCCGAAAAGAAAGAATCGTCTTGTTTTAATTGTTGTCGCCCAAGGTGCCCGCGCGGCTACGGCGTCTCGCGCGTTTGCGCAACTACGACGAGATGTCATGCTAAACCCCGCTCTCGCTCCTTGTTCATCAGTATCTGCTGTACCGTAGCTGGGCTTAATAACCGCTCTCGTTTCATGATGACTAGTCCGACGAACGATGCGGTTTCCTCTTGGAAACACTAAACTGCCACGCAGGATAGTATCAAACAGGTGTAAATACGCACTGCCGAAAGAACGTAACTCATTTTGGCGATACGAGAATGCAGAAAACAAACAGCGTGCATACGAAAGACAACGTGCTTGCGAAACCATCGCACCTCATTTAGCGCCAAAGTTATTCGACAGCTCATTTTTAGGCAGTGTTCTTGTAGCGCACGGTGCCTCTCGTTGTAAAAAAAGGTAATACTAAGTGTCTAGATGATTGTCTCCGCTGACCGGCAGACGGCAGAAGGTAGTCTACGCAGGAGACGTCGTTCTGAGCTCGGACAAGACTGAGATCCGTGAAAGTAACTTCCCCTTTGTTGTCTGATTGGCTTGAGAGGAGCCGAAATGTTTTTCCGGTATCAAAGATATTGCCCTCACAACGACCGGAGGAAATGTGGACTAAGAGGCGGAACACTGAAGTTTATCGAAGATTTCCAGGTCAACATAGGAAGTTTACGATGAAAATGGAGAACACGTTGAGCAATCGGTGAGAATGGTGGTCCGTATCATCACGCTACAATGGCTACGCAGTCTTAGCTTCAGGGAAAAAAAACATCCACCTGCCACAGTGTTTCTACGTCTATTATGAAGCGAAAGAACTCCCGCTAGTATCACTCATGAGACTCATTAGAGGAAGCCAGGGTGAGGGAGCCTGTGTATGTCTCGCTTACAATGGCGCTACAACTTGTTTTCTTGTTGCCCAGTCTGCAGTGTGCTAGAGGGTCACTGACTGGCAATCGCAACATCAATACTTTTTCATAGTTTCGATACCTTAAAAAGGGCGTAGTAAAACCATAGGTACCACATCATTGCCAAATCCTTGTTTCTAGAGTATGAAACAGCGTGTAAAAATCTTGGTCCTTTACGCCTCCAGGCTGGGCTCCTCCTCTCTTCTTTTATGCCATGGCGTAGTAAACGAATACATCTAAAGAAAAAATATAGCGCCAGTTGCATGTTTGCAAGAATTGATTATGAAAATCATCAAACTCGTTATGAGGAAAAGGAAAAAAAAAAAAAGAGAGAACTTTTTACGCCGCTAACTTTCAAATACAAAACCCCTGTATCCGGAGGTGTTATTGACGAGGCATCGGCCGTCTCCTGGTTTGTTTGGTGCTGGGTGCATTGGGAGGGACTAGGACGATTGAAAGGTAGGGGCGGGCTCGCATAGTTACTCTTTTCTATGTTTACGAATAGGGTTCTGTGTTTTCGATATATACCGATAAATACCGATAATTAACCCCCGAGGCGTTTTTTTCTGAATCGGTAAAAACTGAAAAACACCGAATTCAAGCTGCTGAAAAGGTGGCAGCTTTGCTGAAAGAATTTTCTAGACCACTTTCTTTTCTCGTTGACCGAGAACACAGCCCCACTGAACTGTCCTTGGGGTCGTCCCTTTCTTTTGAAACCATGTTTATTGCCCCGTTCCCTTCCCTTATTTTTTTTAGGACAACGGTTTTCAAGTCTTTGGCAGGCACAGGTTTCCTGCTATATGAGAGAAAGGAGGAAAGGCGAAAAGGAGAGGGAGGAAGGGGGGAAGGCAATAGGGCAATGCATTGGCAGCTTCTGGAGAGCTCACAGCAAGGAATGGCCAGTCTTGTCAAAAGCTTTTTTTGATTTTCTTGCCATCCCCGTTTCAAGCGCGAACGTGGAGCGTGCGTTTTCTGGACTGCGTTTTCTCAGCCGCAAGGAACATGCTCCGATGACTGACAAGTCTCATACAATGTACATGTCCATTTTTTTCAACAAGTTTCAGTTTTGATACCATGCTTCTGAAAGCTGCACGCTTTCTGTTATTTCCATATATATGTGCATCGTGTGACGTGTTTGGTGTGTTTACAATAAACGTGTGTAATGTGAGGCGTGCCGTGGTTTTTTTAGTAAATAAGTCGCTTTGCAACACAAGCCCCGATAATCACCGATTTCTTTCCAGCATTAAAATTAAACACCGAAAAACACCGATTCCAAGAGAAAAAATAAACACCAATAAATAACCATCGAATCTGAAGAAAAATAGATACCAAAAACGCGGAACCCTAGTTATGAATACCTCTTGGACTTCGACGGGGCAATTGTCCTGCGATCAAAAAGAGTTATCCCTCACGTCTTTCACCGAAATCTGCAACACGACGACTTTTTTGTATCTGTTTAAAAGACGCTTTAGACAGACTAAGTGAAACACCGATGCGAAAAGAAACTGGATCTTAAAAGCGTCAGGACCCTTGCCGCGAAAAAAGAACACCACAAAGGCAAACGCAAAGCGAAATAATCGCGCGCTTGGCCTGTTGACTGGTGCGCGCGTTCGTGATTGCGGTGATCCATGAGCGAGAAATAAAGAAATTTAAGCGACACTTCCGTCCAATACTTTTTTATGACAAGACATTTCATTTATTTGCATGAGACCGAGCGCCTAAAGCACCAAATCCTCCCCTAGCTATGTGGACAGACCGCGTCTGGGAGAACGAATACGCATCGCTTTGTATATACACTGTCGCGCTTTCGAGCGCGCCGAGGGAGGGGGCTGTAGCCGACGCACCGAGACACCAGAGTCACCAAGACAGCACGAACGGCAGTCTCTGCCGACTCGAAGGCTGGTCACGACGATAGATGGCGGCAGCCACCCTTCCCAAATGAAAGCTGCGATTGTCCAGCCGTCCCGACAGCGCAGAAGTTATCGGCTCCAAGGTAACTGGGAATTCGCAGGAGTAATGTATTCCCTAGTTAAGTGTTTACTTTCGTTTGAATTCACCTAAAAATGCGAGGAGTGCATCACTTACCGATCTAGGTTCTTGGTACAAGCAAACGTTACAAATCTCGTTTTTTTTTTCGAAGTTAATTATTTTCTTTTGTTTCTCGGCAAATTCGCCTTTTCCAAGCTTATGTGTTTTACGATGATTCCTGTGGATCATCTGCAGTCGTTAGCGATAATAAAGAAATATTGATGCTGAGCTTGTTTGAGGCCTTTTAACGTGTGAGTTTGACGCACAAATTGCTGCCACCTCAGGGTAAAGCTCCGCTGGTGGACTCGAGGATAAAGCTGATAGCCTATGCCGGTGCCTTCCTACTGAAAAATTACGCCGACGCCACAGACCTGGCCCCGGATCATGTTCGGGACTTGGCAGTGAAGCTTGTCAACAGGACCACTGGCAATCTCATCGTAACGCTGTCATGGACCTCTACAGGAGCTAACCTAGACACCGGCAGAGGTAGGAGTCAACAGTTCTTACTGCCTATCTTGAGATTAGTGACCCGTGTGAAACCGCACGTTCTGGAACAGCTGAAAAATTACGTTCTGAGTTATACTACTGACTTTACGACGAGAGCTAAATAGAGGCCTTCTTTTGCGATTTTGTGCGCATATGTCACTAACAAAGCAACTGCGATGCTTTTTTTTATCTACCTGGCTGCTTTGAATACCTGCTTCTACTTCCGCGACCTACCAGGATTTCCTCCAATACCGCTTGAGAACCACTTAAGTTGTTTACTTCAGTTTTCTGGCTGCGCCACTCCTGTCGCCCCTCTTCACGAAAAGTTCCGCAACCATTGCCGCCTCGTTTTGGATGAGTTAGGGCGGCAGTGATGCTGGAGACGTTCCTCCCGCCACTTTTAAAGTTTTCCCGCTGAACACCAGTTTCAGCCATACGCACTGATAACGCAGTGCTCTCCACACTCGTCTAAATTTACACGCTCAAGACCCGATGCCCAGATCAAGAAAACGGTATGTGGAGCGCAAGTTCCTCTGCTCTTTTTGCAGGTGTTGTTGTGACGTCAGAATGCAGAGCTCTGATTGGCTCTGATTTAAGAATAGTGAGTACACCTGAAAGCAAGCAGCCTTGGGTTCTATATACTATATCCCTAAATTAGAGCCAATCAGAGCTCGGCATTCTGACATCGCCAAAACATCTGTAAAAGAAACAGACGAACTTTCCCTCTGCATTGCCTATCCGAGTTATTTTGTCTTTTTTGCAGTTCCTGCCATATTTGTGTGTCCTCCATGGTCCCGGGAAGTTCTGGAAAGCCACCGTACAGTGCCCTGATCTTGGCCTTGGCGTCAGATTTGTCTGCGTATTCCTCCACTGCTCACGTCATTCATTTACATTTCTTCATTGAGTTAGTCGAGCCTACTGCTGCCGCCATTGCTCCGAACTCCTAAACTCTTGCTTCACTATCCCGCCTCCCATAGCCTACATGGCGGTTCGGGGTAGCACTAACATGCCTACTTAGCTGGCAGGTTGCATTGGCAGCACACGTATCGGTGCCACCCTTGTTCCGGAGAAACCCATAGAATTCATTCCCTGTTATACTTCCTTTCACCTTATGTTGTACCGCAGCGAAGGCTAGAAGCGCCAGCTCATAGCGTTGGCAGTCGCTCTTAAGTCACGAGAGCTTGTGCCGCCGAGATGTGCCCCAGAGCAAGGAGCTCGCGCTTGTAGTCTTTCCTGCGGTACATCATAAGGTGAAACAGAGTATAGCACTTGCGGAATTCTCGTTAAGAACATCAGCTTCTTGTGCTCCATCAGCCCTGCGTGCAAGAACCTCGCCGTAGTTGCCAGTCCTTGACTGCCTGCAAGACGAGCCCGCGGTAGCGGCATCGCGAAACCGTATCCCGGGAAACACTCCGCAGGACCCGTACAGTGTATCACGGGCCTTGGTTCCTAGGACGCTATCAAGGCGTTTACCTTGAACAGAAAGGGAGCGCCATATGGACCTATGGCCCCAGGATGGTGAGGCCGTAGGCAGCCAGGGAGTCGTCGGAACGTCTTGTTTGCTTCAATTTTTGGGTGGCAAGACTCTGGGTGGGGATCATCTCGGCGTCACCAACACCTCAGCTGATCATGCGAACTCTTCTACTTGCTGAGCGTCTTGCGGGTTTTTTTTGCCCTCCTTGGTCGCTTTTAGGCGTCTGTTCCATGCTTATATTCGTTGGTCCAAAGAATAGTTAGTAGTTTCCGCGAAGCAGTGAATAACTAGGAGTTAAATTTTGGTCACAGCAAGAGAAAGATCTCATTTTCTCTCGCGGAGAGACTGAAGACAGCGTTAGTAGACGGTTAATCTGCTAACGCCAGCGAAGAACATGGTTCGTCTACTACGAAGCGTCATTCGCAGACGGAAATAAAAAAAAAAAGAGAACACCAAACATGGACATTTGACAGACCGATAAATGTTTATCGCCTGCTACAAACCGAGCGCCGCTGTCAGGTGGGCCTGGACGCAGACTGGTGTTGTGATCCTCTACTATTTCACGTGAAAATACTTGACAAATCGCGCTTTGTTTGCAAATATCAAGCTATTCTGCTGCATCTCAAGCTGACATCTACCAGGGCATGAAGAAGTAGTATGAAGAAGCGCATCAGAGGCCGCGAGACGTCTCTCGCTATTTGCCTGTTGCTGAGTCGTTGTCACTAAAATATTGCCCGATTGCGAACTCGCGAATGGGTCAAAAATGTCTTATAGATCGATTATGCGCAAGCTGCAGCACCACGTCCAATCAGCAGACTAGAATTTTCTCGCTCTCGCCAAGACCAAAATTGGACCGCAGGCGAACCACGTTGCAGTTCTGTTCCCTCTTCGTGTTGGCGTTGGCAGCAACTTCCCTTGTGAGAACCATGTACTCGGAATCTTGCGTAATAAATTGAGCCTGGTAGTCTGGAACATCAATCTTTCCTTGGTAGTCTTTGCTTTTACAGGTGATCTATGGAACAGAGTTGATTGCCAGGACGCACAGCCGCCTTGTGGGTCTTTCTGAGGCCCTCCAGAATAATATTAAAAAAAAAGAAAGACGTTTACAAATCTCTGTAACGCGAAATTAGAGCGCAGCTCTTGAGGAGGAGGAGGGGAGGGTATGGAGAAGAAGGTATACCCTCCTCCCCCTACGTACCCTCCCCTCCTTCTTTCCTTCGCCCCTCTTTCTCCCACCCCCTCCATCCCTCTTCCTCCCTTACCCCACCCTCCACCTCCTCCTCTGTTCCTCCTCCTCTCCCCTACTCCTCTCCTTCCCTCCTCTTCCTCATCTCCCCTCCTCCTCCCCTCCTCCTCCCCTTCATCTTCCATCCTCCTCCTCCGCCCCTTCTCACCGCTTCTTACCACTAAATTTAGCGGGGAAACTGAATGCGCAGTGTTGCATTATGGGACGTCACATACCTACACACCAATTCAGTTTCTTCGCTAAATTTAGCGGGGAATTGAATTGGAGCATAAGTCTGTGATGTCCCATAATGGAACCCGCGTGGTTGCGGCGACGGCGACACCAACAGCGGCGCCGTTATACGTGGAAACAGGCACCTACGAGCTGCGCTCTAACATAGCGCGTGCCTTGGTTTACAGCAGACTCCCTGGACCTGAGATCGAGCTTAAAATCGAGGGACCTCATCTACAAGTTTGAGGGAGCAACGAAGATAACAAACGACGACGTTTTGGAGGGCGACTTGACCCCCAAAGACCCATTCCGGTGAGCGATACTTTGTTGCAGTTCGACTTCCTTATCCGCGTAATACATATTTTCGCACCACATCATGATGCTACGAATAAACAGACTTTTTGCAATGTTATAGATGTTATTTAAACACTTCGGTACAACCGGTGTGCACGGACACATAGGAATTGTATCAAGTACAACAGTTGGTTACTGAAGTAAATCTGTCAGTCCACCATCTCACCAGCGCTTAGCTGCATTCGTATTTAGCGCCAACGTGGTCAGACGAAAGGGAGTAGAGCTTCCAGTGCACACAAATTGGGGCTGATTTGTGCTGTTAGGCTGCAGATAAATTTTCTGCTTTTCCTTGGCCAGAAAATCGGTTTGTGAATACGTCCGACTGGCCTGAAGGGCGTTCCATCAATTTTCCGCAGGTGATCCCAGTGAATTTCCTAAGTTATTTTGTACACGGGTATATGTATTTAAATTACAAAAATTGTATTCCTGTAACTTACAACGTCCTAGCAATTTATAATTGTACTAATTCTTTACTTTCGAGTGAAAGTGACTTTAGCTTTAATTTAATTGTTTCGTATATGCCATAGCAAACTTAATTTCCATTTACAATTCTACTCTTTTTTAAATTTTAAGGCTGTATCTTTGATCTGTAGCACCATTGATTGGCGAACATACGCTTATTGCCTGCCTCTTTGCCCTTCTGGGAAATTGTGCTTTGAAGGCGCCGTCACTGTGCAGGATGTTGACCGCAGACACATAGATCAGGAATTCTGAAAGCTACGGTATCGGTGACGGGCACAGAAGATGCCCCACACAAAGGGGGAGTTGCTCCAATGTGATCGAGATCTTACCATGACTCATGTCGGGCATTCACATAATAAACGTTCGAACCTCCATTGGATTGTTGGCGCCTACCAATACCAACGGATCACTTCGATTTTGAACAGCCGCGATCAATATAGCACGGACAATATGTTTGGTGTTCCGACAGAATAAAACAGCCGACCCATATCATACTCAAATCTCCTTTCACATACCATGGCATTATTTTAAGTTATGTCAAACGAAATATAACGAATACAATACACCCATGTACTGGATTTGCAGCAGACAAATATTCTGAAGTACATTTAAGCGCGCAAATAATGTTTCCACAGTAACATATAGTTGAGAACGGATGTATTTGAAAAAAAAAAGTAATTTAGAAGTATTATATTTTTAAAATGAAGATTAATTGGCATGCAATACATCTTGCCTGAATAAATTGGATTTTAACTAACTATATACAAATTTAAACAGACGTAAAGGTAATTAAATCACAATCCAGATGTAGTCTGCACAGATACGACCCTTTACACATACGGCTCTGTTAATAATGTGACGGCCCGGCGACCTTACCATTGGAGCCTTACAATTGGCATCATTCCAAACTTGTGAGGTAACCTGTTGTATCGCGGGGACTGCGTTTGTTGTTACTGACATGAATGAGTGCTTTATCTAAGAAGAGTTTCGGTGCTATATTCTGATGCAGGTTAACAAAACTAGTACAAGTTCTTCTCTGAAAGCCCTTCCCTCTTTTCACTTTAGTGGAAGGAAGGCATGAGAGGAGAAGAGTCCACTTGTCTCATCTCCAGAGTTTGTTCTGCTAGAGTAGAAAGAGTGGAGGGCTTTACGGCAGGAGCCAAATGCTTTTCTTAATCTGCATCAAAGTATATAATTCAATGTTCACAGCGCTGAACGTTTCCAGATTAGAATAAGCGTTACCTGTGTCCACTAGGCGCTCTTGCGAGAATGCTCTTAACTTTTGAAGATTTATAAAATCTATAGCCACCGACCTGTGACGTTAGATTGAGATGAAAGAGTTCAAAACTGGAACTCTAGATTCGTTGTTGGTGAAAACACGATTAAGAAAAACGATACTTACGACATCTCCCTAGAATATGATGTATTCTGCCACCTTGAGATAATCGACACGAACGAACCACCCTAACTAGTGTGCTTCCTTTGTTCTCCACACTTTCATGTCGCTTGCCGCTGAAGTCTCCACACAGTCAAGGTCCGGCTTCCCCAAGCACTGGTCTCGGCGTCCCAGTACAAGCCCGGCAGCATCTTCCTGGGACTACGTACAGAGAACAACCGAGGAAAGAAGTCCCAGGTCTCTAATATTGCTCCCGTGGTCTGGCCCACTGCAGTGAAAACGACCACAGTGAAAACGACTACAGTGAAAACGACTGCAGTGAAAACGACTCCAGTGAAAACGACTAGAGTGAAAACGACTGCAGTGAAACCGACTGCAGTGAAAACGACTGCAGTGAAACCGACTGCAGTGAAAACGACTGCAGTGAAACCGACTGCAGTGAAAACGGCTGCAGTGAAAACGACTGCAGTGAAACCAACTGCAGTGAAACCGACTGCAGTGAAAACGACTGCAGTGAAAACGACTCGGCGCACGACGGCACCTCAAAGGACCTCTACGCCCATGACCTACGTCCCCGAGCCCTATACGCCCACGACCTACACCCCCGAGCCCTACGCCGCGCCGGACAAAGGATGGTCCCTCGCTGCCATCATGGCAGTCCTCTTAGCCTTGCTCTTCCTCGTGGCCGTTGTCATCATAGGCTACTATACTCTCAAGCGGTCAAGCGACGACACACGTGGGAATGAAGGGCGTTTGGCCGGCTACGGTGACACTACAATGGGGGACACTAGTTTTCGTGACACCACTTCAGGTTCGTGAGAGAAAATAAAAACCGTTTTTTTTTTTTAAAGTGGCTTACATGAAATTCATTGCAGAAAGCTAAAAGTCAGTCAGAATGCGGTATATATCAAGCTAGCGGTGAAGACAGAATGCGATAGTTTGAAAACAAAACGTTACCTTGATTTAAAAGAAAAAAAAAAACACGCACACACACTCTCAAACGAAATATTTACACGAGCTGACGTCTTTCTATACCTAATAGTTTTCAAACCAAGAAATGGTATTTTAACAGCATGTAGCATTCCTCAAAAAGATAAAACCTGTCGGCAAGATAATCTTGCTTTTTCTTTCTTTCTTCCCGGTTTCGTCGCCGAAGTAAATATCACAGGCGTCCAAATTGCCATTTCTTAGTTCGACGAATGTTAGGAGTAGGAAACATCGGCTCAAAAAAGTTTGTATTGTTTCATTCCGGTCACGACATGTACTCAAACTTTCGAATCCTATATTTCTATCACTAGTTTCATAATCCGACTGAGTTTCAGCATTCTGCAATGCTCAGTTTATTTGGGCTTTATTTGTGCGCCCCGAAAACCCTGATTTTATTTTCTCGCACGGAACCTATACTTAAGAACCACCATTTATAGCAGCTCTATGGGTAAAATGATTACGACTGGAATTGATGGCACGGCAAGCGTGTCAAGTGACCGACGTCATGTACGCAATAAGGGGTGGTAAAAAAATTGCGAAGCCTTGTTTCGAACGGAAAGCTTTGTCACTCAGCCAGTCTTATACGCGGTACTGAAAAAAGTAACCCATTACAATTGCAAATATTGTTTTTAATGTAAATGATTATAGAAATCAATTACTGCGTCGCAAAAGTAATTGAAAAATCACCAGAAAGAAATTGATTCCTTTTCAGGTTACTAAACTTTTCATTGAGAAATCAAAAAGGCTCATATATGTTGAAAGTGAGTGTAGGAAAAACTGCCCAGGAAAATGTTTTTCCTATAATAAATGTCTCCAGAAAAAATGGCCTCAAGTGGAAAGTAGGAAAACAAATGGTCCCAAGTGGTAAAAAAAAATGATATGTCCCACGGAAACCATCTTGAAATAGAAAAAATTAACCTCGCCAAGTTCTTACCAAACTAATCACAGTATATTTCGAATGTGCGTCCTTTTTTTAATCCAAAGTAAAAGTGAACTAGGAGAAGCACTTTGCCATACTGACGTGAACATTCTAAGTACGTGCGGGAACGTTGTGTCGATGTTCATATGCCAGGAGAGGTTTCCAATCTTCCTGTATATTTATGTAAGATCTGTACTGGTATAGCGTTGTCTGCTTGTCAAGTCGAGTCTCGCGTTGTTGAGCCCGGCGTGTTTTGTAGTGTGTACTTGAACCGCGTCATGTCTTCCAGGAGTTTCTGGCCGTTTGCGGTGTCTGCTTTGTAGCCTCAGTTGGTATGTGGCAAGTTGAAATCTCCCCCTATAATCTTTCGTTCTTTTAGGTAGAGGATGCTTAGTTGTTCTATACACCCATTGTCCCTTTGTGATTTGCTGCTAGCCACTTGCCTGTAGTATACAGATGCGAAGATTATGGTTATTCCTTGATGCGTTGCACGGACTGCGCCGACTTCTTTTCTGTATGTGCACCATCCCGTCAAGTCAGTTTCATGTTGTTGCCAGTCCGTTTGCAAATACACCACGGCTTGCACCTTGGGTACGCCTTGGTTGGGCTTTCGGCCTGATGGGATCGACGTACTGGAGTATTGAGTGTAACTTGTTAGGTTGATGCAAGTTGTATTTACTTCTTATAACAGAGTTGCACTTCTTGGAACAGAGTTGCATCTGGACGTTTTGATGGTCTGTTCGAGTCATAGAGTTATTATAATGTACGCTAGAGGTTCAACTGGCGCTAGTGTCTATGCGACTTCCGTGACGCAAATTGAAGCAGACAGCAACCAGTCTACTTTTGCGGTGCTCCTGTGCATTCCTATGGGAAAACGCGCGTGCATTTTGTCTCTTCGCCGGAAAATAACACGGAGCACTTTGGTTATTAGGGTCGTACCGAATAGCATGTACCTTGATTAACACTGTAAAAGTGCAATTGCTTTAGTTAGCGCATTTTTCTTCATCAGTGAACGATATTTAACGTCGCTACATTTCAGTCCCAAACGTGTGTTCCGCAGCAGGTGTGTAAAAACAAGCGACGATTCAAAGCAAAATTACAATCGAAACGAATATAGAGTGTGTTCAAGGCTCGCCAGCATTCCGGTGACACGTGTATATTGATAATATGCCAGTCCTGTCACTATATGAAAATGACCCCGTCGTGCATGAGCGGATAAAAACCTTCAAAACGTGGAGAATAAAGTCCGTGAGCTATGAAAGGTGTCTCTTCGTATTGTTTTCTCTGCCGGGCAGCTTTTATCGCGCACTTGTTCTCAAAGATATCGAGCGCGCGGGTGATATTTTGAACGTAGAACAAGCAGCTTCGCTCAGGGCAGAAAGAATAAAACGGTACTTACTTATTTAAAATCGGAATAGATTACGTGGCCTTCAATTTATTTTGATCGTATATGCACTGCGAGTTACTGATCCAGTGTTACTGCGTAGTTCTTGCCGCCGCTCTTGATTTTCCAGATGTCAAGCTTCGTTCGTTTGGCATGTATATCCCCCATGCTGGAAATCGCCGACGCCGCGTTCGCGCTAATAGTGTCCGACAGTGCACATAAATACACGTACGAAGCCGGTTTAGCACCGTTTTTAATGCGATGAATTCAAAAGAAAAACACCGTAGCTGACCAATTCTTTCATCGGCCTGACTGAGAAATGTTCCAAGCTACCTAGTACGTACGAATTATTCTGGATATTTGCTCTTATGATCGAGCGCAGGGAGAAAATGCACTCACTTTTTCCCATAGAAATGCATTACCGGAAGTAAATTTTCGACTGGTTGCTGTCTGCTTCAATTTGCGTCTGCACGCTAGCGCCAGTTGAACCTCTAGCGTACATTATAATAACTCTATGGTTCGAGTGGTTCGAGTGTCTTATGTTAAGCACTGCCGCCAGTAGCCCCAGTCCTCTGCAGTTCCACTCATGGGCGTACCAACCGATACACGTGCCCTCCGAATCCGAAATTTGCGTTGACGAGCAGCCAATCCTGCGTGAGCGCCGTTGCTAGGCGGTCTATCGCCTGCGCCGTAAAAGTTAGTGATTGACCGAATCTGCGGAACTTCAGATTCGGCAAAGGTCGGCACATGGCGAAATTGTGAAAGAGAGTTCGGCAAAGATTCGGCAAACATTCGGCAAATGTCTGCGCACACGCACGAGCGCGACGGGGCCATGGATCGCAAACGGACGCCGCGCAGTCGTTTGTTTACCATCATACAGTTTAGTACAACTAGTGGGTGCGGCGATTTGCGGAGTAGGCGACACGGTAACTGTGCATTTGTGAGCCTTTTCCGAGCGTGGTTCTCTTCGATATTTTCTGCCTCAAGAACAGAAGATCGACCAGAATTTACGCAGTCCACTGCGCAAGTGACAAATGATGCGGTGCATTCTAGATAACGTGATTTTCATTTGACCTTTCCATTGATGCAACGAGGTAGTTGAAACATTTACTGACAACTGACAATTACGCTCAGTGCGCGCAGCCCACTACCGTCAAACTTGGCAGTCACGAGAGCTGGCCAGAATGTATGGGATGCAGCTGGCATCGTCGTCATAATGTGATACATTTTCCCCCTTCTTTTTTTCTCCATTTTTACGTACTTTCGTAGTGTGTTTATTCTGTACATTTACATGTCTGTTTTGTTTTTTCACATGTGGTGGCGGGCTGGCAGGCGCTTTGCGTAAGGTTTTTCACCTATCTGCCTAGCCCCGCACACCACTACATGGAACCCTTCCAGTATGTGCAAATAAAATTATTATTATTATTATTATTATTATTATTATTATTATTAATATAACCATCCTGTTTTCGGTTCACAAGTAGTTTGTGCGAAATCAGAATAATATTGCTTTTTAGTTCGCGTTATTTCGCGATTTTCATGTATCTGCATGAAACTAAACAAAGAACTATCATGCTCGACGTTGCACATGCGACATTCCTAACTCTTCCCATCTTCCTAAACGTCCGTGTGTGTCCTAACACCAGAAACCGGAGTTTTAAAGGTTAAAAACTGCACGTTGCGAATATGGAACGCACACTTTCATGCAACACTGAAGCCAAGTGACTCAAATCGAAAAAACATACTTATTTACAATAATATTGTTATATCTTCTGGTGAAGGCTCAGCAACCGTTGCATTCGTTTTCACGCACGAAACGATGACTCCCAGTGAAAGTAAGAACGCAGTAATTGCCTTTATTTTAAGAATGTAAACACTTGCAGGCGTGCGCTGATGAAGAGTCAAAATCAAAACTCTCGTAGCGTTATTCGTGACTGCACCAGCTACCACCCAACCTTGTTGTCACGCCATTCTCTGCAAGGAAACGCTAAAATTGCCAGTAAACACACATAAGCGACACCGATACAATTATCTTGTAGAATATCACCTTATTTAGTAATAACTGTGTCAATAGGCACTACGTGTGCCTATTGACCAAATTATACCAGGAAAGAAGAAACTAATTGACTCCGGGGCAGTACCCCCCCCCCCCCCCCCTTTCTAGACCGGTTTCCGTCAACTGCTCCCAAAAATAATCCCTAATAATCCCCGCGCTGTAACTAATAAGCCGCTTTGATTAACTAACTTAAATGCTAGAAGCATTGTAAATAAAACGGTTAAATTCAAAGATATAATTCTCAGTTATGACCCCGATGTAATAATAGTTACAGAGACTTGGCTCACGGATAGTATATCTGATATTGAGAATGTTCCGCAGTTTTATAAAATTGTTCGCAAGGACCGTTCCTCCCGGGGAAAGGGGGGGGGGGGGGGGTCGCAATCGTTATCAAAAAGAGCACTGATTTTTTCCAGCTAAATACGAAGTTCACAGCTGAGGCTCTATGGATGAAACTTTTTTTCTCTAACTCATTTATTTTTGTGGGAGCTGTTTACAGGCCACCAAGTGCTGGCATAGCTGTGATGTATGAACTTGAAGACTTCTCACAGGGGCAATCTTAGAGTTTCATGAATATAATTATGGGGGGAGACTTCAACCTCCCAAACATCGATTGGCCTTCGATGACCACAGTGGCCTTTTGTAAGCATTCCGATGCTTTAATTAATATTGCCTTCGCATATAATCTAACACAGATAGTGTAAAGTCCCTCTCGCATCACAGATTCTACTAGTTCGATTCTTGATCTTGTTTTTGTTGCTCAGAATTTTTATGTTGCCGATGATCACTGTGTGGTCACAGAGGGCTTATCCGATCATCATATGGTTGTTTTTTTATTGTCCGGGACTTGTTCCCAAACGTTGTCCTGAGAAGAAATCGGAGTTTAAGGACTATAACAGAGCACAAGACGAAAGCATAATAGATTACCTCGAACTATCGTTCGACAGATTTGCTGATAGGGCTTCAGTTCCGGGATGCGATGTAGACGAACTATGGTGCACTTTTCAAAATGCGGTGAACACGTGTATAGGAGGTATTCACTGGCCGCCATATTTGAGGTCATTGTTTAGGGCGCATGCTCAGAACGAGCTCGCATTAATAGGCTGCCAAGACCGGCAATCTTGGTGGTGCGGAATGCACGTGGCGAAAGAACTGTGGAAGCTCGCGTTCAGCACGCGCTCCGCAGCCGAGCACACAGCTATGGCCGCCAGTGAATACTCCCTATAGAAAGGTTTGTGCTACAGTGAACTAGTTTGTGCCATCTCGTAAGAAGCAATCTAAAAAGAATACCCCATGGATCACGAGGAAGATTTTACATATCAAAAGGAAAGCCAATATTCTAAGCAGAAAACGCGGAAACAAAATAGAATCGACTGCCTTACGTCATAAATTGAGAACATTAATTAAGAATTCCAAGCATGAGTACTTCAACGTTAAAATGTCGAACTTCCTTTGTGTTGTGTTCGGCAATCACAGGGGGGAACGGAGAAATACGAGGTGTCGACCAGCCAGGTTGAGCACACGAGCAAGAACGTTTATTTTCCTCTTCCTTCATCGCGCCAGTCTGCAGCACGTGCGCCGCTGTTATACGCTTATTAGCCCCGAGAGCGACCGAAAGCGTCGCTGTGGTCGGCCTTCCACGATTGGCCGAACGCTTACTATGACGTCAGAAAAGAATTTATCATCGACAGAAATAAGAGGAATGAAGAACTTTAATTTAGACGGTGTTGGCAGTGTTCCTTTGAGAGCGCAATAATTTCAAGCTTCCATCATGCTATTTACAAACACCATCTAACTTGTTTGCAAGGTAATGACGTCACAAGGGGGAACCATAGGAGGGCGCCACCAAAACATCTCGCCGCTAATAGCACATCTCCCCCTTAATTTAAAAACCTAGCCTATCGACAGGCTTTACAGAACGACCACTGCTTGTTATTGGAAGTCCCAAAGATGTTGTGGGAATGAACGCCGTGATCTCGGAAGCGGGTGGTGGTCCTTGTGGTACGGCGTACTCAGGTGAAGAGGGGGCTGGTACGGAAACCAAGTGTAGCCGGTTTCGCCTTATAACTCCCCGGTCGGTCTCAACCAGGTATGAACGTGGCGCATCCGAAGGGGATGTAATATGACCCGTTTGCAGTGGTTTCAACGGTCGGGTGCCGTGTCTTCTGTCAAAGTTAATTTTTTCTTTTGCTTTGTTGTTTTCCTCCCACTTCTTTAGAAGTTCGTGATTAGGAGTCGCTGGCTTTAAACTGCATCCAATCGTTGGGAGTGAAGTTCTTATACGTCTCCCCATCAGAAGTTCCGCTGGACTGTAGCCGTTTTCAAGAGGAGTGGCCCGGTAGGCTTGGAGTGCGCGGTAGGCATCATCTGTCTTTTTCCAGCTACGTTTGATTATTTTGACGGCTGACTCCAGAAAGCCGTTAGTTTGTGGGTATCTCGGGCTGGAAGTCTTGTGGTGGAAGCCCCAGTCTTGAGAAAATTTCTGGAATTGTGATGAGTCGAGTTTTTGGAATTGAGGTCCATTGTCACTAAATACTGTTTCTGGTGTGCCGTGTCTGGCGAAGATTGATTTCAGGTGGTCAATTACAGATGTCGTCGACAGACTTGTGAGTGGCGCAACTTCTGGGAATCTTGAGTAATAGTCGGTGACGAGCAAGTACCACTTTCCTGAGAGGTAAAATAGGTCCATGCCGACTTGTTGCCAGGGTCTTTCTGGGAAGGGCGTTGGAATTAGCGGTTCTCGTCTGTTACTTGTTTCCTGTATGCACTGGGGGCATCTTCGGACGAGGTTTTCAATTTGCGTCGGTATCCCAGGCCACCAGACAGATTCGCGTGCGCGTCCTCTGCACTTGGTGATGCCCTGGTGTCCATGGTGTATTTTGTCCAGGATGTCTTGTCTCATGGACTGAGGCACAAGGATCCTCGACCCTTTCATTAGAAGTCCTTCGTTCATGGAAATGTCATTTCTGTATTGCCAACAAATTTTACATGTTAGGTCTGCTTTGTTTTTGTCAGGCCATCCTTCAGCACAGTATCGTGATAAGAGCTGACAAACGTGGTCTTTTGTTTGTTCTTCCTCTATTTGCTGTAATCTCCTGTCTGTAGCAGGTAAATTAGAGGTGATTCCGCGAACGTATGCGTTAATCTCCTCTTCCAGTTCTCTTTCTGGAACTTCAGCTAGAGGGTGTCTTGACAAGACATCAGCGGCGACGAGGTTTTTGCCTGGGATATGCCTGATGTCATAGCTGTATCTCATCATGCGTAGTTTCATGCGCTGCAATCTCACCGGGATGTCTTCCAGACACTTTGTTGAGAAGATCGGGACCAACGGCTTGTGGTCTGTCTCTATCACGACTCTCAATCCAGTGATGTAGTCACGAAACTTTTCGCAGCTCCACACAACAGCTAAACCTTCTTTTTCTATCTGCGCGTAGCGCCTTTCCGTCTCATTGAGGGTTCTTGACGCATAAGCTACTGGACGGTATGTGTCGTCTCTCTGCTTCTGTCGTAGTACTGCTCCGATACCGTAGGATGAGGCATCCGCCGAGATAACCGTCAGTTTCTTGGGGTCAAACAAAGCGAGTACTGGGGTTGAAGTCAGCGCTAGTTTGAGGGTGTCAAAAGCTTTCTGTTGTTGATCTTCCCAAGCCCATTCGTTCTTAGAGCTCAGAAGCGCCGTGAGGGGATGCGCTTTTTCTGCTAAATGTGGCACAAATTTCCCGAGGTAGTTTGTCATGCCCAGAAAGCTCTTGAGTTGGCTCACGTTCGTTGGTGCTTTCATCGTATTTATCGCTTCAAGCTTTTCCTCGTCGGAGTGGACCCCAGTTTGATCGATGACGTGACCAAGAAACTTAACTCGGGTCGCCTCAAAAACGCACTTGGTGTCGTTTAACGTTATTCCCACTTGTTGTAGCCTTGAAAGGATTGAAAGGACGATTTCGCCCACATCCAAGGCAGTGGCGATTGTTGGTGGCATCCCGTGTGTCTTGAGTAAGGGCCCTTCTCTGAGAAGGAGGATCTTTTGATGGACGGATAGCCTTCACCCGACTCACGCTGTCGGTAGGTCGAAGTTCGGCCTGCTGTCCCTTGATTGTTTCCGACTGCCGGGCCATAGTAGTTGCTGTTTCCAAAGTCAAGTTGGCGTGTAACTGCATTTTTTCGGACAGTTTGTGATCTCTGACGCCTACAACAATACGGTCTCTAATCATCTCGTCGTGCAGAACCCCAAACTTACAGTATTTAGCCAAAGCGTGAAGATCGGTCACGAATTGCTCAACAGGTTCGCCGTCTTCTTGTATCCTTGAATGGAATTTTGACATGTCGTAGATCAAATTTCGTCGAACTATGAAGTGGTCCTCAAACGCTTTGCGCACCACATCATACTGCGTCATCTGCTCATCGGTTAAACTCAGTGAAAGCAAGGCGTCTTCCGCTTTATCTCCCATAGTGTAAATAAGGGCATTCACCTGTTCGACGCTTGTTTTCGCTTGAAGCCCGCTGACCATGCGAAATCTCTCAAACCTTCGAATCCACCGGGGCCAGTCTTCTGACTTTGAGAAGTCAAACTCTTCCGGTGGTTGACATGTTAGGAATGGAGACGCCATTTTAGTTGGAACGCTAGGGCTCAACCTGGAGGAATCCCCTGTAGCCCCCGGCTGTTCGGCAGTACCGTCGTCCAGGATGTTTCAGTGACGTGGTTTCGTTTGAAATAAATCCACTTGCGCTGCCACCATGTTGTGTTCGGCAATCACAGGGGGGAACGGACAAATAAGGAGTATTCACTGGGCGCCATATTTGTGGACGATGTCTAGAGCGCATGCTCTGAACGAGCCCACATTAATAAGCTGCTAAGACCAGCAATCTTGAGGGTTCGGAATGCACGTTACAAAAGAACTGTGGAAGCTCGTCATCAGCACGCGCTCAGCAGTCGTGCACACAGATATGGCCACCAGTGAATTCTTCCTATTAGCGATGTGCTTGGCCAAAAGCGTCGCTGTGGTCAGCTTTCCACGATTGGCCAAACCATGGGCATATGAGCATTGTCAGATTGTCAACTTTGACGGTGTTAGTTTCGAATTGCGATGGTTCCTTGCTTCCACTGTGCTTTTTAAACACACCATCGAACTCGTCGTCGCACCAGATGGTAAATGGCCAGAATAACAACTGGTGATGTCATGGCGAGGCAAATCCCAGTCGTGACGTCACGGAGGGAAACCAACAGAGGGCGCCACCGAAACATCTCGGCGCTAATACGAGGTATCGACCAGCCAGGTTGAGCACACGAGCAAGAACGTTTATTTTCCTCTTCCTTCACCGCGCCAGTCTGCAGCACGTGCGCCGCTGTTATACGCTTATAGCGCACTTTGTAACGATCCCCAGAAGTTTTGGAGGCATATATCGGGTTCAAGACACTCAGTTAACAAGATCATTAATCATGGGAGAGAATTCGTTGATAATAGTTCAATCGCGAAAATATTTAACGACCACTTTGCCTCTGTGTACACCACAAGTGACAACTTCGTTCCTGAGTTCTCGATTAAACTCGCTCACGTACCAGACATACAACTATCAGAGGAGGGAATCTTCTCTGCGTTTTTTTTTTAAACGGCACGCTGAGTGGTGTTCTAAATTTCTTCTTCTAATTTATAGCAGATCGCTAGAGAGAGGGGTGGTACCTAAACAGTGGAAAGGGGCAAAGGTTGTACCCATTCATAAAAAAGGAGATAAACATGACTCATCGAATTATAGGCCCGTTTCCTTGCTCTGCTCGTGTAGCAAGGTTCTAGAGCATTTTTTATTTAGTCATCTCATGTCACATTTTAAATCAAATAATTTTTTATCAGAGAGACAGCATGGTTTCCGGCCTGGCTACTCTACGGTAACTCAGCTCCTTTATGCAGTAAATGAACTTGCAAAAGTCGTTGACCAGGGTGGGCAAATGATGCGGTATTCCTAGATTTCGCCAAGGCTTTCGATCCCAGTCACACAGCAAACTACTTATCAAGCTAAGAGTGATACTAGGAAACGATAAGCTTTTGCGATGGCTGGATTCTTACTTGAGCAACCGTAATCAGTTCGTCGAAGTAGGTGGGGCTTGTTTCCCAATTGTATCAGTTATCTCGGGCATTCCACAAGGATCGGTGCTGGGCCCACTGCTCTTTCTTGTTTTTCTAAACGATTGGACGGTTGATGAGCATATACACTGCCGGGTTTTTGCAGATGGCTGTGTGCTTTTTACTGAAATAGCTTCAAGCAATGACCAACTTAATTTAAACAAGTGCCTGTGTTCAATTTCTCAATGGTTTAACTAATGGCAAATGTTGCTAAACAGCTCGAAAAGTGTACAAATGAGAGTAACGCGCAAAAGGTCACTCTTGGAATTTAACTACTGTATACAAAACTCCCATTTACAAGTTGTGCACGAATTCAAACACTTAGGTGTCATTATCTCTTCGAACCTCAGCTGGAATAGCCACATATCCTGGACTGCTCAGAAGGCATCAGCAAAGCTATGTTCATTGAAGAGGCGGCTGAAGCACTGTACCCCTGCAACCAAGCTTGCAATCTACATGACTGTAATACGACCTGTTTTAGAATACCCGGATGTTGTTTGGGACCCTGCGACTAAACTTAATATTGATCGACTCGAGGGGGTACAGAAGAAAGCACTGCGCTTCATTTACAACGAATACAGAGAATGAGCTCTATCCCTAAATTGCACAATAGGTCGAAAATTGAGCTTCTTTCATCCCGGCGCAAATCTAATCGTCTAAAGCTTTTGTATACCATTGTATATGACTCATCACGCCTTTCATTCGACAGACTTATGCAATTTAACACATCCCGTGACACACGACATAAGCACTCCAACACAATTGTGGTATACTTTTTTGTACGAACCATTACCGAATGGAATAGTCTCCTTGCCAACATTACCAATGTTTCGTCCGTTCAGGAATTTGCTTCATCATTACAGCGTTATTTCTTTGATGTGCAGTCCTAGATGTTTTTTCTTTCACTAGCGTGTAATATGGTTATCTTCTTCTGTGTTGCCCTGTGTGCCCTCTCCTGCCTTGGCTGCCAAATGGCAGCCGGTAGTATGTATAAATAAAATAAATGAATAAATAAAACATGTTGTGTTTAAGTTAAGAAAAAAAAACATAAACCTTTTTTTGTCAGGAAAAACTAAATGTCAACGGTAAGTCCGGTAACAGTGTATTTTTGCCGAATCTTTAGAAACGTTCGGCAAAAGTTCGGCTCCGCCGAATCCCAAGATTCGGTACCGAATTTTCGATTCGGCAAAAGTTCGGCGCATCACTAGTAAAAATATGCGACGCGGGGGGCGTATTTTGCCGTCCGCGAATGGGTTAGCACGCGAGGAAGAAAAGAAAGAGGGAGAGGAGGATGGAGAAAGAGTAAAATTGTTTGATTGGCCCTTGAAGTCACGTGACCGCCACCGGCGGCTGTTCCAAGTCGTTTGGATGCCACCCCCCTCACCGCTCGCTGCGGAGCAGACTACGCGAACAACGCCACTACGTCCGCCCGCTTCTATCACTACGACGCCACGTTCAAAGGTAGGCGCAAGCTATGTATGCCATGACACTGGCGAATTTGAAGGCGATCGATGGTCCAGCAGTAAGTAACATGCACGCAGCTTGCAAAGCGCGGCCAGCGAGTCGGCTGCTTTCTGCTTACAGCCCCGGTAGCGCGCTAGGCATAAGAAACCGCTCAGCGCGCCGAAGTTACTTACGTTATAGAAATGAAGCCGCTTTCCTGCTGATCGCTAAATGACAGACCGACGTCCTCGTTATTCTTCGCGTCGGGGCACTACATCGTTAGTTGTTTGCGACGTATGCCCTAGTCCCGATTGGGGCGCGTTGTCAGGCGTCGATCGAGCTCGCCAACTTGTATGCTGTTAAACGCGGGCGAGTTTCCTATGTCTCGTACGTGTTGTCTCCGTCGTACGGCTGCGCATTACGCGATCGATTGATCCTGTACGTGCGAACCGAACTGTAGAAATTCCACCGCTTCGTCTTCACGCCCGACTACGTTAAGTTGCATGAGGCGCAGCTTTCCTTGCGCGAGTGTTCGTACGCACTTTGCGTGACCGCTAACGCATCCCGACGGCGCGCCACACAGGCTAAGCGAGTTGGTGTATGGTATGGTCACGCACGCACGCACGCACGCATGTGTCGGCAAAATATATCTGGCCCTTTATACTTTAATTCGGCGAATGGAGCAATCACTCACCTGTGCACAAACTAAATGTCAATTCGCGATTTATGGTTTTCCTGATTCAGCAACGATGAAACTCATGTGCGTCTGATTTATAAACTGGTTGAGATACCCTACAGCGGGTGTCAGAGTTGTTCTAACAGTACTCACCTTAGGCTGCCCTCCCCCTTTCCACACGACCTTTACAAAAAGAGCGCTCTGGCCATCGCCATTTTGCGAATCGAGCGACCCCTATCAGCCAGAAATTTCTGGCACCCGCCTGAGCTGTGGAAACCCGGTCAGCGTGACCCCCACCTGCATTTTGCATTCGGAGTTCGCCGGCTTTTCTTGGAAGTTTTTAATTTATTTGCCTGTTTAGGATGCTTACCCTTTGTATGTTATCTTCCACAGTGAGATCCAGGGAATACCAGGGCTCGTAGCCTGCCCGGCCTTCGCAGGAAACGAACGAAGAGAGCGAACGTCAAGCAGCCCGCGACGCAGGCAGTTCGACTTTCTTGGAGGATTATTTTCGTTGAGATAATCTCCAAAAAGCCTTGCCGGCTGTGTTCCGAGTCTTCGCGAAAAATAGCTGATAGGGTCTGGTTCGGGGTGTGGGGACGGAATAGACACGTTCGTTCATTTGCTTTGAAGCTGTGCAAAAAAGGAGCTCTCTTCTACATGTTCCCCAAAACACGCCGGATTTCGTCCGATTGTCGTGAAGTGACTATCGTCGACACTGTATATTAGATATGCTGTGTTATTTGAGACCTTTCTCAAATCCTGTTCGGATAAAGCGGCACCGTGGGGTACGTACAGTATATTTTGTTCGATTGATGACTCATTGAATTTCATGTTGTGGGCGGGGAATATCCATGCAGTTCAGATATCCTGTGTGGTCAAATTTTTCCGACGGCTAAGACCTTTATAGATTGACACGGCTGAGTGTACGGTGCCGTAAAACGATGAACATAAAATGAAACAAACATTACAGTTGCATTTATTCTGTCGCGCACGGACTCACCAAAACAGCTTTCATTTCTTTGCTTTTGTTCCCAAAAATAGAGCACTGCTTTCCTAGAGACCTCTATAAATTCTATTCGCCACAGAACACAAAATAAAAAAGAAAACGCGGCACTTCAGCCGCCACCAGCGTCCGGAATTGCGCCTACGCAGGCTGCCACAGCCCACTGACGAGAACCTCCACAGCCCAGCGCAGTCGGGCAACACTGACGTACACTCTCAAAACCAGGGACGCGCGCTGTAAATCGCTTCGTCCGAGACTGCCGCTGGAAAGGTCGTTACTGAATTGTAAATGCAGATATCAACAAGCGTACCACAGGCCAATGGCCTCAAAGTGCAAGGCACCGAGACATGGTGTGTGAGCTGGCTTTGCATGCCTTACATCTTTTTGGAACTGTACAAGGCTGGCTCATCTTGCACCAGACAGCGGTGAATAAGGGGCCCAAATGCAAAGAGTAATTGCTTAAGTATGTGTCCTTGGAACGCAGGAATGCAAGGAGGGGTACACCAATCAATGGACAACATTATGAATGCGCAAAAGATGTGCAATGACAAGGCAGCCAAGCAAGCGCTGTTATTGGTTGAGATCGTGGTGAAGCAAAAGTATATAGGTGGATTTTGGAGGGTAAACAAACGCAAGGTGCGCAAAGAGCAGATGAATTTGCACACCGCATGCAATGGACTATTGTTTGAGTGACAGCAGCCGACTGTGCGTGTGAAAAAAGATGCGAAGAAACATTAGCACAACCTCGCCTTTTGCCAGGGGATCTTCTTTCCCTGGAGCTAAAAATATAAACACTATCTCAACAAGCCTTTTTTTCCAACCTAAGTAATGTTCATTGGTGCTTGTGAGGCCACTTTCTCTTAGATCCCTTCTACAGAACGCTTCCGCTCCTCCTGCATGTCCTTGCCTTAGCCCATGAGCAGCCGGGTCGTCCTTAAAGTGTGAATATTTGAATTAACTATTAGATAGAGATGTAGTGCTGTGGACAATATGAGCTAACATAATTGGTCCATGCCTTTGCATCTGCCAATTTTTTAAGCAGCTTTGGTCTGGACAAGGGCTACAAAACACAAAGCTTATCTCGCATTCTTTGAAAACTCCCGACAAATGGATACATGATGGAACTTGTGGAAAAGAACCACAGGCAGCCTAAAAAAACACCTACGCTACCCATAAGGTGAAACACTGTGACAGCAGAGGTGTGATGTCGGAGCCACTAAGGTGTCATTTTGGAGCAGGTGAACTGAATGAAAAGTAAAGCTGCGAGCGCACACCATAAAGTCCACATAGGCGTTTCGTAATAATCCGAGCAACACACCAGACGAAATTCCATAGTGTTTTAAAACCAAGGAGGGTATAAAGCATTTTGTGAAACTAATAAACAATTTTATTGAACACAAACTTGGACTGCCTCGTGGTAATTGAAGAACACTTAGAAAATCGCGTGCCCAAGTTTGAATCTAGGGAACGACGAAACTGCATGTGTATACATTGACCATTCACTATCATTGGTGTGGCTGCCTGAATGTCTTGTGCAATGTTATTGGACACAAACTACCACCGCCATGTGGTCACTGAAGAACACTTCCAAAAGCGCGCACTCAAAGTTCAAGCGTGTAGCTCCATCTAATTTCATGCCCGTGGTTTTGCCAACTTAACACCCACCTAGCCTTATTCCTCTTATGGCCCGGGAACCTTTCGGGCATCATTGGCAAAGTTGCTTTGATTTTATTGTTTTTATTATCAGCAGCCTCATGTTTGTGTTTGTGAGCTGTCATGGTGTCACGTGACGTCACAGTGTCGCGTGACATCATGACATCACATGACTCACGTTGTCGCCTGATGTCATTACATCGCGCGGCGTCACTGTGCAACGTTGCTTGACATGACAATGTCACGTCATGGTGCCAGCTGACGCCAGGTAACAGGTGACGTGATGTGCGGCATCATGTCAAAGTCTTGTCGAGCGGTGTGACGTCAATGTGGAATCTTTTAGCGACATGTTGAAAATGGCTTGCGTCGATATAGAGAGCGGTAGACGGCGCTGAACCCGCGAAGTGTCCCACTAAATGCGATTGCAGTAAAAAAGACCAGCTCGAGTGTTACTCACTGTTGAGGGTATATGCTAAAACACTTGTCGGAGTTGCCCTAGCAGTACTCGCCTTAGACCTTTAAATGTCAACTAGGGCCATTGGTGCTGATAGCCACATCCTTGGACGTTGGAACCTGCTACGTTGTTCACACCAAGGCACAGAATGCAAGCTAATCCCTACAGCAGGTGTAGTAATCAACTACATAGAAAACAATAGATTGTTAAGTCCAAACCAACATAGCTACTGTAAAACATTTCCCTGTGAAACACAGCTGTTGCATTTTACCCAAGATATTCTCTATAACCTTGATAAATAATCTTTGAACTGACACAATGTTTCTAGACTTCTCAAAATCATTTATAGGGTCCCTTGTCAGCGACTCATTGCGAAACTAACCCATCTTAGAATTCATCCATCTATAATCAATTTGATCATGGAGTTCCTCGAGAATCGCTCCCACTACGCTCTCATTAACAATATGTTGTGCAAGTCCCCTGTAACCTCAGGTGTACTGCAGGGAACTGTATTACCCTAGGCCCGTTATTATTTTTAGCATACATAAATGACTTAACAAAATGAATATCAACCCCTGTGCATTTCTTTGCAGATGACTGCATCATTTACAGATCTATCAAAACTCCCACATGATTATGTAGTACTACAAAACAGCCTAAACATAATCACAAGTGGAGTGATGACTTGCAGATGAGCCTCAACATGGAAAAATTAAAGTTACTAACATTCACACAGGGTACCACCTCCTCTGGTTTCCCTTACTACCTCAGTAGCATTAGCATTGGTCACTGCGCATCATATAAGTATCTAGGACTTCACCTCACCAGCAGCCTCACATTAGAACAGTCACATTAAAAAAATTGCACACTTGGGTATCTAAGACGTAACCTCAAACTCGCTTAATGAGAAATAAAGATGTTAGCCTACACAACCGTGAAATTGAATATGCATCATCAATACTGTCACCATTTGAAAGTTGTCGCTCATGAAGTGGAGAGCATCCAAAACAGCACTAAAGGCCAACCAACAAGCAGAAAGGAGGAAACTCTTCCTCAATGGACCTTTTCCACACACCGATGGCTCCAGGTGGTGGCTGCACAAACTAAAAATCGATAAAGTGGCCTACCTACGCTACCAATCGATAATGGGAGCTACGCTACCAGTTTCTTCGCTCTCTGGGCTGCGGCGCGTGCCCAACACGACGCATCCGGGGCGTCCACCCAAACGTCGTGTTTTTCTTTCCGTCCGCTTTCTTGTTTTGTGTAACAATTATATACTGTATATGCTGCAATTACGTGTTCTACTCCCTGATCCACAGCCTTCTTCCGAATTTTCTCGATTTTTCGTGCCGACTTCCATCGCTTGGCATCGGGCGCTCGCGCGTGCGCAGAACGCTTCTCAGAAAAAAGTTTATTTCTCCTTTCCATTTGAGAAAGAGGGAAACCCTCCTTTCTGCGTAGAGTAGCCAGATTCGCTCCTGTGGGGAGGGGAGAAGAGAAACAAAATGGGAACCGGTTTTTTGCTTGGCAGGAGACAATTCTGTAGGTCGGCCTTTAAGGTATGTTTTCCTGGACCATTCTTCGTATATCACTCTCATACAACACTTTTCTTGCGACGTAAGTTTTCGCAACTACTGCTTCTTCATAAGATGTATTATCACAACCTGCAGATGAAAGCGACCCTTCTCAACACCCTCCAACAAGTTTCCACCAGAGTTGACAATGTGTGCAAAATCAAATTTATTCATGCTTCATCTCTTTTTTTTCCAAATTCAACATTACCCTTGCAATTGTGGAATGGAATATCTCACCAAATAATATTGTTACAGAAACTATACCACCGCTAAATTTCAAGAGATGTGCAATCTTTATTAATCCTAGTAATAGGCTTAAAAACATAATAAGTGTAATCTTCTTACTGTCTCAATCGTATGCCTGTAGGATGTCAATTCTGCAACCAACCCGGCACCCTGAGACACATCATATGGGAGTGCGACAACAACCCAGACATGTCACCCCCTTTTCCTTCCCCTACCCCCGAGCAGTGGGAGACACTGCTGTCCAGCTCCCTCCCTCAAGATCAGCTCTTGCTGGTGGAGAGGGCCGATCGAGCCAGGACGGCACATGGGTACCTGAATTGAGGATCCACCCCACAGCGTAAAACGCTTAATAAATATGTTTTGTCCTCCTCCTCCTCTTTCTTTCTTACTGTTTTAGTTGTGTTTTTTTCAGAAAATTTTGGAATTGTACTTATACCCTTCCTTTAGTAATACGCAGAACAGGTCCTTGAGGTATATTACTAAATTAATAAAATAAACAGATGCCAGACTGCAGTGAATTGCTACAGCAACTGAACATGCATGTGGAAAAAAAGATATGCATTGCATACAGGATCTACAAAACTAAACACTAATGCACACTCTTTTCCAACCTTGGGGCAACGCTAATTGCTGCTTGCAAGGCCACCATCCCTTGACCTCCAAATACAGAATACTCCTACTACTTCTGCGTGCTGCCCTTCCATTGGGTCATGGGAACTTCACAGTTTTCTGAAATTAGTAGCATCGCTTTAGATGATCAGCTTGGTCGACTGCATAAAACATATTCAACAAAAGGGAACTCCTCGGTGTATTATTGGGTGTAATCAGTGCACACAAGTTCCTTTACATTCATTTATTTCCCATTAAAGTACCCATACATTACACTTGGGGGTGATCATACTAAAAATCAAATTTACTTAAGAAACACAAGTAACACATTCAAAGATGCACAAGTTTGTATACTCGGTGTCATATACGAGATGATGGCTCCTACACCAAAGAAAGCAAGTTAAAACTGTTGGTTAGTGCAGTAGAAAGTGTAAAAGATAGTACACAATGTATCTGTGTGGATAATTTGGAACAATTAAGAAAAGGAGTAAGCTGAAGCTGCGACAGATGATGGAGGGATTAAAATGTTGTCAAGGTTAGTGTGGAAAACTAGGATAGCCTCCTAGTAGTTTTCTTGAGGTTAGTGAGCGTAAACAGTGCTGAATGGCGACATGTATGCCCATACTAGAAACGAGAGGGCTGAAATTTACCATCAATTAAACACCAGAAGCTAAAACAAAATGCTGCTGTGGCCTTCAGAAGTGTGAGTGGTAAAATATCTAAATGTGAAAGGATAAGAAATGGGTCCAAAATATAACAATGCTCTCATGGTGCACATTAGTGACATATTTTGCACCATGCCATGCCACATTACAGCTGACGCTGAATAACATGTGTAAAAAAAGAATAGAACTGGAGATGCTGTCATGTATAGCACTTGTCAATTTCATCCTTTCCATGTTCTTTTTCTGAATTAGTGCTGTTTCCAGTTCTATCCTCCGTCGCATGGCACTGCCATCTTGGAATCACGTGACACGGTTTCCATTAAGTAGCTTCAACTCATCGCTCTGCTCTCGCCTCCGTGCTTTGGCGAAGGCGTTGTATTTGTTTTTTTCGGCGTGTTTTACGGTGTTTTTCGCTTTATTTCGTAGAGTATCGTCCAATGCGTATATATGGTGTATATATAAGCATTGGATGACACTTTACGAAATAAAGCGAAAAACACAGTAAAACACGCCAAAAAACAATTCTGTAATCCGTGACCAAAGCATTGGCAGCGGAAACATTGCTGTGGGTTGGGGACGTAGGGTCAAATGCTGCGGTGCAGGTAGCCTGCTTTTACTGCTGCGGGGAGGGTGTGTTTCTCGAATGTCATGATGGTGTGTTTCGATGGAGTTTCTCTGCCGTCCTTTCAGAACACAATGTGTTTCACTGCAACAGTGCCGGCACCTTTAAGTCCTTCAAGGAGCTCTTCTTCACTTGTTTCTAGAAGGTCGTCCTGAGAAAGGACCCTATGGATAGTGTTGAGTGTGGACTCACCGACACCTTCACATTGACGATGGTTGTGAGCTTGAGTGACGCTTTGGAGTTTTGTGTCCACATCAACGAGAAGGTCTCCCAAGTGCAGTGATGTGCTAGATCAGTGGTTCTCAAATGGAGGTCCGCAAAGCCCTGCCTCATCGGTCATGCCCGGCAATAAAAGTTGTCTTTTTTCAATTTTCGGGCGAGTTTTCTCGTGTATATGTAGAGAAGTCTACTTCACACTAGTCCTTCGTTATATCCATTTATTAAATCATTATCATAATTAACCTAAACGTTTTCCTTCCCCTCAACACAAACGAAGTCCTCTATCATCTCCGCCGATCCGCAAGGGGTCTGCGAAACATCAATGGTTGAGAACCACTGTGCTAGATGGTGATTCATGCTTCTGAAGGACGCCAGCTGAACGTAGGAAAAAATACGAAGAGAGAAAAAATAAAGAGGACAAACACACTCCTGGACTAGCAACCGTTTACTGAAGAACTTCCACACCCATTAGTTTCATATCTCTGAACTAATAGGTACGGAGGAAGAAAAGGTTCATCTTCAGTAAATGGCTGCTAATCCAGCAGTTCTGATACGTTGGCCAGAAGGGGAGGTGCCAGAATCGGCGAGCGAGAGAAAGAGCAGCCAGTCAGGATGCAGCACTGGCGCTGCTGTCAACACCAAGAGGCGTCGTCCGCTGCAATTTGGGTGCTTTCTTGCTCTGCGATTAAGTGTTGCGTGCAATATGCGCTCCTTAAAGGGACACTGACAGGGTATTTATGCTCAGCAAGGTTTTTCTTCGTAAGTGACATATGGAAGTCCATCTAATTGAAACACAATTCGCAGCTCGAAATTCGTTTCCTTTCTGCCCGAAAACCGTCGGTCGAGAACTGGCCGGTTTGAGTCGCGCCCACTCTCTTCTCCGGGGTCACGGGCCGTTTTCTATGGTTTAGACGCCACCATCAAATATAATCAAAGTCTTAGGTTATTGAAGGCACACACACAATATTAAAAATATAAAATAAATATGATACCCATTTTTGTGGCTTCTAAAAAGACTCAGATATGTTGATTGAAGAAAACAAAGGTGCACAGCCATGCGACTTCTGCCAACTCTCCTTCTCTATATTTCTTCCTCCCCAGTCCAGTTTCGGTTCTGAGCATTTTTGCATTAAAAATATATGTGACGCTTTAGTAAAATATTGATTGGGTAGTCTTCTGACACCATAATAAATCGCCTGGCAAAAAATAAAACAAATTTTGGGGCGTGTCAGTGTCCCTTTAAAGGGGCCCTGCAACGACTTTTTGACTGGTTCCTAATTTGCACTGAACGTAGCAATTTAGTAAAACCTTTCTCAAAATTTGCTTTATTTTAATAGTTATAGGCAAACTAAAATTACAAAAACAAGCAAAAAAAAAAAAAACCTTTTCATGACGTCCCTGGTCCTGGCTTGGGTGGCCAATAGTAGAAGCGAAGCGACCGGCCAATCACCTGCGGCTTATGTTGATGATCGCTTCCCCTGCAGCCGCATGCATGCCAAACTGCTTGTTGCTTGCTTCAGCTCTCCACCGCGCTTGGTGGCATGAATTTACCGGGTCTGTCGGAGTTGGAGCTCCGAATCCTTGAGAGAAGTACGGAGCTGGGAGTAGTACCGTACGAGGACACTCCTCGTAAGCGTCCGGAGCGCTCTGGCGAAGCCTCTCGGCCCCAACTTGACAACGCTCGGCTCCTCCGGGCAACTTCGGGTGGGTCTCCTGTGGCGCGAGATCACTCATGCTTTCGCTTCTTGCAAAATGTGCTGCCAGCGTTGTGCATCGTCTGCTAGGATCCGTGGGGGCGCCTGCGCTGCCTTTTCCACTGCTTAATGGCGGGTATGTCGACGGGTCATCGGGCATTGTTTCTTGTTTCCATACTTTCTAAACTATTTGTTTCTTTTCTCATCTAAAATACTGAACAAAAACTACTTCCATAAATAATTAAAACGGTTTGCACCACTTATGTTCCATAAATAATTAAAACGGTTTGCACCACTTATGTTTTGTATTACGACTAAAAAAAGGCTTTTAGCGGCTTTTAGTCGAACGCACGCATGCCGCGTGCGTTCGACACTATGGGCGTCCCCGTAGGAGGAGGATAAAGTTTCCGCGTCGTCCGGTTTAAATATGACGCAGTGATATTGTCACGAATGACAAGGTGGAACAACGAATAACTGAGGAAAATAAAACGTTTAATAAGGCGAACTTGTGCCCAAAAAATGAAAAGGAAACAGAAGATAACTGCAGAGCGTCGCGGGCGTTGAAGACGGCGTAGAGCAGAGTCGAACGCTAGGGCGAGACTGACCCCGCTCCCCTTGCGGAATTTTTTTCTTTATTGCCCCTTGCGGAATCCCTTATGTACCTTCGTGGGTTTTCTGGATCGTTCGGCGTAGAAGTTTCGGTGCGCAGAACATTCCGAACTCGACCAGACGAGAATGTTCTCGAACTTACGAGAAGGCCAAGTTGAAAAAATAAATAAAAGGGCAGTCCGCTAACTGGAATCGAACCTACACCTTCCGCGTGACAGACAAGAGCGGTAACCACTCGGCCACGCACGCTTTTTTTTTTTCTTTATTGCAACACAAACAACACATGTCAATTCAATTTAAAAATGCGCTGCAGGACTTCTGCAGGGCACGTTAAAAGGCTCTCATTTCCAACAGCGCTTTACAAAGTCCTAGCCACTCGGGCTTAGGCTCGCGCGTGGAAAAAACACTCTCGACCTGCTTCACAAGAGAGAAGAAATAGAAGCGAACTTCTTTGGCAGTGGGGTCGGCATGCCGTACTGCCATGCGTGAGCGCCAGATACTATAAAGACCCAAAAGAAAAAACATATCAAATGGCACGCAGTCATCGTTCACCACTTTCAAAAAACGAATGCCAGACGGGGTGATGCACAGCTCTTTCTTTAGCGTGCGCTGGAGCACGTCCCAGAAAAATACGGCATCCATGCAAAAAATGAATACATGCTCAATAGTCTCAGGTTGCTTGCATAAAAAACAATCAACCGTCCACGGTACATCAAAACCCTTTTCCTTTAGCCACACCTTGACCGGCAACGTATTGGTGTGTAACTTAAAAAAGAACGTTTTCACCGAAGGTGATACACACATACGCTTAACTCGGCTCAGCACATCTTGGCCGCCATGACAAAAAACAGTTCGATAGATCGGCGTCGGGAACAAACTGACTATCAAATCGCGCGCGAGCGTTTTCTTGCTCACTAAAGACAAATAATCAAAAGAAAAACGAGCAGACAAAAACAATACAGTATCAACGACCTCCTTTTGAAAACCCACGAGTCTTGTTGGCTCGCCGCCATAAGAGGAAACAAGAAAGGATGGCAAATGAGGCGACAGTTTTTTTTTTTTTGATGAACGTGCGGATGAAGGGGTGCTCTTGCTCTCGCAAAAAAAAAGAAACGTGACACGAGTTGTTTGAGAAATAAATGGGACAGCCCAAGCCCGCCGTGACGTACCCTGTGAAAGAGGTTGTCTCGCCTCATGCGTTCCCAATTAGAGCCCCAGATGAACACAGCGAAAGCACAGTGGAACTTCTGAACATTAACACGGGCACAATGTATGGCTTGCAATACATACCAAATCTTTGAAATCAAAAAAATATTGCAAACTGTCGCTCTCGCAAAGATGGACAGATCACGATGCTTCCAACGAGAAGCGCGGCTGTCCAGGTCGGTGGCGACCCCCGACCAAAAGGATTTGCTCTCGCGGTACGAATTTAAAGGCACACCGAGGTATGTGCAGGGCACGCGGTCCCAGCTAACGCCTTCGTACTCTGAAGGCGTTGTGGCCCATGCGCCGTGCCAAAAACCGCGGCACTTGTCCCAGTTAATAGCTGCGCCGGTAGCGTCACAAAAATATTTCGCCAAAGCAACCGCGGCACTGACACTTCGCTTATCACTGGAAAACACTGCAATATCGTCTGCGTAACTCATAACTTTTATCTCGGCATTTTCCAGTCGAAAGCCCCGACAATCCTTACTGTTCAAAACACTAAGGCAAAAAAGTTTCAAATACAAATTAAATAAAAGCGGCGACATAGGGCATCCTTGCCTTACGGACGTTCGCACATGAATCTGCTCGGTCACTTCTTTGTTTACGACGAGCCTTGTAGTGCAATCTTTATAGGCCAAAATGACCTCACCAACGTTTACACGTTTTAAAACATCAAAAAGGACGTCATGCTTGACACGATCGAACGCCTTATCTAGATCTATTTGGAGCATGGCTACTTGGCCCATGCCCCCATCACACGCTTCTAACACGCTGCGCGCTACATGTATATTCGTCATGATAGTTCTGCCTTGGATCCCACATGTCTGGTGTTCACCGATAAGCTTACAAGCAACACTCTGAAATCGCCGCGCTAAAATTTTTGCGAACACTTTGTAATCAACATTACAAAGGGTGATTGGGCGGTAACCCGTGACTTGACGTAGTTTCACGACATCGTCACTCTTCGGGATGAGAACAGTGTACGTGCGCGTATAAGACGGTGGTAACACTTTCCGTTCATACGCTTCACTAAAAAGTTTCAACAACACACTGGCGAGTACGCCCTTGAACTTTTTGAAGAACTCGGCACATATTCCATCGGGTCCCGGCGTTTTCGAGGTTGGAAGGTCGTCTATCGCCCGTTCGACCTCCTGAATAGTGATCGGTAGGGACAGGTTTTCCGTCTCCTCTTCCGCCAACTGCGGCAGCGACTCTAGAAGCTTCCCACACGAGGGGTCCACCCTTTCCGGAACTTTCGTCTCAAAGAGCACCTTATGGTGCGCAACAAACGCCTGCTGAATACTGCTTGAGCTCGTGCTCGTAACGCCGTTGACGTCGATTTCAGCTATCTCGTTCCGTAGCGCGTATCGCTTCTCGTCCGCTAAGGCCCGTTTCGTTGGCTGCTCGCCCAGGAGGTATTTCTCCGCACGCGCTCGAACAACGGCGCCGCGATAACGTTCTCGGTGGAGTTGTTCTAGCCACTCCTTAACGCCCTCCAAATCCTTCAAACACACGCCGGGATTTACACACTCCGCTCTAGAAAGCGCCTGCTGATCGGCGTTTAGTCTCTGCTCGGCGCAACGCGCTTCGTAGGTCAAAACAGACGACCTCTCTATCGCTAGCATCTTTATTTCCTGCTTTGTGATCTCCCACGCCTCAAACATAGCCCCTCCCACATTTTTAAAACACGATTTGAAAATGGTGCTTACACCCCCAAGAAAAGGTTCATCGTCGAGCAGCTTGGTGTTTAGCTTCCAAAGTTTCCACTCGAACTTTGCCTTCGGCGGTGCTTTGTCGCCGATCGTTGTCGCAACCAAGCAATGGTCGGAAAAAAAAAAAAAAAAACTGGTGTAACACGATACTTGGTTAACAATGCTGCCACAGAGGCCGAAATGTAGATTCTATCTAATCGGGCGTGGGAGGACGCTTGGAAGTGGGTGAAACGCATCTCGCGTGTTTCGTTTCTAACGATCCCTGCGTTTATACCAGCTCAAAATCTTCGAGACGTGCGACGATTTTAGGCGAACTGCTCGAAGATTTTGACTTTCAACCACACCCAAGACAAAAAATAAAGTGTCCTGATGAAGTTGCAGACATAACTTTATCAAACAACTTCATCAAATAACTTTATCAAAATCACTCTAATTATAAAGTTGATAAAGTTATAAATAAATTACAGTTTGATAAATCAGGAAGACGCTCAGTTCAATTTAAAACACAGTATTCATCAGAGAAGTGCTATTTAGGTTTGTGACATTTTATTTCCACCATTGATTATTGACGGAACAAATGTAAAACAGAAATGAATACATCATGGCGCTGCATAACTGTTTTTGTTTTTCGCTGTAGCGAATTTATCTGACGTCATCGCAGTAAGTTTGCTCGGTTTCCTCCATTTCTCTACTTAAGAAAGCGAGATTATGGAAACTCAATATGCGAAAGTATTAATCTCAACTTGCTCAAAGTTTCGCCGCTCGGGCAGGCATCTTTCTGCCCGCGGTGCCCTTTGTCGGATCGTGGCTTCCTCGTCGGGCACTCGTCGCCGACCCGGCGCCACCATCATGTGTCGCCCGGGGCCGGTTCAGCCCCGTGCCATACCCTAGGTGCCACTGGTGCAGGAGAAGCGGTAAAAACCACCGCAACGCTTCCAACGGACTTGCTACGCACACGCGCTCGTGACGTGAAAGCGTAGTTCAATACAAGATGGTCGCGATTGTTGCATCATATTCGCTCGAACCATGGCAAAACGAAGTATAGCCGTACAGCAGCGGCGTGACATAATAATAATAATAATAATAATAATAATAATAATAATATCTTTATTTCCATCAATCTTGATGGGGGAGCCCGAGGAAAAAAGCTGCGATATGCAGCTTGACGCTCGATCCCAGCAGAAGCACCACACTCTGACGTCTCTTCAAGTGACTGTCTTTCACAGTTTTTTTTTTCTTTTCCTTTTCAATTTCTACATGGACGTCACACAATATTTAGTTTCACCCTGAGTCAAGACACGGCTAACGCAACGAGCCACTAGAACCATTCAAACAAAATGCAACGTCATTGTGTTGTTCGGCCGTCGTATACGTGTTCTATTCCTCGCTGAACCAACCACGCACAAGAAAGACCCAGTGACTTGTGCTTTTCACCTTCTTTAATTGGTCCAATCACTCGTAGCGTCGGCTGCGTCTGGAAGAATCGACGCAGTATAGACAACCTACATTTTTGTTTTCTTTATCTTCAACGGCAGATTCAGCGCCGAGAACGTGGCTTCCATTCGTCCATACACCTACCTTCCGTTTGGAGCAGGACCCCGAAATTGCATTGGAATGAGATTCGCTCTGCAGGCAATCAAGCTCTGTCTTCTGCATTCCGTCCACAGTGTTGCGTTTGTCCGCACTGAGAAAACAAAAGTACGTACGCACTCATGCAGCGCGCACTGCAACATATCTTACAGGTTTCTCCGAATATTGAACATAATCTTTACTCGTGCAGGTGCCCCTGGAGTTCTGCAAGGGATTTGGAATTCTCAACGCCAAGGACGTCACCATCGGGATACGAGAGCGACTTCAGTGATGATCTTCCCTCATTACCCAGTAGTAGATCTGTAATGATATCGCAATTAGTGAAGCACGACCAAATATATTTAAAGACGCAAGCTGTCGACGAGTGTGCACCCCCCCCCCCCAATCCCCCCCCGCCCATATCATAATGGAACTTTCGTGCGCTTGCACTTTTGTTACTTTAATTGTTACCGTTTTTAAACATGCGCCTATGTGCAACACCTCATAGATAGCAAAAGGGTAGTGCTGATTGTCGTCGTCATCTAAATAATACCCACGTGGGGCACACATCGCACACGAGTGCTGCGTCAGCGTTTGGCCAACACTCGTGTTCAGTCAGCAAGACCACGAGCCTGAGCCGGGCTCTGATGCAACCCTTCATTCTGTGCCCTGCGTTGGTCTTCGTTAGCTGACGCCGAGGCCTTATCACTACTGATTTGTTATCTGGAGGAGAGGCTTCAAAATAACAGTTGTGAGAGTGCTTGTCCACGCCTATGATAAAGTTAGCTTCTTAATGCACATTGGTGTAAAATCTCGGTTGTGACTTGTGAGGCCGCCAGCATACGATGGATGGCCTGGGGAGATTACCTATTCTAGCAAGATATCGTGTGCTTGAATGCATTGGAGTGTGACTTTATTCATTGATAGCATCTGATAGGACGAATAGTACGGGTTGGTTGAAATGGGTTTCTCATGACGGTGTAGTCTTATATACTTATATGCTTTACGCATAGCGTCCGGTTGTAATACATTGTTCAATAAATAATTGAAATTTTACAATGTACAAGAGTTTTGAATGAATAAAACGTAAAATATACGTTGACGCGCGGATTGCCATGACATGTCATGTGCTTTGGGCATCCAGTGTCTTGGTTTATTGGGTCGAATGAAGTGACAAACTAGTCGTTACTCAATCTTAGGGTGTTGGTTTTAATGCGAGAGCATTAACTGTCCCATGGAGCAAGCCGACGTCATCAGTTTGAAGCGCGAAAACGGCACCTTGTTTCTCTGATCCCAAAGGTCCCATTGGCTGGCGCGCGGCGGCGAGGCTTCCATTGGCCGCTGCGCGCGTCAGTTTCAACGACCTTCGCCAGATGGCGCTGCGTGTCCGTGCGGCCAGCGTGCCGATAAAACTATCCGCGTAACCCCATGCCACTACGGGCCCCGCGCGCGTATATACATTTCGCCGAGAGCACAGAGCCGCGAGGAGGAAAGGGGATGAGAGGCCGCCGTGATTGGCCCTTGAAGTCACGTGGTACGCGCCCGGCTGTTCTGGCCGCCACCCCCCGCAAGCCTCGCCCGCGAGCAGACGCCGCCGGCGCGTTTGGGCTGCTGTGCCTGCCACGCCGGCCCCGCCGAAGTCAAAGGTACGCTGCGAGTGTGTAATCCACAAAACTGAAAATGGGTCCATATCACATGAGCGAATGACATTTTAGCGAACAGCGACATTTGAGCGAATTGACGTTTTAGCGAATAACGGGGGTGCGCGTTAACCCATCCGCCGCGCTGCGCTTACGCCGCTTCGCGGCGACAGTCTGTGTCGGCTCATTACAAAAATGTGAACCCATTTGGCCCACCCGAAAACGCCGCTTCGCGGCGTCCGACTATTCGCTAAAGTGTCATTCGGTGAAACGTGGGCGTTCGCTAAAATGTCATTCGATCAAGTGAGTGCCTCCCGTGCTCTGCCTAGGTTCGCTGGTTGTACATTGGGAATCACGGGCGTGTTGTCTACTGTGAGAGCGTCGATCTCACTTCTAAATTTTCAGTTTTGGGGATTACACACTCGCAGCGTACCTTTGACTTCGGCGGGGCCGGCGTGGCAGCCACAGCAGCCCAAAGGCGCCGGCGGCGTCTGCTCGCGGGCGAGGCTTGCGGGGGGTGACGGCCAGAACAGCCGGGCGCGTACCACGTGACTACAAGGGCCAATCACGGCGGCCTCTCTCCCCCTTTCCTCCTCTCTCTCTCTCTCTCTCTCTCTCACTTTTTCCTCCTCGCGGCTCTGTGCTCTCGGCGAAATGTATATACGCGCCCCGCGCCGGTTAAAACGGACACGTTGGCGCGCGCTCGGAGGCTTCTGCTCGTCTCGCCACCGACGATCATGGCGCCGCCTCTAGCATCCACATCGTCGCCGGTGCTTCTGTTACAACTCGAAAACATTACTCGCGCCACAAAACTCCCCGGATCACTCCGCGGCGTTCCATTGGACATTCATGCTTTCGCATTTACAACTCATAACAAGTGCTTAGGTGTCTTCCGACTTTTTATTTTGAATTCCACTAACTTTACTGTAATTAGAGATGGGAGATGTATCCTCATGACCTATTTATTAGCTTTGGATACGAATTATTTAAAGAATAAATTTCTTTTTTTCAATATGAACGCTATCCTCTCTGATGCCTGTGGAGACAGTGTTGCCAACCTATTTTTCGAAAATACCCCACGCCTGCGTCTAGAAAACCCTTCATTACCCTACGAATGTTTCTTATTAGACTACATTTTACCCTACGAGGCAATTCTTTGTTCAAATAATACTCTTGCGTGGATTATGATGTTAGAGGGTAATATTAATACAGTACAAATCGACAGGGCACGTATGCACGCGCATACCTGCGTTATCTAGAACACCATGCTTGCATGTGCGCTGTGTAGCATCAGCACAACAGTGATGTAGCGAGCATGTTTAGCCGATTTGTCGTCAAATTAAAAAAAAAAACTTGCAGTGGCTTAGCTCGGCTCGTCAAATTAAAAAAAAAAAAAACTTGCAGTGGCTTAGCTCGGCTATGCCAGGATATACGTAGCGTAAGCTTAGGTTCAGCTGGTCATTCTTAGCTTTCCTGGTTGTCTAGGATTAGCTTCATTATCATGCTTACTGCTGCTTCAGTGACCCACACAGGGTACACGCATTATGAGACAAATTCGGGATCCAATGAGTTAAGCTTCTCCGCTCTTCTGTGCCGCTGAGCAGCAATTTCGCTCTCCTTCTCCATGGCTATACCACACTGCAAACGCCCCGCTATATGTATACCCCCACTGATACCTCTGCGCATGCGCACAAAATGAGAGGCGCTATCAAGCGGCTCCGGGGCAGCGTCATACTTGGCTACTGCGCAACGGAGGCGCACAGCTGGGCACGCGGCAGCGCCAGTGCGTCTGCCGCGGCTATGACGTCACTCCTCTGGAATGCGCAGACCGCCGAGGCGCGCGCGGCGGCGGCGGCTCCGGCGCGCCAGCTGTGCAGCCGCCTCGGTGTCTCTGAGGCGAGAGCGCTGTCCTACGGATCCCCATGTGGCGGGTTCGAATCCCGGCCGAGGTGCCCGCAATCTGACGGAGGCTTATTGCGGAGGAGGCGCCGTGTAACCGAGCTTTCGGTTGCACGTCAGAAGATCCCCAGGTGGTTCCAAATTATTCCTCAGTCCTCCGCTGGGGCGTGCCAGATGCCCGTCGTTGGTTTGGCACGTAAAACACCCAAATTTGACTTCTTTGTGCCAGCTGTGCGCCGTGTGACGTCACTGCTCCTCGCGCACGCTCAGCACGGCTCTCCAGGAGCCACGCGAAACTGCTCAACCTCGGCCTGTGTAGCTTACGCTACGAAACTGGGCTACGTGGGACCAGCACTCGCGGCGACAGACAAGGCGGCTTATTACAAAAGGAAGATAATCCGAGCGGTATATTAGCTTCTTTGGGTGTACCGCCTAGGGATTCGCAAAACTAAGGTACTATTTCGACAAACTAGGCTATTACACAAAAGAGGAGAGGAAACCGGTGGCTCTTCCGTATTCTCTAAAGTGTCATTCGATGAAACGTCATGGTTTCGGTTTCGTTCGCTAAAACGTCGTTTGCTCAAGTGAACGCCTCCAGTCCCAACTACATTACTTTCACGGTTAAAGTAACCCGCGGAAAGAAGAGCTACCAAAATAGAAACTGAAACTAGAGTCTTCAAACTGCCTACCGACTGCACAACGTGCCGGGAAGCTCCATGGGAGCTTTGAAATCGATCTCCGTACTCGTCCATCATCGGTGATCGACGCTCTATGGGCGTGGTAAGGAAAGAGTTAATTACAACGCGCCATAACAAAAGAGCTCCCAGGACGAGCGGTAGTTCCAGCTACGGTTATTTGCAGCATGCGCACCTTACGTCAGCGCGTAGAAAAGCCCAGTTGAACAGGTGGCTGCCGGTTCTGGTGGGCTCGGGGTGGTTTCGCTCGCGGTGCCACGTGTTTCGCACGTCTAACAAGGACCGCCGAATGGACCAGAGTCATCAGTGAAAAATGGCGGGAAGATGTCCACTGGGAAGATACCTACATCTTCCGGCTCCAAACTTTCTCTGTCCAACTCCCACTCCTCCCACCTCTCCCACTTGCTCAACCTCTCCAATACTTTTCAACTTGGCGTGGGGTGCTTTCTGTTAGCACGTCTTGCAACTTAGATACTTTGTTTAGCGTAATGTCTCGGTGTTGCAGCAAACGGGTTGAAAGCCATGCAAAACTTGCACGGCAACTTTTAGAGCGCAGCTCTTAGGTGCCCGTTTCCGGCTTGAGCGGCATCGGCGTCGGCGTCGGCGAAACCGCGCGGTGCATGATGGGTAAATTTCCCCGCTTAATCTAGCGGAAACTTTTGCCCGCTAAATCCAACGGAAAATTTTCCCCGCTAAATTTAGTGGAAAGTTTCTCCGCTAAATTTAGCGGAAAAAATTCCCCGCTAAGTTTAGCGGTAAAAATTCCCCACTAAACTTAGCGGAAAAAATTCTCCGATAAATTTAGCGGAAGAAATTTCCCGCTAGATTTAGCGGAAAAAATTTCCCACTAAACTTAGCGGAAAAAATTATCCGCTAAATTTAGCGGAAGAAATTCCCCGCTATATTCAGCGGAAAAAATTTCCCGCTAGATTTAGCGGAAAAGTTTCCCCGCTAAATTGAGTTGGAAAATTTTCCCGCCGGAAAAAATTCCCCGTTAGATTTAGCGGAAAAGATTCCCCGCCAAATTTAGCGGAAAATTTTCCCCTAAATGGGAGGCGAGCAGGAGAGGAGGAAAGGCATAGCCCCCTCTCCGCACCTTCCCCTCCTCCTCCTCAAGAGCTGAGCTCTAATTCGGCGTTACAGGGAGTTGTAAACGGCTTTCATTCTTTCTTTTTTTACTATTTTGTTTTTGCTGGTTGTATTATGCTCGCCGTTGAAGAAGCAACGTCTGAAAATACTCTACTTTTGGCGAGGAAATGGCCGGACGGACCTACAACCCCACAATGTACCAAAATTCCCAAAATACCATACAAGTAGGGTAATTACCCTACGGTTGGTAACACTGGCCAAAGGTTACAAATGAGACCTCCGTTAGCATGATTACACCGCAAATGCCGTAGAGTTCGTATATACATCTGAAGGGAAGACAGTTTCAATTTCCGCATCTCACACGTTCGGAATACGTAATTTGTAAAAATCTTTATAGGGTTTATATCCACCGTGGATATAAACCCTATAAAGATTAAAAAAAAAAAAACAAAAAAAAAAACGTATTCCGAACGTGTGAGATGCGGCAATTGAAACTGTCTTCCCTTCAGATGTATATACGAACTCTACGGCATTTGCGGTGTAATCATGCTAACGGAGGTCTCACTTCTAACCTTTGGAGTTAGTTCATGTTAATGTGTGACGAATTGTTGCGTCGGTAGCATCGGTGTCGTCTGGGTAGAAAAATAGGCCTCTAGCTATCTAGGTTTGAGCAGCTCCCCGGGCGAGCAACACGAATTATTTTGAGGTCGCGTTTCGATTGTGCTTCATGAAGTTCCTCAGAGTTTCTTACAATGCTACAAAAGAAAATTAAAAAAAAAAACTGAAAGAAATACATTTTTATTGTTTTGATAACGCGCTAAGACCGGGGGCTAGACATTGTTTTTTTTTTTTTAAACGCTTTGTTTTCAAGGAAGAATAGACGCTGCAACTCGCTCGTATATCACCGTGACTTGCACATAATCGGACGCTGCGTGCTCTTTTTGTAGTCGCGTCTTGCGAATGCTCAAGCACTACTTCAGACCGGCATTACATGGTCGCGTTTGGCAGACTCACTCACGCTCCCTGTCCGAGAGAAACAGGCCTATTGCACGCTAACTTAATACTGACTGAATACAGCAGGCTTCAAATTCTTTTATGTGCACCCCATGGTCGAGCCTCGAGAGTAGTCAAGATCTGAAGAAGCGATAAGTGTTGAGATTGGACAAGAGCGCCCCAATACACCTCACAAAACATGAAATAAAAGCCGATGGCGGGACGCAGTCGTTATCATTCACTTATATAAACAAACCAATTTATGCTACCGACTGGGCCACGGGCGCGGCCACATGTACACCATATTTTTTATTTTTTTTTGCAGGGTCTATAGTCACCAAGGAGGATTTTACAATTGTAATTGTAGTAAATACGGAATATTGTTGCCTGATCTTTCGTACTTCAGGATCAAAATCTTCCCAATTCCGTCTAGTAGTACACTTTATTCTCCTCCTTCCTCTATCCTTTCTTCTTGCTTAACCAGTTGATAGTTTTAATATACGTATACCGGGGCCTGCTTTCATTTATAAACCGGAGGGATTTAGTGCGAAATTCGCAAAGCGAAAAGTCTTTCTTACAGATAAATATTTTAATCACTGACTGCGCCCGAAAAACATTAGAGCACTTGAAAGAAACAGCCGAAATTGAGGAAGAACTGAAAATCAAACAGTGAGCAAAAATATTTCTTCGATGATATATGCATTTAATCTTATTTGAATTCATAATTCAAATTCATTGGCCCTATAGTCGTGGGGAACGAGACAGGAAAAAAAAAAAAAAAGAAGCTACTCAGTTGAACTTGACAAGTCCCTGCTTTCTATGAGATTTGACAGCTTCGTGAGCACGTAAATTAATCTAAGTTAAACAAAATCAGACGCTGAAGGAGTGCAGAATAATAAATATTTACGAATAATAAAAACAAGCATTCACGATTCAGCGTTATTTTATAATGTATTGTTAGTGAAGTGTTGCATTATCTGACAGTTTGACAAGCAGTTCATGTAAATAGTTTTAACCGTTTCATTGATTGTATAATGTGACAATGTAATAAAACAATTGACGATTTCTAACTTATACTGGCATACTGAACATTTCATTCTGATATGAGCAGACGGGTTTATTTGAATAGTATTCATCAAGAGTGATAGTTGTTACAAACGGCCGAATTATTTTATTTTTCATAAAATAATGATAAAAGTAATCATCTTTAAGGTTGCTTTTCTTTTCTGGGGTCCCCGGACCTACGGTGTTCTTAGTTAGACGAAGTCTTTATCCTCACGTGCCAAGATTGGAAAACGAAAAGTCGGAAGACACCTAAGCACTCATTATAAGTTGTGAATGCGAACGCATTAATGTCCAATGGAACGCCGCAGAGTGATCCGCAGAGTTTTGTGGCGCGCGTAATGTTTTCGAGTTGTGGCAGAAGCACCGGCGACGATGTGGATGCTAGAGGCGGCGCCATGTTCGTCGGCGGCGAGACGAGCAAGAAGCCTCCGAGCGCGCGCCAACCTGTCCGTTTTAACCGGCGCGGGGCCCGTAGTGGCACAGGGTTGCGGCGGATAGTTTTATCGGCGCGCTGGCGGCACGGACACGCAGCACCATCTAGCGGCGTTGGTTTAAACTTACGCGCGCAGTGGCCAATGGGAGCCTCGTCGCCGCGCGCCAGCCAATGGGACCTTTTGGGTCAGGGAAACTAGGTGCCATTTTCGCGCTTCAAACTGATGACGTCGGCTCGCTCCATGGGACAATTAATAAAATTGCAGCAAAAGTATATAGTTTTTAACACAGGTGAATAAAAATAGCTCTAGGAGCAAAAATTTTATTGAGCTGTTAATTGTCGCGCTGATATCTTAAACTGTTAAGAGCAAGGTTGGTTCAGTCTATTATGCAACAAGATATAGAAGTCTATGACTCAGGACAGAAACGTCCAAAAATGACTTTGGGTAGGGGGAGGGGAGGGGGGGGGGGAGTGGGGTTGTATTTACGGGACCCTGTAGTTTCTTGTAGATGTTCTAAGCGCAGGGGGTCATAACTAGCTCGCGCCTATTGTCTGCCAACCAGAAAAATCCTGACTGAGTGGAATGCACGTTGAACACGCATAATCGTGCATTCTTCCCAATCAGTGAGTTTGTTCCTGGCAGGAGATGAATGGGAGCTAGTTTTGAGCATGCCCTGCGAACAACGTCCAACAACATGGTGTCCTATGAATACCTCCCCCCCTTTAAGAACGTAAGTTATTCGTTTGATCGCGTCAAGAGTTTAAAATTAGCATTCACTTAAGCAAACATACATCTAGCCGGCTGCGCAGTTGTGCCAGGCATCTCAGTCAATTAGTACGGCACGCTTTCTTGAGAATCTCACACATGATTCTCCAATTTGGGCCTAAATAGTGTTGTACTGTCTAGCGTGGTTTATGAGTGTTACTGCAGCAAGCCGATCACACTTTAGAGAGCTTAATGAATTAATGAGTTACTAAATAACGCTTCAGTCTAAGCCCGAGCACAGCCGACGCTACAATGCGTTTTTCCCCCCGTGCCTACCTACATATATAGCGTTGTTTCTTTCTAGTTTTGGTTTCTGGAAACCTATCTTTGTAAAGGGTTTCATTGCACTCACTTTTTTGGCTGATTTATCGGTTCATTTGGCGCTCGGACATCGCTCGGGAACACCCTGTAAAACGAAATAGGTGCCTCTATGCGAACTGGCCTCACTTAAAAACTCTTTTTTTTTTCTTGATAACTTCTCGGGGCTTTTAACCGCAATATATAGGTGGATAACTGTGGTAGGTGGATGGAGGGTACAAGTAGAACCCTCAGTGACTTTGTCGACTCGCTGTTCGCACTGCAGATAGAATGAACGAGAAACCCCTGAGATGGAAAAATAACACTTGGGACACCAAAGAGCTTATGCACGTCGGTGACAGCGAATGAAGACAAGGCTTCTGAGTTTAGGTTTGAATTAGGTCCACCAGGCGCCAGCGAGGGCTACGCGTGAGCGATTCGACAGCGTTCTTTATTAAACCTGCGTGTTGTTCAGTAGAGCCTATACTGATATTCGATGTATCAAATTATTCGAAAATTCAACTACTATTACGCAGACGACGCTACGAGCCGACGGGACCAATCAGACAGCGACAAAATCGCACCGTCATGGTGTGTGCTTCATGTTTCTGTACATTCTATCATCGCTAAGACAATCATAAACAGAAAAAGCCGAGTGAATCGCGGTTTTGGCGCTGCTTGATTAGCCCCGTTAGCTCGTAGCGTCTACCGCGTCTGGATTAAGCTGAAACGAAGCATACGAGACCGGAATTTAAATCATATAATCGATTAATCACTATCTGATTTTAATTCGAATCTCTAATATTCACACGCCCCTACTTTTTGTCGAAGGAAAAATTAGAGATAAACAAAAACATGCCGCAGAGCATTTCTGTTTTTGGGGCAGGAGAAGTTACTTTATATTGGTGTTCCTGTGCGGCTCTCCCGCCGTTGTCACCCTCTCTTACCTCCCCAACTACCTTTGCGCTCTCTGTTACATGTGGAAGAGTAAACAGATCATCCTATTAAAGCTATAAAAATTATTAGTGCTTTAAATAATTACGTAATTATGACGATACAAACTAAGGCTCGCAAAATTGGTTCCGATATGTTTTCTAATATAGGTCATACGTGCGCACAATGCGCGTGCGCATATAGGTCATATGTGCGACGAATTAAGACACGTAATGCAACCGCGCTTTTTTTATTATATTGTTGAGGATGCTACAGTTCCGGTAATATCTCGAGCAATTAGGCAAATCCACAATAAGAACAAGGCGTACATCGGATAGTCATCACTTTTATTGATGGTGTGAGTGGAGTCAATGTTTGTTTTTAATAATCTGTTTGCTCGAGTTACATTTCGGGTGACTGCACAAAACCTGATTTGTATACAAAGCATCAAGGTTGGAAAATGATCGGCCTAATCGTGGCACCCCGTATCTCCGCAAACACCAGAAAGCGTAGCCTCAACTACAGAGGGAGTGATGCCACACACCTGCAAGGACGCAACTTTTAAAAAAACAAGGGCTGGCACCTGTCGAAATGTGCATCGAAACGTTCTGCGTCCTGGCGGCCAGAATGTGCAACAAGGAGTATGGATTAGATGCAGATCACTAGAGTCGTGAATAGTTTTGTCGCGAGGATTAACTTAACTCTCTCAAAAATAGCGCAAGGACGACGGAGGGAAGAACGAGAGGACAGGAAAGAGCGCTGACTGACAACTGGCGTTTTATTTACAAGAGAAAAGAAGACGAAAAGAAGTGAGGTAATTCAAAGACAAAAAAGGAAGATTGAAAAAGAAGAAGGAAGATAAAAAAGATTTCGATAGGAAACAGAAGGGTGCTTTTTGTAATTATATACAAAATATTATGAAGCAAAAATTGAAAAAAATAAAAAAGTTAAAGAAAATAAAAAAGTAAAAAATAAAAAGGAAGAAAAGAAAAAGGAGAAGAAAAAGGAAGGAAAACATAAGAGAAGAAGAAGAAAAGAATAGTTCAGTGACCAAATAATGCGTAGGAAGGGTCTTCAGGGATAAAGGCTGAGGTAAAACTGTTCTTTTTCTGATAAGGATACTGAAGGAGCACTGATGCAGGCGTCGCCCTTGGATAGTATGACGTGTGCTTCGAAAAGTTCTCTACTCCTCTGACCAGAAAACCGTTTGAGTACTTTCGTGTGCTCGAAGAGTGGGGTGCACAGACAGTCTCTTATATGCACCGCAAGATATCCCGCGGGAGATGCCCTTAACGCTAAGGCATGTTCCCTTAGGCTGACATTTAGACAACGTCCGGATTGTCCCACATATACCTTTCCACACGAAAACGGTATTTCGTACACTACACCGCTGTTGCTGGTGACATATTGGTGTTGATGCTTTACAGTACATTCTGCAGTTTGTTCCTGCTGGTTGTTGATTTTTGGGCATAGCCT
>JABSTQ010011073.1:0-197668 GCA_013358835.2 Ixodes persulcatus | reverse complement strand
TGGTGACAACAAGAAATGTCGTAGTCATATGGGAGCATTAATTGCAGTGGTTGTATGTTTTGATGGCACAGATGATGACCACATGAATAAGACGTTCACTAGTTCAATTTACCAATGTTTACCATTCATTAGACAGTCAACAGCTTAATTTGCATTAATTTCTTTAGGAAACCTCCCATCTTCTGGCCGTGCAGTCCCCAGTGAGCAAGGTTTCGAGGTGACAAATTTGGCTAGATCAACCCTCAGAGCATACTTTTCTCCTTAGATCAGGCTACACATAATGTGTATGTTTCTTGTAGGAGCAAACCGCAACAGACCAGGTCATTGCTGCCGAGGAGGGACCACAGGTAACTGCATCGCATAGGCCAAACAAAGCTCAGCTGATAGAAACCCTTACAGGAACCCGCCCAGCCACTGGCCGTGCAGTTCATTCTGCAGGCTCCAATTGAGCAAGGTTTCGAGGTGAGTACTTTGGCTAGATCAACCCTCAGAGCATACTTTTCTCCTTAGATCAGGCTACACATAATGTGTACGTTTCTTGTAGGAGCAAACCGCAACAGACCGGGTCACCGCCGCCGAGGAGGGACCACAGGTAACTGCATCGCATAGGCCAAACAAAGCTCAGCTGATAGAAACCCTTACAGGAACCCGCCCAGCCACTGGCCGTGCAGTTCATTCTGCAGGCTCCAATGGAGCAAGGTTTCGAGGTGAGTACTTTGGCTAGATCAACCCTCAGAGCATACTTTTCTCCTTAGATCAGGCTACACATATGTGTATGTTTCTTGTAAGAGCGAACCGCAACTGACCAGGTCACCGCTGCCGAGGAGGGACCACAGGTAACTGCATCGCATAGGCCAAACAAAGCTCAGCTGATAGAAACCCTTACAGGACAGCCGGCGCGCTGGTGGATTAGCCAACCACAGTTCTTGGGACACAGACGTCACCGCACAAGCCACGTCAGCAGCCTAGGATGATGGTACACGTGCGGCGAAGCAAAAGTAGTCCCGCGGCGAGATCTTGACTGCCGCAAAGGGTCCTGGCAGGTCCGAAGTTGTCGAATCTGTGTTAAAGAGTGCAGAGTAAGCACAGCTGTCGACTGCCGCTGCTGCCGCCAAATGAAGATCCGGTAGTTGCGGGCACCGCTTATGAAGCCGGCGCGCTGGTGGATTAGCCAACCACAGTTCTTGGGACACAGACGTCACCGCACAAGCCACGTCAGCAGCCTAGGATGATGGTACACGTGCGGCGAAGCAAAGGTAGTCCCGCGGCGAGATCTTGACTGCCGCAAAGGGTCCTGGCAGGTCCGAAGTTGTCGAATCTGTGTTAAAGAGTGCAGAGTAAGCACAGCTGTCGACTGCCGCTGCTGCCGCCAAATGAAGACCCGGTGGTTGCGGGCACCGCTTATGAAGCCGGCGCGCTGGTGGATTAGCCAACCACAGTTCTTGGGACACAGACGTCACCGCACAAGCCACGTCAGCAGTCTAGGATGATGGTACACGTGCGGCGAAGCAAACGTAGTCCCGCGGCGAGATCTTGATTGCCGAAAAGGGTCATGGCAGGTCCGAAGTTGTAGAATCTGTGTTAAAGAGTGCAAAGTAAGCACAGCTGTCGACTGCCGCTGCTGCCGCCAAATGAAGACGTTCTCCGTCGAAGACGTTTTCAGTATTCTTCACGTGCACAATAAAAAGAAGAGTGGTATGTACAGTGCTCAGCAAACTTATCTGGAACACACACTAAGCCCACTCTTGGCTTTTTCTATTTTATTTTTTTCTATGTGTGCGTGCTTAGCTGGCGATAACCCTAAGCTATTTCTCTTTGTGTCCCACTATGTCCGTAGCATACCTTCAGTTCACATAAATATGCGCAGTTTTCTCATATTTTATCTTTTTTCTGCATTCAATATTCCACAAGTGTTCCGTATAAGTTTGACGAGGACTGTACATCATGAAAAGGGAACAGCGCGAAAATAAACGAGGGACAAGAAGAAGAGGTAACGACAGACACGGCGCTGACTAGCAACTGAAAGTTTATTTGTGCACAAGACACGAAATAAACAGGAAGAAAACACATAAACAACCCGTCACAATAGATCCACTCACACGCTTATCTGCTATCAAACGAACTTGCCACAGTTCAAGATAAATTTAACTTCGTCACCCCTCAGTGCTAAGGACGGGGCACTGACACACTCTTCCTCTCCTTTCACAGATATAAAAAATGCTTCATCAATTTCCCTCACGGTTTTGTTTCTATGGCGGGCTAGAATTGTGATGTCATGGAAGCGTGGCTCACAGCCGCACCGGCTACAATGAATTGCGAGGTGGCCAGAGGGGGAGGAACGAAGGGAAAGGGAATGTTCCCTCGCCCTTACATTTATGCACCTCCCCGTCTGTCCTATCTAGACTCTGCCGCACGAGAGCGGGATCTGGTAGACCACCCCCGTGGCACACGTGACATAATGGGTGCGGTGGTTGACATCACAGGCCACTCGAGGGGGACCGACTCTATTGACAGAGGTGCACAGTCTTACGTGGCGCTGAGAAAACAACAGGCACATCAAACTTGTTTGCGACGCGCTTGACATTGTGGGACAGGGCATGAAGATACGGCACAACAACTGGTCTCGACGCTGTTTTTTGTCGTACCTCTGGGCCAGCTGGACCCCTGAACTTTTTTAGCAAGAACTCAGCAATGCCCACTATGACCCCCAGAAGGAAGCCCGCTGAAATCAGCCTAACAATCTGCGCTTGGAGACTACTCTCGCACCTGTGGTGACAGGACTTAGTCAAGGCTGCTCGCATACATGACACCGCTATAGCCCGCTTCACCAGTTTGGAGTGAGCGGAATCAAACGGCAAAAGTCCCTTCCTCGACCGAGGTTCATAGGACCAACATACATGGCGTGTCTCCAAGCGAAGACTCAGGTCCAAAAATTGCAACGTTCCGTCCGTGGGATTTTCAACCTTAAACCTCAAACCGGGGGAACAATCCCTGAAAAGGTCTAAAACATCAGAGACAGCGCAATCACGATCACCGTTCGGGTTGAGACCTAGCACCACGAGGTAATCATCAACGTATCGGAACACTTTCCGAACACAATCACCCAGCATCCCATTAATGGCCCGATCACACTTCGCGAGGTAAATGTCACTAAGAATTGGTGACATTTACCTCGCGAAGTGTGAATTTTTGGACCTGAGTCTTCGCTTGGAGACACGCCATGTATGTTGGTCCTATGAACCTCGGTCGAGGAAGGGACTTTTGCCGTTTGATTCCGCTCACTCCAAACTGGTGAAGCGGGCTATAGCGGTGTCATGTATGCGAGCAGCCTTGACTAAGTCCTGTCACCACAGGTGCGAGAGTAGTCTCCAAGCGCAGATTGTTAGGCTGATTTCAGCGGGCTTCCTTCTGGGGGTCATAGTGGGCATTGCTGAGTTCTTGCTAAAAAAGTTCAGGGGTCCAGCTGGCCCAGAAGTACGACAAAAACCAGCGTCGAGACCAGTTGTTGTGCCGTATCTTCATGCCCTGTCCCACAATGTCAAGCGCGTCGCAAACAAGTTTGATGTGCCTGTTGTTTTCTCAGCGCCACGTAAGACTGTGCACCTCTGTCAATAGAGTCGGTCCCCCTCGAGTGGCCTGTGATGTCAACCACCACACCCATTATGTCACGTGTGCCACGGGGGTGGTCTACCAGATCCCGCTCTCGTGCGGCAGAGTCTACATAGGACAGACGGGGAGGTGCATAAATGTAAGGGCGAGGGAACATTCCCTTTCCCTTCGTTCCTCCCCCTCTGGCCACCTCGCAATTCATTGTAGCCGGTGCGGCTGTGAGCCACGCTTCCATGACATCACAATTCTAGCCCGCCATAGAAACAAAACCGTGAGGGAAATTGATGAAGCATTTTTTATATCTGTGAAAGGAGAGGAAGAGTGTGTCAGTGCCCCGTCCTTAGCACTGAGGGGTGACGAAGTTAAATTTATCTTGAACTGTGGCAAGTTCGTTTGATAGCAGATAAGCGTGTGAGTGGATCTATTGTGACGGGTTGTTTATGTGTTTTCTTCCTGTTTATTTCGTGTCTTGTGCACAAATAAACTTTCAGTTGCTAGTCAGCGCCGTATCTGTCGTTACCTCTTCTTCTTGTCCCTCGTTTATTTTCGCGCTGTTCCCTTTTCATGATGTCTAACCAACTCGCCCAACTTTATGCGTTGAGGACTGTACATTCCGGTTCAAGTCGAAGGAACGCCCTTATCGTTCCTGGTTCACACAAGCTCAACAGTTTCCATAATTTACAGAAGATACGTACAAGACAAACTTCGGTACTGCTTATCAACCGCAAGAATTTCGTCCGCAAGCTTGTTCGATTTTTCGCAGCAGAAGATTGCCGTAGCAGGCTGCTTTGCTGCTGCTGTCGGTTGGAGCGCAAGGCTTCTGTACGCTTCTACGTCGTCCCGAACAGTACGGACAAACTCGGCATCGATGCCGTCGCTTGTTTGCCCATTGAGAAGAGTGGTCGGGCATTCAAGTGTTTCAACACTACTTGCGTACCTTCTCGACTACCTCGGAACTTGGTAGATGACTTTGCGCACCTTTCGACGGAACCCTCGGTAGCGCGAAGGGGTTCGCTCACAAGGTGAAGACACGTCAAGCAGTCCAGCCCGTTTTTGCCATACGGCGAAGACTTCCTTTCTCTGTCAGAGACAAAGTCCCTGAAGAGGTCCTGCGACTTTTAGAGGCAAGCATCATCGAGCGAACTGACGCGTCCGAATATGTCTTGCTGATCATGGCGGTGAAAATTAAAAGCGGGAAAGTTCGACTTTGCGTCAATTTAAGAAAAGTGAACAAGGCCGTCGTAATCTAGTTTTGCGTTGCCTCACACTGAGCAGCTGCTACAAGCACTAACCGGGACAAAGTACTTTTCGCGCCTGGATATATTGAGCGCCTACCATCAGGTCCTTTTGTACCCGAAAAGCCGGGGCCTCGCGGCATTCATAACCCACGATGGACTTCTGAAACACTTTTGTTAAGTGCGTTGGTGATAAGGTTAAATACTAGAAAGAATCAAACATGAAGGACGAAAGATGTGTCATATTTTAATCTTTCTAGTATTTAGACATATCAGGATTACCAAGGTTTGTTTTGGGTTGGTCTCAGCTCCTGCCGCGTTCTAGAAAATTATGACTACAATCCTGATAGGATGTCAACAAGTACACTTACCCGGATGACACCATCGTTTCTGGAACTACGAAAGAGGAGCAACTCAAGAGTGGGCATGAAGGTATCCGTCGCATCAGAAAGGCGGCCTTGATGCTGAACGACAAGTACATCTTCAATGTTCGGGAACTTCCATTCATAGGACACGTTGTCAGCGAGCGGGGCATGTCACCCATTAAAAGCCATGTTGGCGCGATTGTTTAGGCTCAAACGCCAACACACGTCACCATGCTGCGTTCGTTTTTGGGCATTGTCGGCTACTTCGCCAAGTTCATCCTTCGGTATGCAGAGCGGACAGAACTACTACGTGAGCTACTACGCAGGGGTGAACCTTTCCGCTGGACTACTGCTCCGGAAGACAATTTTCAGAGACTGAGGTCCTCCCTTTCGTGCGAGCCTCTCCAAATGTTCTACCCCAAGCTGCCCGTGGCCATGTCAACTGACGCCTCAGCATACGATCCTGGAGCTGTTCCACAGCAAAAGAAATATGGATACATTGTGACCGTCTCTTCTGCTTCTCGACCTCTAACGCCACAGCAGCAGAAGTACTCTGCTGGAGAGCGTGAGGCGTTGGCTTGTATGTGGGCGTGCGACCACTGGCCCGTTTTGGTCGGCATTTTACGCTGCAGACCGACCACCGGTCACTGTTGACACTGTTGGGCTCACAAGGGACTGGCCAACGACCATTCAGGATTGCTAGATGGTATGCTCGTTTGCTAGCATACAGCTTCGCCATGGTTTTCAAGAAGGGAGAAGACAGCTCTATAAAAGTTGCTTTTTCGCGTATGCCTCTTGAAGCCCCCGGGGAAACCCATGAAGAAGAGGTTGTCTGACACTTATCTGTGTTCATAATAAAATACAGCGAGACTGGGGCAAGGACAAAGAGACAAGAAAACGCAAGACAAGCGCTGACTAGAAACTGATTCTATACTTCGTTTCACCTTATGCGCGAGCGAAGGCAAAGCTGGAAGCGCGAGCACGGAAGCTCCGTGCGTTCAGGCTTTGCTCGAGCGCGCAAGCTGGGGAGAAACGCACAAAGCGCTGGTCTCGCGCTTCTAGCTTCGGCTTCGCTCGCAGATAAATTGAAACGAAGTATAGTGAAACGAAAACACGCAGGTGATGCTGCTGCTCGCGCGGGCACGTGTTCCTCCGTGGCCTTGAGCACTTGTTCTTTCACTCCACACAGAACTAGCCGTACTACCCTGCGGGGATCGCGGCCACAAGGGGGCCAGGCATGGGACCGCAGAGGCCAAGTAAGAAAAAGAAGACGAGGATGGTACGGGGCAGAGCTTGGGTAGCGAGCTCGCGGATGGTTGGCGACGGAACGGCAAAGGACAAGGTGCTGCCTCCAGGCCATCCAACTGTTAGACAGTAGGTCTTTCGTACCTTGCGTTGTGTGATCTCCTTCGGGGCAGTCGAGGCGGCCCGATTACGGGTAGTGGCTAAAGTGAACACCCACATCATCTGGCGCTCGGACGTGGGGCCAGATCAGCTGGTCCTAGCTCTCGGTCTTTTCTTGGAGGTCACACTCGACGCGTTCCTCGACCATTTTGGGGGAATGGCGCACCCAACTCGCGGAACGCTCGTTGTTGTGAGAGCCAACGTTGACCGTCGTTACGAGGTCAAGCGTGGTTGCGAATAGGGACGCTTTGTCCTAGCGAGGCTCAGCGGGGTCGGACGCCACCGGACGTGTTCTGTTCAGCGGTGTCATGGGCTCCCGAACGCTGTCGTAGCCTGGGACTCCAGCTCTGGCAGCAGACGTGGAAGACGTTGGAGAGATCATGCGCGCCATGACGGCTATGTTCGAGACGCTTTCGCGGCTGTTGGGAATACCGGGTCTGCGTCTGTGCCCCGACCGCGGTTGAACGTTCATACGTCAATAAATATCAGGCTGCTTTCATGTAAGATCGAACCACGATTTCCTACAGGACTGGTATGCGTGCTTTGCCCCCCTCCGCTAAGCGAGGACACCTTGGAGCCCGGCTGCGCAAGGACATGATCGTGGACTCCCAAATCGAGTATTGTAGCAGTTTTAGGACGCTGCACGTGAGCAGGCGCGGATCCAAGGGGGGGCAACGGGGGCGGGCGCCCCCCCCCCCCCCCCAAACAAAGTCGACCCCCCCCCCCCCCGTCTCGGAGGGCAATTTGATATGGGTGGACTCCACCCGAAATAAAACCGCCAACCGGCCTGCCAGGTGGTAGAAGGCTCGGTACTCAAGGACGAGCCTGGGTTCGAAATAGGGTAGGTCGCACCCTAGCAGGCACACTTGTACTCTGAACTTGGAGAGCCACTCCGTCGCTTCAACCGAGACTGAAGTCCGCGGCGGCGGTTTCAAAGCACGGTTTGCAGCCAATAAGTCGGCGCAGCGGCGCACATCTAGGGGCCGTCGGCGCAGTGTGGTTCTGCGGTGGGTAAAACAAAAGGCACAACCGTAGTCCTGTTTATGCTACTTTAGAAGAGTATACTAGTTAGTTACGGTTAGAATGACTGTCAAGAAAAAAAAAGAAAGAAGAAAACCTGCGATGGAGACATCGAGGACCGCCAGACTCCGAGCAGGTGCCTCATAGCGGCGCGTATCAAAGATGTGCCGTCCGCCTCCGCGCGAGCAAGGTTCACCGCGTCTCCGGGAGTCGGCTTTGTCTCTTTGCGGTGAAGACTAGGGATGCCGCGAATTTTTTTCGATTCGAAGTTTCGATGATCGAATCAAGCAATTCGGAAGGTTCGAAAGATTTCGCATTTTCGAATTTTCTATATCGTAAAATTCGACGGAAGTCGAATTTTCGAACTTGTTAAGCTAAGAAGTTCGACGCTTTTCGAACCGTCGAACTTATTACGCTAAAAGCTAGAGAGCAGACGACAAGCAGAAACGTTTGAAAGAGCAAACGACAGTTCGAACGATCAGGCGGCCGTTTGAACTTGAAGACGCACTGAACGTAGTCCGCAGGTGGTCCGCACAACTTGACGGTTTTCTGGCGTTCATGTTGCAACAAAACAAATAAATCTGATGACCACAAGTAACCGTAAATTCAACCCAAAGTGCTTCCCGCCCAAGCAATCGTTGTCCGACGGCGTCTGCTTTTCTCTTTTCATGGCACATATCCAGATTCTCGGACGAACCGAGCACATGAAAACTGTCCTTAAAACCTTTCTCTACTCTTTTGGTACGGCCCCAGTCGCGGCGTTTTGACGAGAAGGCAGGTTTTTGTCTGGTTTCTTTCAAAACAACGCAGGAATACACGTCTGGCATGGGGACTTCTGCCCACAGCCCCAGACCGGAACTGCGCCCGACGCGCCACCACCGCGCCGTGACGTCATAGAGTTGAGTTCGTGTAGCAAAGAGGATAGAAGGGTAGGAGAGGGCATGACGTCAGCCGCGTAGCCTCCACAAGCCATGCTCCCTTGACGCCTCGCCTCCTTTCTGATTTTCCTCCTTACTCTACTCACTTATAAGCCCAACATGTGACCGTAGCAAGCCTTCGTCTAGCCTTCGATCTGATAAAACCTACCGGACGGAGCGCGCGCAAGCCTGCAAGGAATCCTCCTAAAATCAACCATCCATCTCGCACGTGACATGTCACGCGCACCAATCGCCAGAGAGATCTGCGGTCACGCTGGGCACAATATCGTTTAAACTTTTTTATGACTATAATGCACCAATATTGCAACGTGCCCCCTCCTATAGTCTGTTACAAGTCAAGAAGGTAGCGGCAAATGCCCCTCAAAGGGAATTTTGTATTCCTCCGCCACCAATCGCGTCCCGTTGTTTCCGTGACGTCACGACCTGCCCGAACCAATCTTGTTTTGGCAAATGAATATTTTCAACATGGCTGCCGGGCAGATTTTCTACGACTCCAGTATCTTCCAGCAATTATTCTATTTTTTAACGCGGTTTTTTACTTACCCGACCATACGTCGCTAAGTCGTAACCGCGTCCACTTTTATTCGCAATAGGTTCTGCGCGACTGCGTGAAAATCCAGCGATAGCATTGCCATCGAAACGTTCGATGCGGGAGTAAGGCCTAGCATCGTACATACGTCGAACGGCGTCTGCTTCTCTGCCTCAGGTTCCGCCTCAACATCGTGACGGCAGCGGCCTTTCTTCGCAGTGGTTTCCGTGGAACGACGTTAAAATGCAGCGGTCACCAAACTCTTCTTTATAAGTGTAGTGGACTGTGCGGGAATAAGTGAAATAAGTGAACCGCGAACACAGTAAGTGTCTTCACCCGATTTCGACCGTATCTTTGCTGGCGTTAATAAATAGTCTGTCTACTGAAATGACGCCTTCGAAGCAGTATGTATTCATCTGTGAAACGTGGCGTCCTTGTCAAGTTTCCGCGTCGCAATCAGCATGCACGCTAATCTATGACTGCGATAGTACCCGCGGGTGCACCCTCGTTTACAATAATGAGCTGTAACATATATGTGGCATACAAATGATAAAGCCAGTGATGCGTATGTTACAAACATTTAATTGATATTGTTTTGGACGTTAAGAAGCTGATGTCTTCTTTTGGGAAAAATATCAGAATTTGAGGGAAGCAGATTTGGTTCTCTCAAATGCTTCCGAACATTCTGCTTGCTCTCAGAGGCCCTGTCAGTCGTATGTTTATGCTTCGAAACCCGGGTGCGTGACGCGTGTACCCCCACTCGCGTCGCGTCGCGGCCTGGGGTATTACCAGGTAAACACGCACCAACTTTTCCAATTTACTTTAGAAGGAAAATGTGTCCACAATATTGGATCGCAGCATTGGTTTATAATTTGTAAAAGATGAAAAGTATGTTCAATAAAAATTGATTGCAAGGGCAGCTTCCCGCTTCATGAATTGTGGCTTTCTTATATATGAAATATTTGTTTAAATCAAAAATTGAAAACATACCGAATACTCAGATGTCCTGATCTTGGTCCGAATGCAAGTGGCAGAATGATTTGTCTTTATAACAATAAAATCAACAATGTTTGAATCAAGCTACAGCTCAAACCGCCTAATTACATTTCTGATGTATGTTTATCTCTGCATTATACCAGGCCGTAGCCGCGAACGAGCTCTTCAGAGTCTGCCATCATCTTTCTGGTCTACCTTGGCAAAGACAGACTCGTGTAAAAAACATATTGAGCTTCTCAGAGGCAACTTCGCAGTCCTCATTGTAAGAGCTTTCATGAAACCATCGGAAAGAAGGGTCCCTGTCGGTCATGTGAATGGCAACAGACATCCAGTTTATGCTTCGAAACAGATCATTGGCAGTTAGAGTTAGCTGCCCGCAGTGCTGACGCACGTTATTCTTATTCTCAGAGTGGCCTCGGTCATGTGAATGGCGACAGACGTCCAGTTTATGCTTCGAAACAGATCATTGGCAGTTAGAGTTAGCTGCCCGCAGTGTTGACGCACGTTATTCTTATTCTCAGAGTGGCCTCGGACATGTGAATGGCGACAGACGTCCAGTTTATGCTTCGAAACAGATCATTGGCAGTTAGAGTTAGCTGTCCCGCAGTGTTGACGCACGTTATTCTTATTCTCAGAGTGGCCTCGGTCATGTGAATGGCGACAGACGTCCAGTTTAATGCTTCGAAACAGATCATTGGCAGTTAGAGTTAGCTGCCCGCAGTGCTGACCGCACGTTATTCTTATTCTCAGAGTGGCCTCGGTCATGTGAATGGCGACAGACGTCCAGTTTATGCTTCGAAACAGATCATTGGCAGTTAGAGTTAGCTGTCCGCAGTGTTGACGCACGTTATTCTTATCTCAGAGTGGCCTCGGTACATGTGAATGGCGACAGACGTCCAGTTTATGCTTCGAAACAGATCATTGGCAATTAATCAATCTCGCACAATTCTCTTTATTCCAGCAAGACCGTCCCTCCTTGGGACGAAGGCATCCGTCCTCGCCATGCCAAAACACCTGCCCTGCCAACGTCTCGACCACCTCACCCCTCCGGGTCTAGAAGCCATCTTTGTCGAGGTATTTTGCAAACATGGAAAGCTTCTTCTGGTGTCTACCTGCTGCCCACCCTCTCTCCGTGAACAATCGTACGCCCTCCTCCAAGAGAGCCTACAGCGCGTCGACCCCAGCAGGTTCTCTGCACTGTTCATCTGATCCACTCGATGACGTGCTGTTAGACGTACTGGAGACTGCTGGCCTCACCCAACTTCATGACGCCCCATTCTACGTTTCTCAAAACAGCAACGCTACATTCCTCGACCTCGTCCGCACCAATAATCCCACCTTATCCTACCGCTGCACAGTGAAATCCAGCCTACCAGGCAGTGATCGCAGTGCTCTCCTCACCAATATCCATTGCTCAGCCCCTAAGCGAGGTCATCAAGCCAAGAAGTTCCAGCAGTTCTAAAAAAACGATTCCCCTCATCTCAATCAGCTCATCCACCTCGCTTCCTGGTCCATCGTGTTTGATCACCCATCGGCTGACGAAGCTGACGACCTCTCGCTCTACATATCAGCAATTCAAAACAAATATGTTTACCTTAAGGATCAACAGGAGGCACGGCAGTCTTATATGGATGACAAAGGAGATTGCAGTCTTAATCAGACGTAAACACTTGCTATTCAAAAAAGCGCCTCTTAATCCCACTCATCTTAACCAAGCCCACCAAGCACGTACCAAAGTCAAGCATCTCATCCATATCTCCCTTAACGATTACCTACAGCAACTAGGAGCAAAAGCAACCTGCCAGTCCAAACTCTTGGGCATGTTTTCACTATAAAAAAAATGTTCCATGCGCCGGTCTTCACACATCACGGCAGGCCCTATTCCAATCTTGACGACATAGCAGAGCTCTTCTCTTACCACTTTTCTCAGGCTGCAGCATTACTCGACCCTACCGCACCTAACCTTTGTCCCACCCAACCCACAACTCTGCCAGTCGATGCCACACCAGCAACCACACTCTCTTCCATAGTCATTCTTCAAAGTGAAACCTACGAAGCCCTTGCCTGTGGAAACTCCTCTCAACGCCCTGGACCAGACAGCCTCCACCCTGCATTGCTTAGATCCTGTGCTGGCCGTATATCCCCCGTCCTCACTCGCCTCTTTAACGATTTTCTCTCCCACAGCTCTGTTCCTAAATCCTGGAAAGTTGCATCAATAACGCCTCTCAAAAAGGGACACGGTGCCCCCTCAAGTTTGACATCCACTCATACCGATCAATCTCCATAACCACCATTGTTTGCCAAACAATGGAGAGAGTCATTAACAAGCAACTCTTAGCCCACCTTGAGGTATCGAACTTCCTTAGCCCCCACCAATACGGTTTCCGCCCCGGCAGGAGCTGCGAATCGGCCCTTGCAGCTTTCACCCATGCACTCAGTACCAGCCTCGACAACCGAACTTCGTGCGAGATCGTTCAGGACTTCGGAAAGGCTTTTAAAAGCGCAGACCACAGCTTGCTCCTATCCAAACTCCAACAGGTGGGAATCTCCGGTGTGAGGAATGAAAAATTTACTTTTTCACAGCACTACCTTATTCTTCAAGGGCTCTTTTCGAGATTTAGCACAAACTGGAAACACTACTAACAGGTAGGGTGTTCACTGAGCTCGGTTATGCGTGCCATTGCGTGTCAAAGGGGCTTTGAGAAGACTGATTAAAGAACACTTTGTCCACGCTCAAGAGAGAAAAAGTCTTGTTCTTGACCACTGGCTAACACAACATGATGGCAGCAACTGGTTATTGTGTTTTTCTTCCGGTGACTTCAGAACGAAGTCTACTGGCACGACAACCAGCTGTGGTTGTCGTGCTGATGGGAACAGTTCCAGTATTCAGGAGCTTGAAGTTCCAATTGCCAGAACTGCTCCACAGCTTGCATGCCAAATGATGAGACCACTCGTAGAAAGCAGGACTTGATCTAAGTCGTCCTCACAGTTTGCAACCTGGTACGCAGGTTGCAACTGCATAAGGTTTTCCTTCTCAAGTGTCTTATAGATGCCGGAAATTACTGTGCGTCAGCGGTATTCCAGAAACTCCCTTTCAGGCTAATGACTTGAAAGGGATTTTCAAGACAGCCCTCCCTGAGACAGATGGTGATGAGAAAGAGAGCCCTCCCAGCCACTGTTTTTTCCCAGATATGCAAAACTGCCGCTACTGCACTTACCCAACCATTTTTTGCAGTTTGAAAAAAAAAAAAAAAAAAAAAAAAAAAAAAAAAAAAAAAAAAAAAAAAAAAAAAAAAAAAAAAAAAAAAAAAAAAAAAAAAAAAAAAAAAAAAAAAAAAAAAAAAAAAAAAAAAAAAAAAAAAAAAAAAAAAAAAAAAAAAAAAAAAAAAAAAAAAAAAAAAAAAAAAAAAAAAAAAAAAAAAAAAAAAAAAAAAAAAAAAAAAAAAAAAAAAAAAAAAAAAAAAAAAAAAAAAAAAAAAAAAAAAAAAAAAAAAAAAAAAAAAAAAAAAAAAAAAAAAAAAAAAAAAAAAAAAAAAAAAAAAAAAAAAAAAAAAAAAAAAAAAAAAAAAAAAAAAAAAAAAAAAAAAAAAAAAAAAAAAAAAAAAAAAAAAAAAAAAAAAAAAAAAAAAAAAAAAAAAAAAAAAAAAAAAAAAAAAAAAAAAAAAAAAAAAAAAAAAAAAAAAAAAAAAAAAAAAAAAAAAAAAAAAAAAAAAAAAAAAAAAAAAAAAAAAAAAAAAAAAAAAAAAAAAAAAAAAAAAAAAAAAAAAAAAAAAAAAAAAAAAAAAAAAAAAAAAAAAAAAAAAAAAAAAAAAAAAAAAAAAAAAAAAAAAAAAAAAAAAAAAAAAAAAAAAAAAAAAAAAAAAAAAAAAAAAAAAAAAAAAAAAAAAAAAAAAAAAAAAAAAAAAAAAAAAAAAAAAAAAAAAAAAAAAAAAAAAAAAAAAAAAAAAAAAAAAAAAAAAAAAAAAAAAAAAAAAAAAAAAAAAAAAAAAAAAAAAAAAAAAAAAAAAAAAAAAAAAAAAAAAACAGCTATTCATAAACCATGAAAAAAAAAAAAAAAAAAAAAAACACAGACGCGACATTGTTTTACATAACGAGTGCGATTACAACCAGTTGCTTTAACAGTAACTACAGGCTAATGTGGTTAAGAATAAAGCTGTTTGGAGGTGCAATAAAGCTGTGTTTGGAGGTGCATTTGACCTGCCCGTCCTTTTCCCCACCAAGATGAATGTTCAACACACCTGGGGGGCTATGTTCGACAAATGTTTCGTTTCTCCTAAAAAGAAACGGAAGTGATGGAAGTGACGATATTGCGTCTGATTGGTTAGAGGCTCAAATGACGAATGTTCCCTCTTTCATCATTTGAGCCTCTAACCAGACGCGATATCGTCACTTTCATTACTTCTTAGGAGAAACAAGACATTTGTCGAACATAGCCCCCCTGGTCAGTTTTCTATGAGATATGTTGAATCTATAGCCAATCAATTTGTTCAGCACAATGTTTAGATGTTAGGTTCGATGACAGCGCGCCTTTACAACTCTCCGTCTCCTGATCTGCCTAACGGGGCTGCTGGCCCTTCGATAGAAATATCACCTATCATCGACAAACCGTAAGCACCTAGAACGCCACTTTCTGACTGCAGCATCACCATCGAACATTGTCGTCCTTGGAAACAACCTCCTGGCTGAGCATTCTTCACTCGTCACCCTCGCCAACAACCTCACCTAATCCCGTTATTGCTGATCACTGGTGATGTACCTTAAAACTCCGGCTCACGTCCCACCTGCCCCTGCTGTTCCCGGTATGTGCTCGACAATGTCGCCACTCCCCAATGCGACGTTTGTGATTTGTGGTTCCACCAGAAATGCGAAGATGTATCTCTCGCTTTGCATAGACGCCTCTCCTCATTATCAACTGAGTGGCTCTGTGCGGCGTGCCAGCTCCCACCCCTGGCTGATGACCTCTTTCGATCCCCTAAGCAGCACAGAGCCCTACGTACCCCACCATCATCGCCAGCTCTACCAAGTAGTTCTCCGACCCGCCTCCGGCGAGCGACATCGGCAGCAATCACCGTTTGCACGACAACTCCGCGTTTGCCATAGTTGTCGTGCGAAAAGTGCGCAATTGGAGTCTAGACTCCAATCACGTTTGGTTTTCCAACGTTTGCTTCCTAAAGAACAACCTTCCTGACTTTAAAGCACTGAAGTAATCTTTCCAGAGTACAATATTCGCTGTGTGCGAGACATGGCTGGACGCCTGTCTTCGGTGGGCAATTAATGGGCAATTAATCAATCTCGCACAATTCTCTTTATTCCAGCAAGACCGTCCCTCCTTGGGACGAAGGCATCCGTCCTCGCCATGCCAAAACACCTGCCCTGCCAACGTCTCGACCACCTCACCCCTCCGGGTCTAGAAGCCATCTTTGTCGAGGTATTTTGCAAACATGGAAAGCTTCTTCTGGTGTCTACCTGCTGCCCACCCTCTCTCCGTGAACAATCGTACGCCCTCCTCCAAGAGAGCCTACAGCGCGTCGACCCCAGCAGGTTCTCTGCACTGTTCATCTGATCCACTCGATGACGTGCTGTTAGACGTACTGGAGACTGCTGGCCTCACCCAACTTCATGACGCCCCATTCTACGTTTCTCAAAACAGCAACGCTACATTCCTCGACCTCGTCCGCACCAATAATCCCACCTTATCCTACCGCTGCACAGTGAAATCCAGCCTACCAGGCAGTGATCGCAGTGCTCTCCTCACCAATATCCATTGCTCAGCCCCTAAGCGAGGTCATCAAGCCAAGAAGTTCCAGCAGTTCTAAAAAAACGATTCCCCTCATCTCAATCAGCTCATCCACCTCGCTTCCTGGTCCATCGTGTTTGATCACCCATCGGCTGACGAAGCTGACGACCTCTCGCTCTACATATCAGCAATTCAAAACAAATATGTTTACCTTAAGGATCAACAGGAGGCACGGCAGTCTTATATGGATGACAAAGGAGATTGCAGTCTTAATCAGACGTAAACACTTGCTATTCAAAAAAGCGCCTCTTAATCCCACTCATCTTAACCAAGCCCACCAAGCACGTACCAAAGTCAAGCATCTCATCCATATCTCCCTTAACGATTACCTACAGCAACTAGGAGCAAAAGCAACCTGCCAGTCCAAACTCTTGGGCATGTTTTCACTATAAAAAAAAATGTTCCATGCGCCGGTCTTCACACATCACGGCAGGCCCTATTCCAATCTTGACGACATAGCAGAGCTCTTCTCTTACCACTTTTCTCAGGCTGCAGCATTACTCGACCCTACCGCACCTAACCTTTGTCCCACCCAACCCACAACTCTGCCAGTCGATGCCACACCAGCAACCACACTCTCTTCCATAGTCATTCTTCAAAGTGAAACCTACGAAGCCCTTGCCTGTAGAAACTCCTCTCAACGCCCTGGACCAGACAGCCTCCACCCTGCATTGCTTAGATCCTGTGCTGGCCGTATATCCCCCGTCCTCACTCGCCTCTTTAACGATTTTCTCTCCCACAGCTCTGTTCCTAAATCCTGGAAAGTTGCATCAATAACGCCTCTCAAAAAGGGACACGGTGCCCCCTCAAGTTTGACATCCACTCATACCGATCAATCTCCATAACCACCATTGTTTGCCAAACAATGGAGAGAGTCATTAACAAGCAACTCTTAGCCCACCTTGAGGTATCGAACTTCCTTAGCCCCCACCAATACGGTTTCCGCCCCGGCAGGAGCTGCGAATCGGCCCTTGCAGCTTTCACCCATGCACTCAGTACCAGCCTCGACAACCGAACTTCGTGCGAGATCGTTCAGGACTTCGGAAAGGCTTTTAAAAGCGCAGACCACAGCTTGCTCCTATCCAAACTCCAACAGGTGGGAATCTCCGGTGTGAGGAATGAAAAATTTACTTTTTCACAGCACTACCTTATTCTTCAAGGGCTCTTTTCGAGATTTAGCACAAACTGGAAACACTACTAACAGGTAGGGTGTTCACTGAGCTCGGTTATGCGTGCCATTGCGTGTCAAAGGGGCTTTGAGAAGACTGATTAAAGAACACTTTGTCCACGCTCAAGAGAGAAAAAGTCTTGTTCTTGACCACTGGCTAACACAACATGATGGCAGCAACTGGTTATTGTGTTTTTCTTCCGGTGACTTCAGAACGAAGTCTACTGGCACGACAACCAGCTGTGGTTGTCGTGCTGATGGGAACAGTTCCAGTATTCAGGAGCTTGAAGTTCCAATTGCCAGAACTGCTCCACAGCTTGCATGCCAAATGATGAGACCACTCGTAGAAAGCAGGACTTGATCTAAGTCGTCCTCACAGTTTGCAACCTGGTACGCAGGTTGCAACTGCATAAGGTTTTCCTTCTCAAGTGTCTTATAGATGCCGGAAATTACTGTGCGTCAGCGGTATTCCAGAAACTCCCTTTCAGGCTAATGACTTGAAAGGGATTTTCAAGACAGCCCTCCCTGAGACAGATGGTGATGAGAAAGAGAGCCCTCCCAGCCACTGTTTTTTCCCAGATATGCAAAACTGCCGCTACTGCACTTACCCAACCATTTTTTGCAGTTTGTCATATGACGAGTTGCAGATTATTGTCAAGTCATCACTTGTGGCTGTGACATTCATAATTGCATAAGACATCATAGGATAAAAGTTAAACATGATGAAAAACAGCCTCAGATAAACAGGGATGAAGAACAGGTAAAGAATACGAAAAGACAACGGTTGACTCGCAACTGAAGTTTATTGAAAGAAAAGTGAACCAAAGAAACTTGTTCCTTTGGTTCACTTTTCTTTCAATAAACTTCAGTTGCGAGTCAGCCGTTGTCCTGTCGTATTCTTTACCCGTTCTTCGTCCCTGTTTATCTGAGGCTGTTTTTCATCATGTTTAACTGTTACCAACTGGCCCAAATCACCACCCTTCTTCAGATCATAGGATAGATGCCAGAACCCTCATGAGGAATGTTATGCTGCAATGTCAATTTTGGTGGCCACATTACAGCTATAATCTGTTTCAGCCTAATTTCACAAAGAAAAAACGCTGCCGCCCTTTGGAGCTAATCAGAGCAATGAAGCAAGTTTTGCGAGAGCTCTCCGCAGGAGGAGTATACTCTCACAATATGTTGTCCCGTCCCTCAGCCAAATGTTCCGGTTGGTGCCGTAGCTTTGGTAACGCCCTGTAACCTGCAGAACGATGAGTCGACCTAGTTCCAGTAACAGTTCACCTAACGTATGAATATGACCAGAAAATGCTCATGCCACCCAAGGATGAGGGGCGACAAATTTCCCAGCATACGGTCTCCAATTTTCTTCTTGTGGCCCAGATGATGAGCTGCCTCTTGAGTTTTCTCACTTTATCCCCCTGGTTACTGATGGTCCTTGTCTCTGGTGTCCGGCCCTTGCAGCTTGCCTCCACACGTCTGTCGCCTTCGTGGTATTCTCTTTTGATTCTCCGAGCAACCATTGTACTGGAACAAGAAAGTAACAGCATACAGTGAATGAACGAAGTGAGACACACCTTATACTCGGGGGCGGATCCAGAACTCTGTTTTGAAGGGGGGGGGGGGGGGCCAGGGCCGGATTAAGGTACGGGCTAAGGGGGCTGCAGCCCAGGGCCCCCGACTCTCTGGGGGCCCCCATGAGCAGCTCGTAGAAAAAAAAAAAAAAAACGAAACCTAAAAATATTTCGGAAAGCGATGTTGCTTTGCCGCAGCATTTGAGAAGAGGGATATACAAAAATAATGGCGATGTCAGCGAGGCCAAACGCGCACTTCGCGTAGCACACTCCTATCCCTGTACAAAGCCGGCCCTTTCGGTGGGTGACCGGCCCTTAGGGTGCTTGTCCGCTTTCTTTTGAAAGCGGCTTCGAGCAAACGAAGAAAACACGCGAGGGGCCCCACGATCTGGGGTTTTTCGCTCCTCTTTTTTTTTTTTTTTGTCAGGAAGGGAAATGTCAGAAACACCTTCCCCTTCACCCTACTTGGGCTCGTGTCTCGTGCGCGCTAACACGTGTTTTTGAGCGGCGCTGAAAGTGCGGCCTTCGACGCTGCTGGGGAAGGGAACAAAGCTGCGTGCCGCCTCCGCGGTGGTCTTGCCGGAATGCTCCCTAGTTGAAACCAGACGGGAATGGTAAATTTTTTGTATTTTGAGGCTACTTTCTATTGATTAAAAAATACAGGAAACTGCAGTATTTCCCAGGTTCATTGCCTTAACCAGACATCATTATCATCATCATCGTCGCCATCATCATCATCATCACTAGGGCCCCTGAAGCGACCTTAGCCCAGAGCCCCGAAATTCCTTAATCCGGCTCTGGGGGGGGGGCAGAAAATTTGTAAGGATACTATTCTCTCATTCTTTCGTGTGCACCAGGGGGTCCACCCATGTCAAATTGCCCTCCGAGAAGGGAGGAGTGGGGGCGGTCGACTTTGTTTGGGGGGAGCAGTGGCCCCCGTTGCCCCCCCTTAGATTCCCCCCCTTGGATCTCCCCCTTGGATCCGTCCCTGCTTATACTTCTAAATTAGATAAGTACTGTGGGTCTTACTGCATGACGTGCCAGCGGAGATAAATTATGTCTGGAGCTTGACGGGGGAGAGGTTCTCGACACATGCTGAACGACAGGTGCCACATGCTGCCATACCCACAGGATAACCTGAGGAGAGAGAAGATAGGTGTGAGTCCAGGAAACTGGCATATTTGAGCAACGCTTTTTTTTAGAGGTGCCTTCCCGTTAATTCCCTTCAAGGGACATCCATCTGACTAGTCAGTTCAGAATTACGTTCAATGTACCCCGTCAACTTGCTTAGCCTGTTTGCAAATATATAACAACTGGTACATTCACTTTTTATAATGTTGAGTGTTTTTTTTTTTTTTGTTTTATATGTTATACTATGATGCCAACTTCTCTTTTATGATTTTGCAGATTAGCAAATCCCAGGTTCGGTCCTGATTCGCGTCATTTGCCACGATATTTATATTTTTCCAGTAAAGTGGTGTGAAAGCTTTGATACGTGGAGGTTGCGAAATCATTAAGCGTGAACAAGCAATTAATTACGTTCGACCGTTTAACAAGTCACGTCCGACGTGCCTAAGAAATTAACCAAGTCGCATACACTGCGTTGGAGAAAAGACGATCGTGCCATGGCCTGACGCGAAGGACAGCACGAGCACTTTAAGAAATGTTTGCACTCACCAGCAACGAACTTGAAGCGGAATCCCGGAATCTCGAACGGCGAAGTGAGTCCCCGGCTTTTTGGCTTCTTGCCTGAGCAGGCCCATTTAGAACACATTCATAGCGTCATTCGGTAACTCACGTGAAATTAAAACGCCAAGCGAGGATCCAACCGAAAGGGAAATGTACAAGGAAAGAGAAATTCGCAGAACAGCAGCACCGACAACGCCGACAACGCGACCAGCGACGTTTAAAAACATGGCTTCGGTAAGGGCAATGAACTTCTAAAGCTAACGGTCACTGCTAGATTTTTTCCATTGCATATTAAATTATAATTTTAACCTAGCTTATTATGTTTTCTAAAAATATTAACATTAACGCACTCAATTCAGTTCATTGCGATTCTTTTTAACCATGTTGTTTTGTTTGTTTTTGTTTTAAACCTTCAGTTGTCGCCATCCGGCTTGAGGAGCGCTGTGTATGCGCGATTACCGGAAGTGGCCTTGAGTGGGACCACTGTATGCATCTGAACGTACGCGTTCATTATCAGCTGCCGTGCAACTCGGTTGAGGACATCGCCGCTCTTATGCTTCTTGTAGAGGCGCCTTGGCGTAGACGGCGAGGCTGCACCAGACTCTCTTGACGAAGCAGAATCGGAGGAATTGCATTCCGCTGTCACCACGTTGGGATTCATAACGGAAAAGAAAAGACGACTTCGGATTTTTCAAAACGCGAATCGCAGGGGGTTTCAAAACCCGAAACGCATGGTTTTTTTTTTTTAACAAACGCAGGAAATGCACAGAATGTACCTAAGTTGTGTAGGAAGGTTATCAAGCTAAAACCAACAACCATATATGCATTACTTATAAAAGTTACAATTTTCGTTGCACTGAAGCCTTCTTTTTACTTCAACCTTCTGGAGCGAGTAATTTGCCTCGGCTAGGTGGCGCAAGCTGCCACCCGCTACAAGGTCTGTCTGTAGTCAATATCTATCCATTGAAGCAGAAGGGGCGTTTTCAGCGAACTATTTTCTCGACTGCGGAGGCGTCTGAAGCGGGCGCATCACGCTTATGGGGAGGAGCTTCTACTACCTTCTTAACTTGTAACCGACTATAGTACTTATAACCTCCTTGTCGTGTATACGAAATGCCGCCGCTTGTCGCAGCACGCCGCCGCTGGTCGCAGCACGCCGCAGCTGGTAGTGCGCGAGACACATGCGCGCCAGAACTGTCCGATCCGACGTGCGAACCGCCGGAACGACGTTCGAGGGCGAGGGTTTTCGTCGCACTGGAGCGTCGGACGGGGCCTCCGTCCGGCGCCGGCGTTCGTCCAACTTGCTAGATATCGCCGCACGGCTGTCCGATTTTCGGAGGGCCGCAGCCAATGGTAGCACGGATGGCGCGAAGGTCATGTTGTCACGTGACTTTCGGCCCGATCGGGCGTGGAGGCGCTTCGTGGTTCGGGCAGTTCGGGGAAGCGGATCTCCCCCTCTTTTACAACGCCTACACACACTGTGACACACACATGTGGCGGTGCGCGGTGAAGGAGATGGACGCCATCGAGTTTTCTCGCGCGCACAAAACAAGTTGCTGATCTCGCGCGCCATAGCAAGCCGTCCTTCTGGGACCGATCGAGGCCGTCGAAACCCGAATGTACTCCGTTTCACGTCTTACGATGGAGAGCAGCGGACGCTACGAGCCATTCCAATGCCGTGTGAGTGTCACGTGAACTTCGGGAGAGACGCAGCAATGCGCGGTGTGCGTAGTCACGTGATTTGTACGCAGTGCTCGCTTCGCTGGGATGGCTCCTAAGGTCCGCTGCGGTCCATCGCGATTAAGTGATGTTGAGCAGAAAAGTAACCTCACGGGAAATCTCTACACACGCACACTTTAATAGAATGTAATAAAAATATTATGTCTGTTTTAAAGTCAGAAAAACCAAGAGGGGCGAGGGAAGTATTTTAGTTTTCTAGGCTAGGTGGCGCGAGCTACCGCCCGTTATATAAATATATATATAGCCATTAGCATTCATCCATCCATTCGGTAGAGGGATACCCGAAACTGGGCGGAGCTGAACGGAGCGACGCAACGACGCGTCGGAAACCATGTGTCGCGAACCGTCCTGCGCGGCGATTCAGAGCAGCCATCTTCCCGACAGTTCGCACGCCGGACCGGACAGTTTTGACGCGCATGTGTTTCGCGCTTTACAGTATCTTTTCCCTTTTTCCGCTCCTAGTATTCACGCTGCTCGGAGTCAGCGGAGCAAACGGAGTCAATTGCTGCTGCGGCAGCAACTGACTCCGTTTCATCTTACGTTTAAGCGCAGCGGATGTTACGAACCATCGGAGCCAATCGGAGGCCGTGTGAGTGTCACGTGACCTTAGAGAGGGGGCACAGCGACGCGCGGAAAGCGTATCACAGGCCACGTCCACAGAACGGGATTGGCTAGGATAGCATCCGCTGCGTCCGGACGTAAGGTGAAAAGCTGCCGTCGCCGCGGGAGCAGGCGCCGTTATCATCCATTATACGTTCGCATTTCACACGCGGGCTTCGAATGACGTCAACCCTTTCCAAAGCAGCTTCAAACCTAATCTTTACCGGAACGCGTGGGAGGGTGTTCCTATTGGTCACACGCGCCTTATCATGCATCATGTGGTTTTTATGCTTGTTTCGTGGTTTTCTTTATTTTAACGGATACTGAGCTGAATGCTGTATGCCTTATTTCAAAGGAGATATGCTGTTTTGCCTTCAATTGTTCGCCGGGATTTTTTTGCTTACAACGACAACATGAACATTTCCTTGGCTGGTAGATGTATACAGCTTCGCTGTAAAAGACAGTAACTTCAAAGATAAAAAGGATGAGATATTGAGTGTCTGGCGGGTGTAACATACCGGCTTTATCATTCTCCCTTGCCATTTTACGGCGATACTGCGATCAAAGGAAGAACATCGAAACTTCTAAACAATTCCGCTTAAATCATCGCACGCACTTCTATAGTTCATATAGTTTACTTGAAGTCCGATATACTTACGTACCTTCAGATATAATTGTAATGTCAGTGAGTATAAGCATAAAATATGTGCCATTATTAATGGTTGATTCCGTACAAGGCGTATCCAAATATGGATTGTCATCTTATGTATTCCAGGCGTATAACTCTTAAGCGTTCATTTATATCCACTTTCAGCCTGGTGCAATGTTGTCAGCAACAAAGAAATCAGATAAATTTAGTAAGAAAAGTAAACGTTAATTGAGGTGAACTTACACCTACAAATTTAAAGAGAAAGGTGACACGCATCTTGCATCGGCGACGGAAAATGACCGACCCGAGGAAGCGCATTACCACTACTTTCATACACGCGGCATGTTCAGAAATGTCCTGAACAAGAACAATCGATCACAGCCGTAAATGGGGAGAGATGTCTTAGAACACGATGAAAAAATAGCGCTCAAAAACACGAGGACAAGGACAGGGGCCGAACACGGAAGACAGACAAGCGCTATTTTTTCGTCATGTTCAACTAGTAACAACACGCCCAGCCTATCACCTCACTCACCGGAGAAAAGCTCACCAGAGAAAAGATCACCGGAGATGAGCTCACCGGAGAAAAGCTCACCTCAAAACCGGCGGATGCGGAGAAAAGCTCACCGGCCATTGAGCGTATGCGGAGAAAAGCTCACCGATTTTTTTTCTTCTTTTTATATGGACGCTGTTGGATCATGCGTAACAGATATCAGTTTATTATCATTAAAATTCATCAGCTCTGTAAAAAAAGAAAATGTCCTTTTTTGTATTGTTTGTTAAGCTTATTGGGTATATTGCTCCCAAATTAATAATTGCGGGCGAGTGTTTTCTGTGGCTTACGCTAAAGGCAACGAAAGCCCAACTCAAATTTTCATGAACTTGAAGAACAGGAAAAAATTCGAAAACTTAATAATGTCTGCCTAAAACCTAAAAATCAAAACTGTAAATGCCGAAAATCCGAAAGTTCATGCGCAACAACGCGGTGCCTGAAATTCTCTTTGAAGCTTTTGTTAACCTTTGAAAATAGGACAAAACAGTCAGTAGGATATCGAAACTTTTTTCTTTCACGCAGAAGCACCTTTTCTAGCCGTTCGTGCTGGTGTTTCCACACGTTGCCTTCGTGTGATAGTGCCTTTCTACGGCGAGCCACCCATGACCTTCAGAGCTGCACACTGGCACCGTTGTTACTCGTGACCTATAGGTGACTCCAGCGAAATCGACACCGCGAAGCTCATGAGAGGAGGTCGTTTCAACTCTATCGTCTACTATCGCTGCTTGGTACTCGTAGGCGCATAAAAACAAATATCGTTTCCAGTAATTATTTTTATGCTTCCGCCGTGAGAAGAAGGTATCTACCGTCGAAAAATCGCTATGCTTTCATGTGTAACACCGATTTTACGCTACAGTGCAAGACATTTATGGTGGTCCGCGTGCTGAACGACGAAAACGACCTCCTTTCGTCCGCCATTTTGCCTGACCAGCGCACCCCCTATAGCTCGCTGGAGTCGCGAGTATAAGAAGTAGTCTTCTGTAAGGTGGCAAATATATGGGTAGGGCGAGTTAGTAAACGTTATACATGATAAAAAACACTCAAACGACGACGACGGAGTGAAGACAAGAAACACGACAGGATGAATCTGTTCTCGCAACTAAAGTTTTGTTAGTGAAATTAACAGAAAAAAAAACCGCGTAGCCGACACTGATTACATCAACCAACACCTACTTATCTATTAGGCACTACACAATATTTGAAACTGAGCGGTTCACACACCGCTATTCATATTAGTTCGTAAAGAATAAACATCTTTATTTGACAGGTTACCGGTGTACGATGTTCTGATTTTATACTTGCGGCTTCGTGAATATACAGAATGGGTGATTACTAATTTCTGATGACTTAGTAAATATGCCCAATGAACTTCAAGAATATTGCAAAAAAGTGGACATATTTTTAATGAAGTGACGAATGCGAATTATGTTAAATTGCAATGTTTGACGTAGAATCCGCTAAGTTCAAAAAAAAAAATCGGTGAGCTTTTCTTCGCATCCGCTCAAAGGCCGGTGAGCTTTTCTCCGCGTCTGCCAGTTTTGCGGTGAGCTTTTCTCCGGTGAGCTTATCTCCGGTGAGCTTTTCCCCGGTGAGCTTTTCTCCGGTGAGCTTTTCTCCGCCGCCCTTTATAAAATAAGGATCCGGGACGAGCGGGATTCGAACCCCATTTCCTCTTCGTAATCACACGCATACGTAAACACGCACGCTGCTTTTTTTTTTTTTTCCGATTTGGACGATGACACAAGGCAGTGAAAAACAATCGCGATGAAACACTAAAAGACACCAGCCATGTTGGCTAATGTCGAACATACTACAAGTCTTTGAGGGTAGACAATACCTAAAAAAGTGGCAGTCACTCAGGCGTAGGTTGCTGGTCCTTAAAGAATTCGTTGAGAGACTACATGTATCAAAAAAATACTTACGCACAGGGCGATCATCAATAGTCGTGTGTCGCACAGCCATGCGGCACTGGCATATGCTGTGCAGGCCCAGCAGTAGGATCACGTCGTAGGAAACGTCGTTTTTTTTTTCTTGCACCGCTCAAAATCAAAGGTGTACGCCATGGAGCGTTAACGGGAAGTCTTTTCTGAGGGTCCCTTGCTGGACGTCCCAAAAGAAGACCGCGTCCCTACAGTCTAGGAAAACGTGATCATCGGTTTTCTGTTTTCTGCACGGTATGCAGTTGTCAGAACAAGCTACTGGATTCCCTTTTTTAACTAACCAGGCTTTAACTGAAAGTGTTTGACTAAGCAAGTGAAAAAAAAAGTATTCGGGGTGGGGGTACCACCACTTGCTATACTCGATGTAAGACATCCTGCCTTTGGCATGCACTGTACAAAAAACGATACAGAGTAATTGAAAAAAGCAAATCAATTAAATATTTCATTAGTTGCTTGCTCGACACACAAGAGAAATATCTGGGTGAGAAACACGTGACTAAAAACCATTAAACACCAAAACTTTTTATATTCCCGCGTACACAGGCACCTCTACGTCCTCGCTTGACGAAACAATAAACACACGAAGCGCACCACGGAGTCTCACTTTCATAAGGGTTTGCAAAAATGGTTCTCTTTGTTCTGAGACAAAAATAAATTTATTAACAAGCTGCATCACAAAGAAATTAAGAAACCCCCCTCTTCTCAACCGGGCCTTCACTCTACGAAACAGGTTTGTAAGATACGACTTGTACGTTGCCAAAACGAGCACCAAATACAAACAGCAAAAACAAGTGCATACCTTGTTTGTTAATTCATGAAGCACTTTCAAAACATACCACACATTTGCGGTAAGAGACGCATATATTGCAAGCCGATGCACGTGCAAAAACGGACATCCCATAACCTCCCAACTTGGTCACTTTAGTGCACAGAAACTTCCAACGTGGTCGCGTCAATAGTCGTCAGAGGAACTTCAAGATAACGGGCGGCGATTCATTCTATTCAACACGTTTAAAAACAGCCGGTGTAGAAGACAATCGCTGTGCCAAAGACCCAAACACTTATGCCATGCAGTTGACGGGACTCCTTGTATTTTCGCAAAACATCTCTGTGAGCTCAACGGCCTTTTCGACATTCTTGGACTCTACGCGAAAATCATCACGTCATCCGCGTACGCTAAAATACGCACCTCTGTGGCTTCCAAATTGAACCCACGAATAAAACTACTCTGAATAATATTTAGACGAAATGGCACAGGAAAAAAACAAAAAAGCAAAGCCAAAAGTGGACAGCCTTGTCTCACAGAAGGGAAAAGGCAAATACGCTCGCTTACACACTAGTTTATGGTACGCCATGCGTACACCGTCGCACAAGACAGATCCCAGGTTAAAATGTTATATTATCTAAAAATAAATTAGTGTTGAAACGCGGTCCAACGTTTTCTCTAGGTCCGCCTGTAACATGGCAGCTTTTAGAGCGCAGCTCTTGGGCGCCCGCTTCCGGCTTGAGCGGCGTCGGTGTCGCCGACGCGGTCGGGGTCGGCGTAACCCCACGGTGCATAATGAGTAAATTTCCTCGCTAAATTTAACAGAAAATTTTCCCCGCTAAAAATATTTCCCCACCAAATTTAGCGGAAAAAATTCCCCGCTAAATTTAGCGGAACAAATCTCCCCGCTAAATTTAGCAGAAAAATTTTCCCGCTAAATTTAGCGGAAAAATTTCCCCGCTAAATTTTCTCCTAGATCGGAGGCGAGCAGGAGAGGAGGAGGGGCATAGCCTCCTCTCCGTACCTTCCCCTCCTCCTCCTCAAGCGCTGCGCTCTAATTCGGCGTTACAGGGGATTGAAAAAGTCTCGTTTTTTGCACAAAAGTCACAACACACCAGAATGTTCCGGGCGACGTGCCTATTTGTAAAAATGATCCCCTTTTTTTATTCCACACGTGTTGTGTGTCCGACGATAATGTTTATAACACTGCAAACTTCCCGGTAAAACCTTCATTAGTATTTTATAGTCTAGGTTAAGCTAGTGTGATTGGACGGTACAATCCAACAAAATAAAGTTTTGAGAGGTCCTCACATGCGGGCATAAAATCGTGCACAAAAATAAGGGGTGGGGGGAAGAGGGAGGGGGGGGGGGGGGGTAAAGCTTTCAGTTTGCATGCTTCACTAAATACGCAATGCAAAAAAAAAAAAGCAAGGTGGTCGGTCTTTACACGTTTTGTCAAACTGAGCACCCAGACCGTCTGGACCTGGAGCTTTGCCAGACTTCAAATTGTCAATCGCCTTTTAAAATTCTGATAACGTTATGGGGTGCTCTAATTTTTCTTTTAAATCGGCTATCGCCCTTTTCGTGGGAATCTCTCGGAGCAATAACCACTTCGAGTATCAAGAAGCTCAAATCATTTTTTCATACTGATGGTTTTTTTGGTTTTTTTTTTTTTTTTAGAAAACGAGCCGGGAGAAGTGAATTTCTCTCTTATCAGCTAGCTTCTGAAGTAATCCGTTTAAATTGTTCCCTTTTTTTCTTTTTCTTTTTTTTAATTTGAAGCGTTCAACAGCCATCATTTTAGTTTCCTGTTGATACAATTCCCATTTTATTCTGAAATGTTCCCTATCAGCTCTTGCCAAATCTTCAAGATGTCGGCGAACCCTCTTTACAAAACTTTATTCATTTAGAAGCATTGCAATAAACTTCTCTAAATTCGAAAAAAAAAAAAAGACTCAATCAGCGTTTCAGAAGAGGCTACAGGAGCATGATCACTAAAGGACACGTGGTCAACTTGATACTGCTTGCACCCTCTGACAAGGTTGAAACAACGTTCGCTGTATCCAAGCGCGCGTGGCTTGCGCCTTGAAAATGCGTGTACTGTACACCTCGTCCACTCGAACCGTAAATTACATATTCTAACTCACTGCGCTCGACCGTAATATTCAAAACCTCGCTGCTACCATCGGCTTTGTTATGCACCAAACAAAGACAGGTAAAATCACCCAAAAAATAAGAAGTCGATAAGTTTGAAAGTACTTTTCAATGTGCTCAAAAATGATTAAACATTCCTCCACCTTAATAGGGTCGTATATACCACACAGGTACGTAACGCGTTACTAGTAACGAGTTACTTGTACCTAGTTACTTTTTCGGTAACCAGCAACGTATTTAGTCACTTTTTTTAGAACAGAAACGAGTAGCGTACTTAGTATCTTTTAAGGCCAAGTGATGAGTAATGGTATTTTGTTATTTTTTAGAAGTAACGGGTACAACACCGTTCAAAACAGCCTCGTCTTAATTCTAACCTTAGTATGCGTCTATTGCGACAACGGAATGTCGGCAAACCGATAAACAACAGACCAGTATGACAGTATAGCAAAGTTTATCGTTGAGCACGTCAGTAGAACTCTAACGGCTGGGAACATTCTTTACCCAGAGAACATAATAAAGTTTGTTGGTTGAACCTTCTAGAACCGTGTACAGACCGAATGTAAACCTGGAGGTAGCCAACGCGGGAAGGGACAGCTAGAACCCATTGTGAAATTCGAACTTTAGGAACAGAGAGAGCAAGAGAGAGAGAGAGGGGGGGGGGGGGAAATCCCAGATTTACCAGCTCTTCCTGAAGCACAACACTGCCGTTTATTCGAGCGCGTCAGTAGAACTCTTCAGCGTCGCCAGAGATGTATTCTCAAATGAAGCAGGGAAACATCACTGATGAATACTTCGAGAGGCAGCTACTGCTTAAGTGCAAGGACTACTGAAAAGAAAACAACGAACCATGAAACAAACGCAGTTAACGAGAAAAGTGACTCGCTAGTTTTGAGGTAAAGTAACGCGTTTTTTCTTTTTTTTTTCGGTAACGAGTAACGTATTTAGTTACTTTTCGAGTGAGTAACGAGTAACGGTGTCTAGTTACATTTTTGGAGAAACCCACGCACGCGGAAATATCGCCTACACTTGGTTTCACCTTTAAGTCCAGACGCAGCCGATGCTTCGAGTTCATGGGACCAATCAGAGAACGTCAGAGAGCACCATCATGGCGTTCGTCATGTTTCGATCTCTACGTGTTCTGGCATCGCCGAACCAATCGTGAAAATAAAATTCCTAGTGACTTGAGCATTGATACTGCTTGATTGGTCTACTATCTCGTCGTCTGGATGAGTTGTGAATACAAACTTTGCTCAAATGCACAGTAAAAGGGCACACCAAAGGAATTTCTCCAGTTTCAGGTGATCTGAATATAAAATCCCATCCAGCTGTATTCTTACTTGCTAGGCACATGTCAATATTGATCATATAAGAACCACAATGTTTGAAGATGTCTTGGAACATAGTACAATTGGCTACTGAAAATTGCATGGCACATGAGGTTTGCCCCTCGGCATTGAGAAAGAGATTTGTATGAATCTTCCACACAGAAATTATAAAAAGGCATTTAAAAATAAAATATTTGACTTGGTGGTGTTTCTATTAAAGTGGAACTCCACCGATTTTTTGAGCTACCTTATCCAAAGGAGCCATCTGAATACGGATGGCTTCCTGATTTTGAAATGTTATCTCGTTCCCCCAGGTTTACTCTAGTTAGTTAAAAAATGATATTTTTGTTCGCTGCCCAGAACGAAGCAACGTTCTCCCCACTTTTTCTCCCGTTTTCCCCGCCATCCAAACGTGACTTCACCGGCGGGCAGCGAAGCGCGCGGCCATCAGTCGGGTACGCTCGCGCCCGCCTTTCTCGCCTGTAACATCGAGAAAACAGGGGCGTTCGCGCTATCTGAAGTTGATAATAATCTACTTGCACAAAGTATGACCTTGGCCTGCGCGCTAAACTATGAAAATGTTAAAAAAAAACGGAAGTAATTGGGATTTTGAGAAAAACGTTTTTGCAACTCAATACGCTCAAGCCGCGTCTCGCTAATTTCGTAAAATCGCTAGCAAATCCGGTCTACTTCTATCAGAAGCTGGCAGTTACGCTGACGAAGAAAGGTCGAAGAGTCACGCAATACATTTTTTTGACAAATTACCCAAGCACCGCGAAGAATGCTCGGAATGTCGGCAGAGGTGCCCCATGCGCTCGTGTTACCTGAAGTAACGTGCCATTTGTTTTAGATTTTCTTTATAAAAGTTGCTGTCGCAGACGCCAGCACGTGTAACTGCTCTTGTAGCATGCATATGCTCCTTGGTGCTTAAGTAATTTAGCAAAATATCTATACACTATTCCAGAAAAGCGCTTCGGTGTCATTTTCAGCGTACGTGCGTGTGGCGCGTACTTTGATCGCCTTCAAAAGCGGCGAACATGCGCGGGCTAGTCTGTGACCTAACACATGTAGACTGTGATTCTCGTAAACATTGAAATGTATAGAGTGCGATGAACGACATTCGCGTAGGCCAGATGGCTGGTTACTGGTTCATGAAGATCGTGCTAAAATGACAATTAAAATAACTCTGCAACCACCGAGTCAAACATCAAGGTGAAATGAAAGGCGTATAAAATGCACAAATGCAGTATTCATCTTCAAATAAGCAATATTTGCTTGAAAATACAGTAGTGCGTAAAGCACAGAAATGCAGCATATAATTTTAATTAAAAATAAGTCAACAAATGTGCCCCCCCCCCCAAAAAAAAAAATGTGTACCCACATTTTTTTTTTCTTCTTTTCTCTTTTTTACTGTATGAGTAGAATGCTACGTGCCCAAACACTCATTCAGGAGTGCACATGGGAAGGGGGCAATTCTATATAATTTCTTTTTAATTAAGTTTTGGTCTTGCACAGCCTGTATCTGCTGTAAACTTACATGCCTCCCCTCAACAACATTAATATTTTCATGGTCTTAAAAAATGTTCAGACCTACATAACTATTTTCCGCAGTAAAATAAAATAAAGACGTTTTCACCACCTCTTCTGCTAGAGAAAATTGCACGCCAACCATTTAACAAAGCAGGCAACGGCTCTGTCGCATATTATTGGAGCTCAACACCTTCTCCCTGAACCTCTTCAGTGCCAGATATGAATAGCAGTGTGTCGAAAGTCATGCCTAAACTCAGACTTGAACTTTACTTAGACGTTTTACTTCTCGTCTTAACAAATCGGCCTTGTGAGCGGAACTCCGAGAGTAGCCAATGTTAGATTCGATGCCCAAAACGAAAATATTTTATATGAAAAAAAAATATCACTGAATCAATTGTGAACAACAAATGTGACTGCGCCAAATGGCGGCACTATTGTTCTCAATATTATTAGCGCTCCTCTTCGGGCGAATGTCGTAGTGGTCACAGCCGGCTTGGGTTTGCGCTTGCTGCTCTTGAAGCTGTTCCAACTGCTGAAGGATACTCAACTCGTAGCACGCGGCTATATAAAGTATTCCGAGCATGAGTGAGAATGTTTCATGTGGCACTAGTTCTCTCGGCACACAGCTCGCGCAAAAGCACCTTGACGTGGCTGGCCTCCATTGCTGCCGGGGAGAGCATTTTGTTTCTCCCACGAAAAAAATGGTAAAAAAGGAGCTTTTCCCGGCACTGTTCCCACAGTCTACCGCGGAGTACAGATGGCTACCCGTTGCAAAGAATACTTAAACCTTGAAGCTGTGAAGGGCCTCACTCAAGGGCCTCACTCAAGGGCCTCACTCAAGGGCCTCACTCAAGGGCCTCACTCAAGCCTGGAAACTACTTGTTCGAACTATTGGAAAAAATTACACCAATTCCACATCGTGGAAACCCGGCAGGCTTGCTAGAATCAGCGTCTCAGCTAAGAATATGTGAAATACGTGTAGGAAAGCGAAAGCATTCCTAGACACAGTGCATTCCTACAAGCAGCGCGCCACGTCTTGCGAAGTATTCAAACTTGTCTTCCAGACTCCCGCGTGCACACAACACTTACACTGCCCAATTTTAATCTTAATCTTATGCTGAGAGGGAGCACTGCAGGCGTAGCTGGGATCAATGAAGTCTGTGAATCGTGAATTCCCCTCTATCGCTAAACCTTTTGGCCCATCACCCTAACCACTGTAAATTTACGAAATATATAAAAGATATTGAAGTCAAAATCATGGTCATATTAGTATCTAACTGCTTGTCTGTCATATGTTTTCAAAAATTTGTGTGAAGGTAATTTTGAATAACGTGCAAAATCCGACGACGCCGACTTAAAATTAATGAATGGCCGAACTTTTGCCGAATCGAAAATTCGGCGCCGCATTTTCGGATTCGGCCGAGCCGAATTTTTGCCGAAATTTTCTAATGCTTCAGAAAATATGGATAGATGGATGTTAATGGCTATATACCTTTTGTAACGGGCGGTAGCTTGCACCACCTAGCCTAAGTCTAAGAAGACAAACACATGATTCCTCCAGCCCTTCTAACCCAATTTGCTCCCCCTAACACCAGGCAGTGTTGGATATCACCAGGATAACCTTTAGGGGATCGGGCAAGAAAACAACAACTAAAAACTAAAAAAACATCACCCCCGCCTTTTTTTCTCCGGCGAAGGAGTCACCAATTTTCCTCTGATCAAATCTTGTCGGCGTTACCCCAGCACCGGACCCACTGGGGGGACAGGTGGCTACGGCCTTTAGGCCGGAGCCACGCGGGAGGGAGTCCCAATTTTCCTTTGTTTCGCCTGTCCCCAACTGTGCTAGTTAGTTGCGCATCATTAAATTTTCCCTAGATAATTTCCGCCAACCTTCTAATCACCTCTAAGTGACTGTAATCCTTATGTCTTCCGTCATTCCGTCCCCCCCCCCCCCCCCCCCCCCCAGCAAAGCCCAGGGCTCCGGCCAAATCCGTTAGGGAAGGGCGAAGCCCCGTGCACTTCAATATCAAGTGCTCTAGTGTCTCGCTTTCATTACGGCAGGCAGTACATAATGTGTCTCTCTCCTGTAATGTAGCCTTATTCGTCCTCGTCTTGAAAACTCCCGTTCTCGCCTTCAACAGTAAAGAACTTCCCAGTGAATTGCCAAACACATCTTCCTTTCTTATGTCCTGTTTTTGTGTCCTGTACATTGTTAGAGTTGATTTTTCCCGCATTCTTACCTCCCACATTTTTCTTTCTGCTTCGTTCACTCTCTTTTCCACTGAAGTAGTCTGCTCAGTCGCATCACTAGAGTGTAGGTATTTAAATGTAAGCTTTCGGATTCGGTTTGTTCATTTTGTGTTTAAACGTTTCATGTACAAATACTTGAATGCCTTCCGTGCTCACGGCGTATCATTCATCTTGGTCAATCTTTCTTCATATTTCAACTTACTAATTGTCTCTCTGCTCTCAAAAGACGACCAGCCCATGTCCCCCTGTACTCCCTCATTTGGTGTCTTTCCATGTGCTCTTAGTGCCTATCTGCCTACCTTTCTTTGTTGAATTTCTAATCCTGATTGAACCTCTGATTTCATGCACAGTACACCATTGCTAAAAGACAGTCCTGGTACCATCACTCCTTTCCATAAACCTCTGACCACTTCAAATCAATTATAGTTCCGTTGTGCCTTGAGCTTCATAATCGATTAATTTATTGTTTCCTTTTTTAATTATATTCTCCTCTTGTTCCTCTAGACATTTCCTTTCCTCGTTGAGCCAGACTCCCAGATATTTGTATTTTCCTACATGGTCTATTACGTCTTGTATTCTCAGGGGTTCCCTCTTTTGGTCGTTAAACACAATTACTCCAGATTTGTCACCACTACAACTCATGCCCCAGGCGTCCTTTCCTCTCCACATATTCCAGCTAGTTCCTGTAATATATCCAGGTTATCTGCTATGAATACTATGTCAGCCGCATACATTATTCCTGGTATTACCTGTATTACATTTCTCCCTTCTTCCATATGACTCACATCAAAACCTAAGTTGCTCTGCTCTCATTTCTTTTCCATTTCACTATATGAGGCAGAAGAACTTCAATTTGCTTGTTTTTCTTTCCTAGTGTCTTATTGAGTTCCATGGGTATGTCGTCTGGGCCTGTCGCTGTACCTGCTGAAACCTTACTTTCTGCCTTGTTCCATTCTCTTGTGATCGTCTCCGTTTTTACACAATTCTGCTCCTCCTCTACACTGCAGCTGTCAGTGCCCCCACTGCTCTGCTGTCCCCCTCACTGTCCCCCTCTGCTCAAGCTGGGAGAAAGCCTCTTCGATAATTCGCCTAATATATTCCAGTCCCTCTTTCCCCTCTACTCTTCTCCCCTCCTGTGTGGTCAGTATCTATTGGAAACCCTTTATCTTTTTCCCCTGCGCTTTTATGTGCTCTCAAAACTTTTTTTGCCGCATTCCTATCTTTTTTTATTTATTTCCATCATTTACTGCACTCCAGCACTCCCAATTTTGGCCTGTTTTAAAGCTGATGTCTCCCTTTTCCGCTCTTGAAAGTTCTCTCACTTTGATGATACTTCAGCTGCCAAGGCTCCCCTTTTTTTGCCGACCTATGCTCCCTAGATGCCTCTTGGCACCGCAGTATGGCTGCTTTGACCTCCTTATCCCACCAGCTTTTGGGTTTGTGTCTTCGTTTTTGCTTTCCTCTTTGTTTAAATCGATGCTCCTGTAATTCTCTTTTAATGATTCCCTTTAAATCCTCATACGTCCCTTCTCTTTCTGGTTGTTTCGATACGATGTTTTCAATACTTTTATACTTTTTTGTATTTGAGCTTCACTTAGTTTCTGCTTACCTGCTCGTTCTTGAGCTTCTTGTTCTGGTTCGGATGCGCCAAATTTAATCTGAATTCTTTTGTGGTCTCTCCCTAAGTTTTTGTGCCTTCCTCATCTATTTCCATACTTCCTAGCCTGTCATACACTTTGGGAACGAGGTAGTAGTCTATTGTTGAGTGCGAGTTATTTCGTTCCCACGTTATTTTCCCGCCGAATTTTACTTGTGCATGAACTAACACTAGGTCCAGTGCATCACAGAAATCTTCTAGCAGCTTTGCGGTTGTATCTGGGAATCCGTCAAAACTCTTCTAAGCGGGCATTCAAGTCTCCTGAGATCAATTTCTCCAATGTCCCTCCATATACATGTAAAGTGTTCTGTACTTTCCTCCCTTGAGTCATTTCCAGTTTTCAGGTAGCCAACCCCAGAAGAGTGTTCACACCTGTTACCCTGCCTTTTAGCCATAAGTGTTCTCTGCAGTTTTCCTTCTGGATGGATGGATGGATGGATGAATGGATGGATGTTAATGGATATACCCTTTGTAACGGGCGGTGGCTTGCGCCACCTGGCCTACGTCTAAAAAGACAAAAACATATGATTCCTCCCGCCCTTCTAATACCAATTTTCTCCGCCTAACTATCACCAGGCAGTGTGGGATATCACCAGGATGACCTTCGGGGGATCGGGCAAACAAACTGAAAACATCACCCCCCGCCTCTTCTCCCCGGCGAGGGGGTCGCCAATTTTCCTTTGGTCAAATCTTGTCGGCGTTACCCCAGCACCGGACCCACTGGGCGTGTTCAGCAGCTGCTCCAAGACTCAGGGAGTGAGCGCTCCACGGCAAAAACCGACTTTCGGTGCACGTTACTCTGAGTTTTAGGCGTCAAGCTCTCGCGCACCGTCTCCGCAGATGGTGCATGGGGAGTGAAAGGAGCGCAGCATGACATAATTCCGGGTCGCTGACAAACTTCCGGTGCTAAAATATTTTTTTAAAACAAATGGCGGGATAATCTCCGTCGGTTCTGTCGCGGGTGTATGGTTTGCTCGCTTTTGTTAATGAAAAGTGCTCAAGGTAAGACGAATAACGCGTTCAAGTTTCTTTTCCGGGTAAGGCTCTTTTCGGAAAATGCATTGGACCGTATTTCGCTTGCTTTGAATATGCTAATAAACAACGTAAACGTTCATTTGACGCCGTGTTTTGATCGCCGTTACACGGAAACTCGGCGAATATCGACGATAGTCCTGTCCGCGCTGAACGGAGCAAGGCAGGGTATGAACGCGAATTCGGTAGCCGGTTGGACACTCACGCAGAGCATGATTCCGATTGATGTTTTGTTTGCCTAGCTAAATCTGGGTGTACGTTGGCTGACGATCGCTTCGGCCGACAAAACCTTGATCGCCGAGCGCGGCCGAACTTCCCGTGTGTATACGAATATATTTTATAGGAAGTTCGTAACGAAGGGCAGAACAAACGTATGGCCATGGGCGTACCAACCGGAGGGGGGGGGGGCATATGTTTGCCCCCCCCCCCCCCCCCCCCCTCTGAAGCAGCCGCCACTGTGCAGGGCAAACACTGGCCGGCGGCGCTCAAGGGATACCAAGGGCACCGCCCCCCCGGCCCTGGGGAAGGGGGGGGGGGTGGATCTGGTTTGTTTCCCCACTCAAAAACAAGTTGGTACGCCACTGCGTATGGCCATATAAAAGTATAGCAACCGGCGTCGGAGATTCGCTGAGCTCCATATTTTGCGTGTGCTGACGACGTTTTTGTCGGTTTTTATAACAGAAGCAGCCTTTGCACCGCCCTGCGAAGGGCTCGATCGCGTTGGGTTGCTTCGAACAGCGGCGCTGATGTGTACAGTCACTTGCTTCTTGTCAAGACTTCTTCAATACCGGCGTCAAATAAAAGCGATCGTGCTCGTCATCGTCTGCTTCCATTTTAGTCGGAGACTGTCTGGCACAGGAAAAAAAAAAACCTGAAAAGTCGCGGTTTTTTTTTGGTTTTTTTTCCTTGCTTAGTAGGTTTTTTGAGGACTCCGACTCGAGTTACTTCGTTCGGAGCTGAGAGAGCCGCTACTGAATGCGCCCACTGGGAGACAGAGTTGAGACTTTGGTCCGGAGCAACGCGGGAGGGATTAGACTTCTTCCAAAACTCGAAGCGCCCCACCGCGGCAAAATACCACGCAGTGCACTCTTAAAACTAGTTGGCCACTCAGTTTCGGTTTCGATTGAGGAGCTTCACTTCATGCTATCACGCCGTGACCGACCCACGAATGTACAATACTCCAAGCAGTCGCGTCACGATTGTCAGCGGCACCCGGGGCGGTAGCCCGCCGCGACACCCCCCCCCCCCCCCCCCCCCTCATGCGTGGCCCGCCGGACCCCCCCCCCCCCCGCTCTTGTGGCCCGCCGCGACACCCCCCTGAGCGCTGCACCCGAAGCGGTCCGCCCCCCCCCCCCCCCCCCCCCTTGTGACGCCACTGACTCCAAGCCAGACTTGCGCCTATCTCAAAAACTCTACTCAAGATACTGTATCTTAAATACTTTTTGGAGTATCTTGGTATCTTGCAAATACCTTTGATAGAGAGTATTTAATACTCTATTTTAATTACAATTCTGAGTATCTTGTACTCATTATCTTAAATACATTTTTGACATTCCGCCATTCTCCGAGTTTTTCGGTATGAAGTGGCGTGGGCGTGGCACGAGCAAACGTGAACATTCTTTCGAGCAACCGAATCCTGTTGCTAGCTCCGATTAGCTAGTGTGACTTTAACTGAGTTCGTGAAAATATCGCTTTTTTGCCGACTGTGACTCATATTTCAGCCCAAAGTTCGTACAATGAAGGTTCTCCCCTCGCCTTCCCAAAGGCGCTTTTTGTTTCTATGGAGTTTCCCCCCAAAAAAATCCTCAAACAAAAGGTGTGGTTTTACGGAAGTAAAGGTACCACCCTGAGGTGCTAGCAGACCAGGAAACGACCTACGAGAACAATGCAGACTTGAGTGTCAAGAAAATAACAAATAGAAGAAAATGAGAAGTGGACACACAAAAAAGTAGACATTTTTGTTTTGCTTTTTGTATATTTGACCCCGCTAAGAAAAACGTCGAGGTTTTTTTTTGTGTTGTCAGTCCGTCACTTATTGCTCTCGTGGACACTGTCTGCAAGCGAACATTGATAAGAAGAGAACAGTACAGGAAACGAACTAGGAGCTGGATGACCTCTCAAAATGCCAACAAAGCGTCCCCCAACGTCGAGTGCTTTTCTGAACGCAACCTACTTTAAGAAGGTGCGACCATGCACTGCCGTGGCTATTATGTGGGTTCTCTTTGTTATCCATTCACTCATATTCGTGCCCCAAGTTCGTTTATAGTGAGCTACCCGTATAGGGAATATGGATTGTAGTTAAACGATGCGTCTAAGGTGCGCCGTTGGATGTGATATTCAGCGATGTCACTATTGGCGAAGCGCTCTGACCCGTTTGTCACCCCCACACCTCGGTGTATACCCAACACAAGGCCTGTGCACATGCCCACAGGCCTTGTGGGCATATTCGTGTCATCGTTTTTAATAGAGCGCGGGGCACAGCGTAGTGAAAAACTACCAACAATTAGTGAAATGACGTTAAGTGCCGGATCTCCCCCGAAAGCAGTCGTCAGAAGATGCGAACTTGACCCACTTGGGCTTTTGTGCTGAGCTGGGCACCGTGCATACTGCATTGTTCATGCAGGCCGGAGTGGTAACAAAAGAGCCCCTACCCCCCCTCACCGGAGAACACGACCTCCAGCTAGAGTTCCTCTATATGCTCCCCCGTAGGTAGCTATATACAGGAACTCTACCTCCAGCCGAACGCTGACGCCGCGTTCGGTTAAGTCAGGCGAGCGCTGAGCCATTGTATTTGTTGTCCCCATCCATCTAGTTCTAAAGTTAACCGCTTGGGGCGCCACGGTCTGATCTCCTCCCCAATAGCTAAAGCGACCTCTTTCTTGTTGTCCCAGAAATGTTTTGTAACATCTATCAGTGATATCGCCACGCGCGTTGCCCAGCGAGCGCGTGGCCGAATGGTTGCCGCGCTTGGCTCTCGCGCTTGGCTCTCGCGCGGAGGCTTCGGGTTCGATACCAGAAAGCGGACTTCTCTTTTATTTATTCCTTCAACTTGAAATTCTGGTAGGTTCGAGAATTTCGTCGTCTGATCGAGTTAAGAATGTTCTACGCGCCGAACTTTCTACGCCGAATGTTCCAGAAACCCACGCGGGTACAATAGGTGCTCCGTGTGGCGGTCCGGAGTCAGTCTCGCCCCAGCGGTCGATCCTGCTGTTTCGCCGACATCGACGCCTGCGACGCTAGCATTTCTCTATTTTGTTTTGGGAACAAGTTCGCCCCATTAAACGTTTAGTTTCTTCAGTTATTCGCCGCCTCATCATATATATCATTCGTGACAATATTTTGCTCTTTATAAATGGACTGCATAAAATAGCCCTACGATACTTTTTTTTTTCTTCCATTTTGTGTTGTTGCGTGCTAATAAACCATTCTGGTAACCCAGATTTGCGTAGCTGCATAATTGTCGTTGGCAATGACGTCGATACAAATTAAGCAATGCGGAAGTATCTTCAAAAGTAACTGAAATACATTTCTAAGTATTTGTACTCTACTCAAGATACTTTACAGTGAAAGTAACTTGAGTAGTATTTAAAATACTTTATGAAGCAGGTATTTAGTAACTTAACTTAAATACTTTTATCGAGTATTTTGTCCAACACTGCTCCAAGCATTCTCGAGCGATATAGAAGGAAGACCTGGGAACCTTTCTTGGTTCCCGACATGCCGGATATTGTGTTTGCGTATGCAAACGTATTAAGACGTGACTTAGTCCCCTCACACCATGATTATATTTTAGAGCTCACTATCAATAATCCTGTCTAGTACCAGTGAACCACAATTGAAATTTTGTCACTTTGAGCCCTACACGTATTTGTATGCCAAACGTCCGCTTCGTGTTACTTCATTGAGCGAAAAACGAGTCGCATCCTCACAGGATACTCACAGTTGAGCCCAACGTTGGCGCATGAACTTCTAAGGAAACGCAATAAATTCGCACTCACTACTGCACAAAAGTTACTATGAAGTCCCCCTCGTGCCACCATATATCTCCCACTAAAGTTTAATGCCGATTGGAGATTAGTTTTCGCAAACGCCAAGATCGGCTAGCTACGGCGGAGTCCCTAACAAGCTCCTCGCGAAGAATTTTTGGACGAGCACCGACGCCCAAGATCTGTGTCTGAATGGTGGTTCTGAAATTATCTCGGCATACTCAGTCAGGAAGAAAGCAAACACATAACAAATCTTATGGCCATTAACAACCGCCAAATGCGCTTGGAATTCTTTAGTTCATTTGGCGCACCGCATAGAGATTCACGGTGTATACGTGCTGCCGGCCGAACTGTGCGACATTCTTCACGCAAGTGCTCGACTGTTGCTTTTTTCAAAACGGTTTGTATGTGTGAATGTGCCTACATGATTGCAGGATAACTTCATGCAATATCAGTCGAATCCAAGCGTGTAGGGACTTCACTTCGTGCAGTGCTGCGGGTCAGTACAGCTATAAAGGAATAAGAAGTCTTCGATTTTAGCTTTTCAACGGCGTCTCCCAGTTTTACCTAGCGTACTCGGGCGTATTAAGAAAAACGGTAATTTAAAAAAAAAGGCAATTTCGTTGATGGACGCATAAAACAAGTAAGAAACTTGCAGACCAGCAACACTAATGCAGGGTTGGGCAGTATCGCGATACAAATGTATCGCGATAGTATTTCAGAAGTATGTACATTTTGTATCTGTATTTCTGTATCGCGATACATTTTTTTCACCAGTATCTGTATTCCTGTATCGAAATACATTTGGAATGTTTCTTTGTATCGCGATACAATCAGGATGAAATGTATTTCGTTACATTTCTTGAGAAGTACTCCCCCTCCCCCCCCCCCCCTCCCCCCCCCAAAAAAAAAAATAAATAAAAATACAAGTCCGAACGTTTGTTTGTTTGTTTTTTTTTTTTTTTTTTTTTTTTTTTTTTTTTTACTTCTGAGGGCACCAGGATCAAAGAGATGCTCGGGCATTGTTACTATGCTGACCAAGGTTCCTTCCGATTCTCCAAACTATTTTTCCATGCGTCTTCTTCTCTCTTCTGGGATGCGTTGCGTAGTCGGGGACTCGAACCAGGTGGCCTGCCAGGAGTGGAGTCAGAGCATCTTCTGCCGTAGGTCCTTAGGTAGGGATTTCTTGAGTCATTCTTTGCTGGCATCCAATGCCCGCTGCTAACCGTCTCTCTCGCCTTAGCGTACACAGTACACCCAGCATGCGAAACTAAGTCACAGTTCGTTGCAGCACGAGCCTGGCGGTGGTTGGCTTGAAATAGTAGGATGACTAACGCAAAACACATATTCGAATGCATCTGCGGCTGTGCCCGTAATATTGTACGGCTCAAGGGTACGTCATCAGCCGACGTGAACGCGACCCGCTGTTCTGGTGATCCGAAACCCAGGAAGGGGGCCAGATTTGGCCTCCTTGTGTCGACCCAGACTTCGTACACTTGCAACTCGTCTCGAGCGCGCTGTTTCTCAGAGAGCTCGCACCTGTGCCGGCAATATTTATTTATTTATTTATTTATTTATTTATTTATTTACAATACCCTCAGGGCCCGTGACTCCCAGCTCGCTTCTTCGGCACGCCGGTAGGAATTTCAAGCGGCGACCGTTGGCGCGGACTCCACTGCCGCCACCTACAAGCGCCGTGTAAGGAAGACGCCGCTGGACGGAGTACTGCGCGTCGCGTGCCCGTGACTCCCGGCTCGCTTCTTCGGCACGCCGGTAGGAATTTGAAGCGGCGACCGTCGGCGCGGACTCCACTGCCGCCATCCACAAGCGCTGCTCATCCACACATCAGGACCAGTCATCGCCTCTCTATGTCGCTGTCAGCAAGGCGGACTGCCACGTGCTGCCTTGCTATCGGATTCATCGGTCAACCAGCGCCACCGCAACATCGATCTCACAAAAACATCCGGCTACATCAAGTCAAGCGGGTTTTCCAGTCGAGCGTCTAACACGCTAACTTTGAGCGTTTTTTTTTTTTTTCGTTGTGGGTGAGTTGTTGTTTCCCACCCCCTTCGTGGCTGTATTTCCTAGTCATTTGTCGACCGCTAATCCCAACTGTTTTCAGTTCTGCCTTTATCTTTGTGCCCGTGTTAACAATGGGCGACGACCTCTCTACTTACAGAGCGCGTGTGGGTACCTTTTGTTCAAAATGTGCAGGTAGAAAGAAGGGTGAGCCCTTGAGTTTTGCAAGTAGTGCTTCATTTCTGCGCAAGGTGCTCCCCAGTGCGCACATTCTACTAGTAACGTTCTGCATTGCTCAACTGCTGATTTGTTCAGGCGATATCGAGGCCAACCCCTGGCCCGATGATGCCAAGCTTGATCAAATACTTCAAAAACTCAACACTGTCATCTCTGAAAATGCAAGGCATCAAAAAGAAACCACGGACAAACTAAACCAACTCACGTCGGGGATCGGAGACTTAACTGACAGGGTGTGTCTAAACTAGAGGGTGCGGTAGGCGAAATGGCGGCAGTACAAACGGAAATAAGGCGCACAAACGTGGTGGTTACAGCAATTGAAAAGCAAATCCAGCAAGTGTCTTCAAAACAGCAAGAAATTCAGGTATTGCATGGTGCTGTAGACCGCTCGAAAACCGAATGAGAAGAAGTAACCTGCTTATCAAAGGAATTCCTGAAGAAGGAAATGAGTCATGGTCGCAGACAGAGCGTATCGCACGCAGTTTCTTTTCGGATCGATTGCAGATAAACGCCGGTGACATAGAACGAGCACACCGCATTGGGCAAAGGAGAGAAGGCTTTCACATGACCAATTTTCGTTAAATTTCTTAACTTCAAAAGCAGGCAAGACATACTTTATGGGGCATCGAGGCTAAAGTCAACTGACAGTCCTCGAGTCTGGATCGAGGAGGACTACTCGCCAAGAGTAAGGCTAATTCGGAGGAAGCTATGGGATTTCGGGAAGTCGGTGCGAACTGTAAACGATAGAGTAAACTTGGTGAATGATAAACTTTTTTGGGAACAACCTGATGTACATGTACGATGCCGAAACTGATAAAGTACTACTTATCCCGAGAGAACCTAGAGCCACTGATGGGGCTCATGTGCGTCCGCTGTGACGCAACAATCCTAAGCCCCCAAAACCCGTTGCCCCCGGGAGACAAGGCCGCCCTCTTTCTTTTCTTTTGGCGAATTTCAGAAGCCTTTTATCAAAGCAGGACGAGCTAGCGGGCACCATCGTTTCTTGTTCACCTGAAGTAATCATTGGGACCGAAACATGGCTTTCCGATACGACTCCAACTCTAATATATTTCGTAAAGACCGAGCGACCAAACGGGGCGGTGGTGTTATTATTGCGGACCTTAGGGACATAACCTGCACTGTACTGCCCGTTGACTCGCCTCTTGAAACCCTTTGGTTGTCTATTTCTGGTGTTTCTTTTCAAAATGTTATAGTCGGTGTCTGTAATCGCCCGCCTGATTCAACCGGTGAATTTGTGAATGAATTAACTAATATCTTCGAACATATTCAATCAAAGTATCCATGTTCAGTGAATATTTTGGCTGGCGATTTTAATTACCCAGGAATTGATTGGGCTAACCTAAATGTGTGTACCACCTGTTTACGAAAAGAAGAGTCTTCAAGCTTTGTTAATCTGTTAAATTCTTTTTTTCAATTAAACAAGTCGTCAATCAGCCTGCGCGAGGTGATGCCGTACTGGACCTTGTTTGTACCTCCCACCCCGAAAACATGTCTGTGCGTGTTATTGATGAAATTAGCGACCATAGACTTGTTTACTTCAGCTATAATGCTGTGAGAACTACGAGAGTCGATATGAGAAAGGTCATTTATGATTATTCTAAGGCAAATAGCGGTGCCATCGAGGACTCTTTGTTGAATTTTTTGGCGCAATATTTAAGCAGGTGCCACGCATGCTCAGTTGAAGACAACTGGACATTTATAAAAAATTAACTAATACTGATACATGAAAACGTTATCCCAAAGTTGGTTATCACCCAAAGTGAGAACTGTCCCTGGTTTTCGCGAAGTGTAAAACGGGTGATCTCAAAAAAGAAAAGACTGTTCAGAAATGCCAGATTTTCAGGCACGGAGCATGCCTGGCAATTGTACGAAGAGTGCGCACGTCTATGCAAGAACGAGATACGAAAGGCAAAAGATACTTTTTTTAACCTTGACTTGCCTGGCATACTAAGAACAAACCCCAAAAAGTTCTGGCGTGTAGTAAACCCCAAAAAAATAAATAAATTTCCTCTGCTCCAGGAAGGTGACGTGACACTCTCCACCTTTGAATCAGCCTCAAAACTTAACAACTTTTTTGGTGAAGTGTTCACAAATGAACTTCCTCTACCTGAGTTATCCTGCACAGAATCAAGTATTGAAATGGATGATTTCAGCGTAAACATTGATGGCGTGATGAGTGCTATTGATCGACTACCCACAAAATCAAGCCCAGGGCCTGATGGGGTATGCTCTAAGCTACTAAAACTGACTAAAAGTGTGTCAGGCGTTGTGCTTGCCAGCCTTTTCCTGCAGTCACTTGACACCGGTTGTGTGCCGACCGACTGGAAATTAGCAAATGTAGTCCCAATTTTCAAATCCGGAAACCGTAACTGTGCAACAAACTATAGACCCATATCCTTAACATCTGTTCCATGTAAACTTCTGGAACATATAATCTATTCATGCGTGATGAAGCACCTCGCCACTAACAATATACTTTCTCCTAACCAGCATGGATTTCAACGCGGTATCTCTTGCGAAACTCAGCTATTCGAACTGATAACTGACCTGCACACCAACATCCATGCATCCTCGCAAACCGACGCAGTTTTCATAGATTTCGCAAAAGTCTTTGATCGCGTACCACACAGTCGTCTCATTAGAAAATTGCAATGTCTTAAAATTAACGCAAAGGTAATTGCGTGGGTTCGAGAATACCTCAGCAACCGAAAGCAAACCGTAATGGCAAATGGCATAAGTTCACCCCCCGTAAGTGTTCAATCTGGAGTGCCACAGGGATCCGTTCTTGGGCCACTTTTGTTTTTAGTTTATATAAATGACCTCCCTAACAATGTTTCATCGAAAATTCGACTGTTTGCAGACGACTGTGTGGTATACCGTCATATATCGAATCAATCAGATTGCATTGCCCTTCAAAAAGACTTGAATAGCATAATGCTATGGTGTGAGACATGGCAAATGCAAATAAATATAAAAAAACGAAAACGATGACATTTACAAACCGTTCTTCCATTGTACATCATGACTACACCATCATAGATTCAAAATCAGATAAAGTAACGTCATTCAAATATCTGGGTATTCATCTAAGTCCTAATCTTTCGTGGAATAATCATATAGACTACATTCTTAAAAGAGCAAATCAATCTTTAGGATTTCTGAGAAGGCATTTGTACATGGCAACAAAAGAAACAAAACTACTAGCATATACTGCTCTGATTAGGCCAAAGTTGGAGTACGCATCTATAATTTGGAACCCGCATCAAAAGTATTTAAATGACCGGCTAGAATCTCTTCAAAACAGAGCAACTCGATTCATACTCAAACAATACGCACCTGTGAGCGTCACACAACTTAAAGCCTCAATAGACCCTTTTCAAAAGTCAGAGTCCTCTTGTGGCAGTCCAAAAAGCTCCAATATTGCCGCTCTAATGGCGGTGATAGGAGATCATGCGCGGCTAAATCAAGCACCCTCGATTTGGTGCATCGAAGGTGACGTGAAACGACCAACATCTTTTCCTTTTTCTGCTCTATGCTTTCGAAGACGTTCGATTTTTCTGGTGTGGAGAAACAGTGTAGTTCCGCCATTAGAGCGTCGGGTCTGGCTCTGCACAAGGTGGGTAGACTTAGAGCACTCTATAGCTCCTTCGGAGCAGAGTAGCGCAATCTAGAACGCCGTCTCTCGGCGACTAGCGGCGAGCGCCCGGAGGTTCCAACTCCGGTCAGGAATGCATGGGGAACGTGAGAAAATCGTTGTTTCTTCAATGTTGTGGAGATGTACGGAACGACAATAGTTTTTGACATAATAAAGGAACATTTTATAATCATTTGCGCTGAGTTTTGTGCCAAGTAAGGACGTAATTTGTGTTTAAAAATTGCACGAGCGGCATCATGCAGCAGACGACGCGGCAACGTCACAGCGTCCACGTGACCCACTCTGGCCAACCCAAAGAGCCCATCTCCGCTGCGTGCAAAACTCGTCTGCTTCAAACGCCATTGACTTGGAAATTGCCTTCTCAAAATTTGCACACGCATCCGATATTATTAAAACTTTGATAAAGTGTTTAGTGCATTACCAACTTTACGACAGACTAGTTTTGAAAAGTGTGAGCTCGCCGTTTATTTTTTAATTAGCCGTGTTGCGTCGATCTCCATGTATTTTCCCATAGGGCGGGCCGCCTCCTGGAACCCTGAGTACCACGTGACTCGCGCCGAGTTGCTCTGTCGGCCGTGTTGTCGGCAAAACACACGGATCAAAGGATTGCGCTACTCTGCTCCGTAGGAGCTATATAGTGCTCTAGGTAGACTGACTTTCGGAAAGGGTCTATTGGCCTACAAACACTTCAACAGAGAAGATATCTTGCTAGGCTATCGTATTTCCATAAACTCTTTCACTCTTCAACTGAATTTCGCGAAAATAACGTCATCCCACCCCTCCGTATCTTTCCTCGCCATGATCACCCCATCATAGTTCAAATTCCCTCCGCAAAAACTAACTTGTATAAATTTTCCCCGCTTCTGCAAGCCATGGACGACTGGAATGGGTTGGCAAGCGAAATCGCACAGACAACAAACCATGACACGTTTGTTTCATTGTTACGTGGCTCTTTATCATGACATCTATTTTGTTTCTCTTTTCTAAGTTGCACGTGTACGTTTGGTACGTTTATATTTCCATTTGTTAATTTCACCATCGCTGAGTAAGTCTTTTCTATAAGGTTTTCTATGTACCCTCTTTTTAGTAGCACTTGTAAACTTCTCCTGTATTACTTTTTAATCATTTAGAAATTATTACATGCCAGTGTGCGTGACCATGCACCATGTTACGCGTTATTGAGTTTTGTTAGCGTGGTCATGTTTCCTTTTACATTTTCATACAATTGCAACGGTGTACAACTATGATGCCATTCCATGCACCCCCTCTATGTAATGCCCCCAGTGGGCCTTTAGAGGTAATTAAATAAATAAATAAATAAATAAGGCGTTAGAGAGGGGAGTGGGTGTTAAGTACAATGTTTGTTACTGCTTCTCGGAATCTGATGGGGTCCTGAATGGTGACGATGTCTTCGGGAAGGTCATTCCAGTCCACAATTGCATCAGGAAGAGGGGCGTGCTGATGTGCTGTGGAAAAACACTTTGGCCGGGCTATTTTATTGCAATGATCGAGTCTGGAGGAAAGATAAGCCGGTGGGGAAAGAAGAGACTGATTTGGAAGTGGCGAATAAAAACTTTATGCAGAAGGCAGAGACTGAATATATTTCGACGGGTGGAAAGCAATGGGAGAGAGAGATTTGATTTAATGAGGGAGACACTGGAAAAACTGGAGTAATCAGACTGAATAAAACGCGCAGCACGGCTTTGAACAGATTCAATGTAGTATGTTAATGTGGCATGATGAGGGTGCCAGATTGAAGATGCGTATTCTAATTTAGACCGGACTAGGGCAAGATAGAGGAGCCGTTTTAGTTGAGAAGGGGCGGATCTGAAATTGCGACGAAGGAAACCTAAGCTTTTGTTAGCAGAACTCACAACTCAATCAATATGGTTTTCCCAGGAGAGGTTTGAAGTTAGAAGAACGCCGAGGTATTTATACATATCCGTGGGTTGAAGAGGGATGTCATTGAGAAAATGAACAGGAGAGGTTTGAAAAGAGGAACGAGAGAAGCGCATGCATTTACATTTGCTGACGTTAAGCGACATCTGCCAGTTAGTACACCAGCTCTGAACTAGGTCGAGGTCATTTTGTAGGGTTAAAGAGTCATGAGGGGATGTTATTTTTCGGTAAAGGACACAGTCGTCGGCAAATAGGCACATGGGTGAAGATACCTGAAGAGGTAGATCGTTGATGTAGATGAGGAAAAGTAACGGTCCAAGCACCGTTCCCTGAGGCACGCCAGATGTTACGGGGGCTAAAGTGGATGAACAATCATTAACATAAACAAACTGATGACGCTGAGAAAGAAAAGGTTCAATCCAGGAGAGAACATTATTATCGAGGTTTAATGACGATAGTTTTAGAAGCAGTCTGCTATGCGGAACTTTGTCAAATGCTTTAGCGAAGTCAACAAATACAGCGTCAGTGGGGTAGCCAGAATCAAAGTTTGCGAACAGGTCGTTGGTTAAGCAGAGAATTTGGGTTTCGCAGGAGTAGTTTCAACGGAAGCCGTGCTGCGCTTTGTTAAAAAAGGAGATAGAATCAAGGTGAATAGATAGTTGCTTGTGGATTACGTGCTCGAGTATTTTAGAAGGTACAGAAGTTAGAGATATTGGCCTATAGTTTAAAGAAGAATATTTATTACCGCTTTTGTGGACCGGGATGACCTTGCCGATTCTCCAATCTTCAGGAACCGCCGCCGTATCTAGTGATTGCTGAAAAATTTTTGTTAGAAATAGGCTTGAGGAATATTTAGTGCTTTGTAAGACCTTAGAATTTATGCCGTCGACGCCACAGGAAGAGGACATTTTCAGTGACTTTATAATAGTAACAATACCTTCGTAGTCAATACAAATTGGATCCATAGGTAAAACATTGCTAGTAATAGGTAAGGACAGTGTTAAGGGAGAGTGGGCAGTGAAATGGGAAGAAAATAATTTATTAAGAACTGTGGCACACTGATTAATCTCGATAATGTTTTCAGAATCATCAATAAGCGCTATTGGGGAGTATGGTGCATGATTTACAACATTCCTAAATTGGCGCGGGTTGTTTAGTAGCATAGATGGAAGGGTCTCCTAATAGAATATACGCTGCTGCTGCTCTAACATAATTTTATAATCAGTGGCACATTCATTATATCTAGACCAGGATAAAGCAGTGTCTTCGTTTTTGGCTACTCAAAAACGTCGTTTTTTTTGTTTTTTTTTTTATTGTTAAGGGTTTTCAGTGAGCGCGAACACCAAGGATTAGAAGACCGGGAACTGATGTTAATAGATGGAACATGAGCTTCAATGAGTTGCAGTAATTTGTCTTTAAAAAGGCACCAATTTTCATTTATATTCATATCGTCAAAACCCTCCAGGAAGACTGAGAAATAGCTTGAGAGGTCCTGGTTAAGCTGCTCATAGTTCCCCTTATTATATAGCCTTATTTGCTTGGTCAACCTGTCTGGTTCTGGTGCTTGAAATCCTAGGTTATAGGACACTGCTTTGTGGTCACTGAGGCCTTCAAAACCGGTAAGAGAGGTAATAGTTTTCGGATGGTTAGTCAAAAGCAAGTCTAATATATTTGAACATGTGGTGGTTACACGGGTAGGAAAAGAAATCATCTGCGAAAGGTTAAAATCCAGGCAGAGACTGATAAAATCGCGACACTCACCAGAACTTTCACTACCAACGATCTGATAAATTCCAATATATCTCACGGAAAGTAAAATCGCCTACTAAGAAAACAGAATGACCAGGATGTTGTGTGAACAAAATTGACAATTCATCATGCAAAGAAGTTACAAAACTGGATGACGCATCTGGCGCCGAGAAAAGATGCCAGTCGGGTGGATCCGCCAGGATTGCTGACACCAAGGATGACTTGAGGTGGACCCGGTGATAGTGCGAAACCGAGAAAGGCCTGAAGAAGTGGGATCTGTACGAGAGGAAGCATTTCATGCGTAAGCGTCCGTGCTGCCTTAGCGTTCCCGTACCCACTGAGGAAGGAGTGGCTTGCGCCGTCCTTATGTAGGCTGGGATCTTGGAATGCTGGGAATACTTGCGACCAGGGTGACGTCACGGTGCTTGGGGGCGGGTCCTGCTGACGCACGGAGGATGACACGCCGAGAAAAGATGCCAGTCGGGTGGATCCGCCAGGATTGCTGACACCAAAGATGACTTGAGGTGGACCCGGTGTTAGTGCGAAACCGAGAAAGGCCTGAAGAAGTGGGATCTGTACGAGAGGAAGCATTTCATGCGCAAGCGTCCGTGCTGCCTTAGCGTTCCCGTGCCCACTGAGGAAGGAGTGGCTTGCGCCGTCCTTATGTAGACTGGGATCTTGGAATGCTGGGAATGCTTGCGACCAGGGTGACGTCACGGTGCCTGGGGGCGGGTCCTGCTGACGCACGGAGGATGACACGCCGAGAAAAGATGCCAGCCGGGTGGATCCGCCAGGATTGCTGACACCAAGGATGACTTGAGGTGGACCCGCTGTTAGTGCGAAACCGAGAAAGGCCTGAAGAAGTGGGATTTGTATCGGCTTATTGGTCTATTGGTTATTGGCATATATGCCATCTGAATGAGCACACTGGGTATGGAGGTGCCTTGATACATTGTATTATGCAAATAGGGTCTTGGGGTACACTTGATTTTTTTATGAAGGCATCTGGATGCTGTACAGTGTTTAGGGTGACCACCTTCCTGCCAGCGAAATGCGGGACACGCGGGGCAAGGGGGAGGGGGGGGGGGGGGGTAGTAGAGGAAATTTATTAACACGCACACCACGAACCGAGGCTGTGTTGACACATTTATTACCATGTGCTGTTTACACATCTGCAAAATGTGTAGCAGCAATTAAGTTCAATAAGTTTCACTCCCTGTGATATATTTTTAATGATAAAATGTTATTAAATGTGTCGAAGTTTAAAGCATGAAAATCGACTGCAGCAGAACTCGGTGCATCAAATGGAAATAAGAAACAGTAAATATCTTTTTTGGGGTTATTGTTTCCTGTCAACGCTAATTACTTTTATCAACATGTTCCTAGATAAATTTTTAACATTATGTTCTTTTCGACCTTCACTAAAAATAAATTCCACAGCAACCCTTTCGCATCGACACAGTGATTTGAAAATAATTACAATAATTTATATCTAAACTTTTGGAGACCAATTTTCTCTTACAATATTTTGCCACCAAGGGGAGAGGCACAAGGGCGCATGCGCGTTGGTTCTCCTGCATGATCGACGTTCACTTCCCGCAATTCTTGTAGATAAAATGGCGTACCATTGCGAATCACACGATTACCAGCAACCTCCGCGATTCCCCGTTTCCCGTTGTTCGACGGCACCATGAGTTGCAGAGTGAATTTTACGACATTGTGAAATGCGGGACATTTTGAAGATTCGAGAATTTCTTGCGGGACGCGGGACACGAGCCCTCAATGTGGGACAGTCCCGCGAGTCGCGGGAAGGGTGGTCACCCTAACAGTGTTACAAACTGAATCTTGCATGTGCCAGAGCAAGAAGGGCATACTTCTTGCTTGAAATTCTGAAAGGAGCAGCAGAACAAACAAAGAGTTAACCGGTGGCATGGCAAATGTGGAAGATGATTTCACCGCAGAAATTAAGGCTAAAGCCATTAGATAGATGACTGGAACACGCTGGAAATTTAAGAGCAGAGAAAAAGAAAATTAAGAGTCTTGATTTTCGTTGTCTTCTCTCTTCATCAGTGAGCCTAACTGCCTTCAAAACTTATCGAGCAAATGTCAATTTTGTGGAGAAACTTGAAATTAAATATAAGATTAACTTAACTTTATGTTTGTGGGATTCCTAACAAGGCTTGATTTATTTAGATCAACAGATATGTAGGTATGTAAACCCCAGTGCTGGGAAGTACTTTAAGTACTTCAAGTAGGTTTAGGAAACTTGTACTTTACTTGAAGTACATTCTCTATATGTACTTGTACTTTACTTAAAGTATTTTTTTTCTGGTACTTTCCGAGGAAAGTACAATTCCCGACTTCAAAGTACATTCCCCAAATTTAGTTTTATTAAATTTGTATCACGAAATGATGCTTTGTCAACTCCGAAGAAATATAGGGAGGGATATTCTACTCTCACCAGAGACGTGGGCAGACGACGCATCGCTCCGCTTCTTCTGGGGGCGGCTTTCCAGTAGCTTTTCGAACTCTCGCTACTTCTCGGTCGGTCAGCGCAAGCGAGGAGGTTGAACATATTATGAGAGCAAAATTAATCATAATCTAGCACCTGAAACTGTGGAGCGGAACAATTAAATTCTCAAGTCGAAGAAAAAGATAACAGAGAAGAACGTCACGATGTTTTGAGACATTTTCTTTTGTCAGATTTTTCTTCGACTTGAATTTTCCTTAATTTTTTCGCACCACAATCTCAGGTGTCTCATTATGATTAGGGCTCCGTGTTTTCGGGGATTATTATTCGTCGAATTCGGAGGGTGTGTTTCGGAGTTTATTTTTTTGCCAAAGATTCGGAGCTTATGGGAGTTTATATTTGTTTGATTCCCAATTCTCCCAAATTCGGAGATTAATTTCGCAGTGTTTCCTATTAAAAAATAATAAATAATAACCGGATGCAAACGTATGCCAGATAAAAAATAAAATGCGCTTGTATCAATTAAGATTTCTTCAGTTGAATTTGGCTTTGGTGTCATTGGCAATACTATTTGTCCCACGACAGAAGTCGCACACAAGTGTGGCTTCGATAAACGTCGATACCTTAAAATCAATAAACTGCCGGAGGTAGCCGCAAGGAAGCTCGTAGTCATCCCATCAATCTATCCCGCGGCCGCGCGAGGTGGAGTGGCTAAGGATGCAATAGAGAAGTTTCAACTGCCCCTCTTCCCTATTTTATAAAATCTCTATGGTCCATAGCTCTATGGTCCAAATCCCAAATCCCATGGCCCAAACTGGAAACCCAAAGAGTGGTTTTTGTCGGGACACGAATGGTACGATGACCTGTTTCCCTGAACCAACCTTGAGGAGACAAGCCGCGAGACCCGCTTTTGACAACGGTCCGAGGCTTGAAAGATAATTATGGTGTCACTTTCCCAAGACCATTGATCCTGCGCTGCTCAAATTGTAAAAAAAAAAAAAAAAAAAAAAAAAACTTTTTTTTTTTTTTGCTGTGTGTGTGTGTGTGTGTGTGTGGGGGGGGGGGGGTTGCATGGGCACATGACAATTTGGAGTTTGTCGGATAAATCCGAATTGACAAAAAATTTTCCGGCGGGAGTTTTTCGGAGTTTTTCGGATTTATCCGAAAACACGGAGCCCTAAATATCATTAATTATCACCAGCTCGCTCTCACCCCAATGTTTTTTGTTTTTCTTTCATTAAAGGACACATGAAAAGAAAAAAAAATTTTAAACGGCTTAGATGGAAAAAGGATATCATAAAACGATTTTACAACGAAGAAAAAAAATGTTTAGAGCTATATTTACGGCGCAATCCGAATTTGTAGTTGGCGCCCGCGGGCCCCGCGGAAAAGTGGCCCATATTTATCACGGGACTGGCCCTTATTTATCACGTGGTGCCTGCGCTCTTTCGAAAGCTTTCTATGGTTTTTGAAAAATACTTATTTTCTTCATTTTTTTGTTGCACTTATTTTGTAACAGAATATTTTGACTTTTGAGAAACTTCAAGTATAAGAAAATCATCACTTCCGTTTTGACGCTTACGAAACCAAACGAAGTCCGCCATTTTTTCTGCGAAGGGGCGCGGAGCTGACGGACGCGGTCGGCGCCACAGTGTCGGCGCGGTGTTTTTGACATGCCGGTTCAACGAAAGCGACGCCGCTGCTCGACGAAAGGCTGCAGTTCTCGTGGTCGTGACCAGGAGGATTTCAGCAAACATGCGGTACCGGCGGACGAGCATTTGAGAGCGATCTGGCTAGAGGCGATCGGGCGTACGCCTGGCACGTCTGGCGAGAAGAATGTCCGGGTGTGCTCTTGTCACTTCGCCCCGGAGGCCTTCGAGCCACGCAGCGAGCGAACCCAACGCGTGACTTTAAAGCCAAATCGCATCTCGTCACTGGACAAATCTAAACGATTTGTCGAGTGACGAGACGGGCGACGAGAACCCGCTGTCGTGCGTCGAGGCAAACCGCACGAGAAGCGTATCGCTGGCCTCGGAGCTTTCCGCGGGGGGGTTCGCTGGTCTGCGAGGCGTGTCCTCGTAGGGGCAAAGCCCGAGCTGCCTGCTCCGGTCGACGAGTCTGCGCTTCAACTCGGGATCTATCGTAAAAGACGCGGAGCAGACTACCACCGCTTCCACGACCAGCACACAAACCCAACAACCAACGTTGCCAAAAACACAGCGCGCGCCGAAGTTGAACGGAAGTGACACCTTGTTTAGCCGAGCAGCCAAGCCAATCCAAGCGGCTTACCTCTCCTCCCCGCGGAGCGCACAGGCGCGAGAGAGAAAAGTGGAAAGGAGGAGCGTTACACCGCGCTTGACAAAAAATCATCTCGCGCCGTAAATATTAGCCCCGAGAGCGAACACAAGCGTCGCTGTGGTCGGCCTTCCACGATTGGCCGAACGCTGACTATGACGTCGGAAAGGGGATTTATCATTGACGAAATAAGAGGAATGAAAGAACTTTAATTTTGACGGTGTTGGCAGTGTTCGTTTGAGAGTGCAATGATTTCAAGCTTCCACCACGCTATTTACAAACACCATCGAACTTGTTGTTTGCAAGGTAATGACGTCACAAGGGGGAACCATAGGAGGGCGCCACCAAAACTTCTCGCCGCTAATAGCTCTAAAAATTTTTTTTCTTCGTTGTAAAATCGTTTTATGACATCCTTTTTCCATCTAAGCCGTTTAAAAAAAAATGTTTTTTTTTTCTTTGCATGTGTCCTTTAAAGAGAGGAGATCTATGTGAGGAATGCTTGCGGAAGCTACGGGGCTGACGTCGTGCTCCCTCCTTAACAATCCAGTGCAAGCGTCGCCAAATTCAGAAGAGGGACTTCTGAATTCAGCTTCATCCCTAAAAATAACTACTCTGTGGCCACTTGACTTTATAAAATATTCGCCGCTGTTTTTGAAAATAGGTCATGCACCCCTGATTACTCCTGGGTAATGCATACCATTTAAAAAAAATCACTCGCGCGCGCACGCAATACTTGTACTTTACTTTTAAAGTGCATTGCATATATAATACTTCACTTCAAGTACATTGCACCCAGTATACTTGCTAATTTAGTTAAAGTACATCACGTCTTATTGACTTTATACTTTACTTGAAGTACCTTTGAAATGTACTTTACCCAACACTGGTAAACCCAGATCAATTCTGGAAGGTAAGGAGACCGAAGTTTTCTCTAGTACCATCCACCCCACTTCCATTACTTCAAGACTAGTCGTCTGCTGTCACATTTCAAAAGATGGCTATCCTCTTGAACCATTTTGACTGCAAAGGCATAGTGGCTCTGCGTGAACCGAATTCCAAGGAAGTATCACTTCTCAAATGAAATTAAGTATGATCAATGTAATCAATTTAATGGACGACATCAGTCCACTACTAGACCGATAAGACATTTTCTAAAGCAACGGATTGAAGGTAGCATTAGTGTGCTCTCTTGACACAAGCTACACTTTCTCAGACCACACGCAGAATGAATGGCAACTTTTCACTATGCTACGCACAGTTGCAAACATAAGAGGAAACACTGATCTCAATGACAATTGCTGGATCGCGCTTCCCCGCTTGTCCGCTGCAGCGCGAGTCCTTCGGAGCAGGGTAGCGCAGATGGCTCTGGGGTAGCGTAGGGTAGCGCAGGGTAGCGCAATCTAGAACGCCATCTCTCGGCGACTGGCGGCGAACGCACGGGGGTTCCAACTCCGGTCATAAATGCATGGGGAACGTGAGAAGATCGCTGTTTCTTGATTATTTTGGGGATGTACGGAACGACAATAGTTTTTGACATAATAAAGGAACAGCTTACAGTAATTTGCGCTAAGTTGTGTGCCATAAAACAACGTTTTCTCTTTTTTTTTAATTGCCTGAGCGGCATTATGCAGCAGACGACGCGGCGACGTCACACCATTCACGTGACCCGCTCCGGCCAATCCATAAAGTCCATCTCCGCTGCGTAAAACAATCGTCTGCTTCAAAGGCCATTGCCTTGAAAATCGCCTTCTCAAAATGTTCACACGCATCCAATATTATTAAAACTTTGATAGCGTGTTTAGTGCTTTACCAACTTCACGACAGGCTAGTTTTGAAAAGTGTGAACTTGGCGTTTATTTTTTAATCAGCCGTGTTTCATCGATCTCCATGTATTCTCCCATAGGGCGGGCCGCCTCCTGGAACCCTGAGTACCACGTGACTCGCGCCGAGCTGCTCTGTCGGCAAGGAGGTTATAAGTACTAGGAGGGGGCACGTTGCAATATTGGTGAAGCCTAGTCATAAAAAGTTTAAACGATTTTGTGCCCATCGTGACCGCAGATCTTTTGCGATTGGTGCGCGTGACATGTCACGTGCGAGATGGATGGTTGATTGTAGAAGGATTCCTTGCAGGCTTGCGCGCGCTCCGTCCGGTAGGTTTTATCAGATCGAAGGCTAAACGAAGGCTAGCTAAGGTCACGTCATGTGGTCACGTTGGGCTGATAAGTGAGGAGAGTAAGGAGGAAAATGATAAAGAGGCGAGGCGTCAAGTGAGCATGGCTTGTGGAGGCTACGCGGCTGACGTCATGCCCTCTCCTACCCTTCTATTCTCCATGTCTGTCGGCCATGTTGTCGGTAGGAGCTATATAGTGCTCTAAGTGAAGCCACCGGACGGCCATCTTGCTCGTAGACGATTTGCGGTTTTGCTAGAGCTTTGCTGTGGTTTCGCCAGCGTGCTACAGACACGTTTTCTACTCGTTCGTCGTCATTCGCCGAAGAAGCTTTTTAAGACTGTGTAACCATTGAGACTTGCCGTTGTGAACACGTGGAAAATTTTACGAAAGCGCAGTGCCACAGGAAAAAGGCACAACTCGTCGAAAACAAGTTTCGCCGGTCTCGCGGCGGGGTCAAAGCGTCCTTGGCATGCCGAAGTGCTGCGTCTCAATGCCTTCGCACATTTGGATACCGATCAAGAATCGACGCCGTGTGGATGTGTTCTGCGACTGCAATGTGTTTGAAGTTGTACGTAAAGGCATACGTAAAGGCACAACTCCTCGAAAGCAAGTGTCACCGGTCTCGCGGCCTAATCAAAGCTTCCTTGGCACGCCGAAGTGCTGCGTCTCTGTGTCTTCGCACGCTTAGATACCGATCAAGATTCGGTTCGGCGCCGTGTGGATGTGTTTTGCGAGTGCAATGTGCGTGAAGCCGTATGTACCTCAGGGCAGCGTTTAACTTTTACTCTGACTGTATTTGTAACGTGCGGCACTCGCGGTCCAGAAATGAGTTTGACCCAGTGTCCAGTGGCAACGGAAAAGGAGGGGGGGGGGGGGGGAGAGAGAGAGAGCGGGATCAGCTGCGCGTTTTTTTTTGTTTATTAGACGTTTATGGCAATGAAATCAGTAGTACAAAATCTTTATTTATTTTTTGTGGCTTTTTCCTGCTGTACTGCGCTTGCGTGAAATTTTTCACGTATTCTCAACGGGAAGTCTCAACCCTTACACAGGGTCTTAAAAATCTTCTTTGGCGAATGACGACGAACGAGTAGAAAACGTGTCTTCAGCACGCTGTCGCCAGCCTCTGTGACACTAGCAAAGCCGCAAATCCTCTATGAGCAAGATGGCCGTCCGGTGGCTTCACTCGCGGGAGCGGGAAGCGCAATCCAGCAATTGTCATTGAGATCAGTGAGAGGAAACTTCACAGATAGATGGACTTGATTAAATTAGCACATTTCCATGTCTAAAAGCATTTCCATCCCGCGACACAAACGCACCCAACGCATGACTCGCACAACCATGCAGGAAAAGGAAAACAAAGGACTGGTGTTGCTAGCGATGGGGATCTGTAACCAGAACAAGCTCCTTACAAAACCGAAACCGAAACTGACCGAATCGCGATAGAGGGGTGCCGTAAAAGTGTTCTTAGAAACTTCGGAATAAAAAAGGGCGAATACATATAATGTTTTAGGCGCAGGAAATCAATGTGTAAATCATAACTAGCACCGACGTGACATTTGTTTCGGGTGCAATGATGTAGGGAGTAGATTCCTTGTTTCAAACCATCGAAAAATATTATTTATTTTTCGTGGAGATTACTTTTAATTGACACTCAGCTTACAGTATTTTATTAGTAAATTATTTTAGCACACCAAGCTCCCAAGTTTTATTTAGAGTATTGTCCTAAAATTCCTTCAGAAAAGCAAGCATTCCATTATGATATTTTCCTCTAAATTATGACTGTATGTGAGTTTGATTCTAGCATTACTTTCGAGCTACAAAACAATTTGAATTTTCCTAACCCCATTGATGTACAACGATGGTGTGTTATGCAACCTGGGTTGAAACCATTTTTGCCATCCGAAAATATTGAAATTAAAATTAAAATAAAAATAAGCGTAACATTGTCGCACAATTAACTTGACTAATTTACTTTTATACGTGCTGAAATTCTAGTGTGGACAGCTCGAATAGAAATGCACAATTGGCCTAGACATTCCTAATACACCATTCAAGGTTTCCACTAGTCAAGGAGACATTCGTATTTGGCGAACAAAACTTTTATGTAACTGATAAAAATTCCTAATGGTCCGATAAAGTCTTTATGGGACCAGTCTAACCTCCTATGGGACCAATAGAAATGCCTATTGGACCGATAGAGATTCCTATAAGCCCAATAGGCATTCCTATGGGACCGATACACGTTCCTGTGGGACCGATCCAGATTCCTATGGGACCAATAGAAATCTTTATTGGTCCGATAAAAATCTGTCGGAATTTTTGCTAGATTTTTTAAACTTGAAAGTAAACATTTGGCAGAAATCTGCCTGGTTGGGTAAGAACAATTAGAAGAGGGGAAGGAACGCCAACCAAAAATAAAAAGGAACCCAACGTTTCGAAACCTGCTTGGTTTGTTCTTTTTATTTTTATTTTTGGTTGGCGTTCCTTCCACTCTTCTAGGATTTTTTAAAGTACTTGTGGATCAATGTTGCAACTACCTAGTTACATCACTGGAAATGTCAAATGAAAGTCGCGTTATCGTACCACATAATTTGTCACTAGCGCAGTGGACTGCATCGTTTTTGCGTCAATATCTGGTCGATCCTTTGTTCTTGAGGCAGAAAATATTAACGAATCCAGACTCACCAATGCTGACAAAGACACAGTTACCATGTCGTTTATTCCGCACCTCGCCGTAACCTAGCTAGTACTATACACTGCACGATAACACAAGCACGATGGTAACCGCACGACCGTACGGCGTCCATTTAATCCATGGCCCCGTCGCATTCTCGCGCGTGCGCAGACGTTTACCCAATCTTTGCCGAACTTCCCTTCAAAAGTTCGGCATGTGCCGAACTTTGCCGATTCTGAAGTTCGGTAGATTCGGTCCATCACAGTGGTCCATCACTACTCAAAATGGCCACAGGCCGCCGTCGCCGACCAAAATCAGCCATCACTCCGCCACCGGTCGAAGAACGACCGGCGCACACGGCGCACACCACGCACACACCCGCCCCAATTACCCACATTGCATTGCATGTTCGAAGTAATAGGCTACTTTCAAAAATCCCTCCATGCAACACTGCGCACGTTGCAGGCTGGAAACCAGTTAGCCACGGAGCGGAGAGGCATGGTTTCGGTTTCGAGCAGACAGCCGCTGTCTGTACTCCTGCAGCCAAGCACGTGAACTTCCAAGCCTGCATAACTTTTCTTCACGCGCATGCGAACGTGCTTGCACGAGAGGGGCACCGGAAGGGACATGGCAATCCATCGTTCTACATTTTCCTACCTTTGCCCGAAATTCGGCGCATCGGGAACCACAAAGACAGTGAGACGTGTTTTTTTTTTTTTCGGTATCTCTCAGCAACGCCTACAGTTTTGTACACTTGTAGGAGGTCGCAGTTCAATGAAAAGGCAAGCAGCATGTTCCGTCACGGCATGATAATCATGACAAAATCTGAAACTGAAACCAAAACTAAGTGGCCAACAAATACCCAGAATTCATTTCGGGCCACCAGGGACACTTCGATTCAGAAGATGATCTATTAATAATATTGACGTGATAAACTTCAGAACCGAAAAACTCAGATTAGCGTGCGAGATACAAGTTAGCGAACTAAAACATTATTCCTTTGATTCTTGTTTCCACGAGTGTCCAATCCAATCCAATTCGAGCCGTCTTACGTCACATATGACGTCCACGTCCAGTCAGGTTGCCGTAGCGCCGTAGACAAAACATAAACAAAGGCATGCAAGCGCGCGCGGTCGGGCGGTAACTCGAACTCAGTGTAATATTTCTGAATGGGCATGGTGTAATCGACGTGGCAGCCGAAGTATAAAGCTTAGAACTCGCTGACTTTCCTGTTGCGGCAGAACAGGTAAGAATTCCAGCCCTCTTTCGCTTGTCGCGAAATCTGTGTGCTGAATCCTAAACTATCGCCGCTGTGGTGGCTGCAACATGGAGCGTATATTGCAATAACTCTACACCGGTCGGTGTGCAGACCGGGGGAAGGTATCGCGTCTCGATCGCCGATGGAAAAGCGAATTGCTTCCCTGTATGAAACTATTGCTGTGAGGTGACAAAAGGGTAATCCACGATTTGCAAAAAAGCTGCTGCGTATGCGCGAGCAGAGTTGTTGGAAAACAAACGGGCGTGCCGGCTATTCCTAGGCTGCGACAGAGGCGCGGAAGATAGTACGGCCTAGCGAGAGTTAGCGAGTCGCTTTGTTTGTCGTCATGCCGGCCCACTGTGTTGCGCTTGATTGCACGAATTACTTCTACGGCAAAGAGAACGCCGAGTTTTTTTTGTTTTTTTTTTTAGATTTCCGTCGGCCAGGCTGTATCTGCGAAAGGAGAAGCTTGGATAGCTGCCGTCAGGAGAACAAACACGGACGGCTCACACTCACTATGGCAGCCGAATGAGCACTGTCGGATCTGCAGCGCGCATTTTTTCGCGGGTACGTCGATTTTACAGCACCCGGAAAGGGAGAAGAGGCTGCACGGACGGACAGCTTGCGTGCACGAGCTTTACGCCCACGTGTTTCAAGGCAAACCGAAACTATGCATCACGAAGCCTAGTTGTTTTCCAACCACCTCCAGCCTTGCACCCATATTTTCGGCGTTGCGCGATAGGTGGCGCGCACTATTTTGCAAATAGCCTCACTTTCTTTTTAAATATTTTAAGCTTAAATGGTAAGACAAAATGGCTAGGTGGCGTAAGCTACCGTCCGATCCAAAGCGCTCAGCCGGATTTATCCATCCATCCATCCATCCATCCATCGTGGATTCGTTGAGTAGGTATCATCACAACGGGAAGTCAATCCGCATGCAGTGGCGTCGCATTTCTAACCTAGCACACAGTAGCGATTACAACAATGCATGCCCTGCATTTAGGCCTCAAGGGCTTCATTGTGAAATGTTGCTGTACATTAAGACTGCACTAAACAGGCTAATTTTACCCCGTGTTTATTTAGGGCTGATTTACATCTTTCGCGAATTCTAGACACCTGCAAGTTATCCGGACATGTGCCCGACATGGCCTCCAAATGGGACGTTGTTCGAAATAAAAGGATTAATGTACCAAGACTAAGATGACACTGCCGTTTTTTAGAAAAAATACATTATATAATCGGCCATAAATTTTATCATTAAGAAAGTTTCTCTGTAGCTTGAGCCTCCTTTGGAGAAGCTGTTCTCTTCATAATTCTTGTAACCGTCTTCTTGTCTAAATTCACGTTCAAGGAGTTTGTTTTGAGCCTCTCTGCCCCAGGCAACTTCACTAAAGTGGCCTAGATTGAGGTCTGCCAAACGTTTCTCGTGTTCCAAGTTTGCTTAGAAGCCACCAAGTTCACACAAAGAACTCTTCTTCCCTCTCACTGACAGTGCAACGAGGGAAACCAAACTAGACAACAAGACAAAGTTAAGGACAAGGGAAAGGAAGGCTTCAGAGGAGCAACACCTATAAGCTAAGGCCGTAGCGCTCTTCTCGTGACATTGCAAAGGAAGGCCATTGGGGGCGCACGCTGAAGCGAAAACAATGCGCATGGATCGACCGTCGTAACAACGCGCTTTTAGTCACATAAGTGTGTCTTGTTAGCTAAAATTAAAGCTGCACATAGCAGCTGGGCTAGAAAACATTTTATTACATTGGCAAAATATTACACCGCTAAATAATCGCTATGAAATGGAACGAGGTATGCGTTAAGACGTCTACAGAAAGATGTGATAGTTTTAAGTCGAAAACATTGAGTGACACAATTATTGCTGTAGGAATGCATATCTTATACAGAAATACTTCTACAAAATGGCAAGACACGCAGGGATTGGACACAGCAAAACAGATCACAGTTAAAAATCAGGTAGACATAGTCAACGCGGACACCGCTTGACAAGTGTCAGAATCATGTAAGCGATGTTATGCATGCAGTCACTGAGTTTTGCATTATAGCCTGTCCACATGGCAAAATGAATGTAATTTCCATGTAATGACTTTATGGGATTTGCAAATCAGCTTGTAACGGGCTTGTATAGTCACTCACGATCGCGAGCTAATTCAATCCTATATCATTTAATGAAAAGATATTAGCTTTTGCATTTGGCAGGGGTACTAAACTTGCCTACTATTTACGATCAACTAATTCACTTCTTTCTATGGGCTCAAGCTGCCTTAGAACAAAATATAATTTGTTTTGTATTCAGTACTAATACAGCCAGGGGCGGATCCAGAACTCCGTTTTGGGGGGGGGGGGGGGGCGGAAACTTTGTAAGGATGCCATTCTCCCATTCTTTTGTGTGCACTGGGGGGTCCACCCATGTCAAATTGCCCTCCCAGAAGGGGGGAGGGGGGGGTCGACTTGGTTTGGGGGGGGGGGGGGGGGCAGCCACCCCCGTCGCCCCCCCCTTGGATCCGTCACGGAATACAGATAGGATTGTAGTATGAATGTGGCAAAGGCAATAAAATAACATTCATATAAATAAACACACAAGCACAAACAACACACTTTCAATAGTAGCACGTAAGATTGTTATGTTATTCACCTTCCAGTGAAAACTTGAATGTTACCACGCATATTTACAAACGTCTACTCAATTGCACACGGGCAACGACGAAGAACGAGATTCAATTCTATCACGAGATTAAAACAACCGATTGCAGCACTCTACTCGTGTCCTACATGACCAACAAAGCCCGTAAATAAGTTATTTCTTGCCTGTCGATCGTATCCATACGTCCTGCAATATCCGCGACGAAAAAATTTGAACACAAATTCCAAGAACTCTTTCTCCCTGTCGAGGGAAAGAGGTCTATCGATAATCGGCCAGTGTCATCATTGACTAGTGGCCACATGTCACTCGCATCGTGAATCCATGTAAATGCCTTAGTATGAAAAGAACACAAAAGAACCACACACAAGAGCAGCTGCTAGAAGCCTACAACAAAAGACTTGACGTGTGCCCCCTGCAGCTCCCTGCAGCAGTGACTGAATTTTTTTTCGTTTTACTGCTCTTCTGAAATGTCTCGGCGTTTCTTCTTGGGCCGTCGGCATCTCACACACAACGTAACTTTACCAGAATCTTTGCCCGTATGAGAGAAGAAAATGTAGCTGCCGGGGCTGGTTCAGTTGAAAAGTGTGGGGAGCTGCGGGACTGCGCTGTGGTCCCGTGGTTACGGAATAATCATAAATATAAATTGGGTACTTTCAACCCTGGTAACACATTGTATATTACGTTTATATTATATATATATAATGAATTATACGAGACTGCATTTAAAATGTATAATAATGCCGGATAAATGCGCACAAACAATCCACGTGGCTCGAGTGAACAGACGACGCGGCCGGGGTAAAGATAGTTAGAGCAAGCGCCTTTTCTCGACGAGGCCTCCCCATGGCCTCCCTTCTCCGTCCAATGTGACATCATGACTCGGAGCGCTACCGCTTTAGCTTCTGTTGGAAGGAGGAAGCAGGTGGAAGGTTGAAGAGAGAGGATGGGCTCCTCCTCTTCTTTCCAGCAATCCATCTGCTTCCTCCTCCCAAGCCTTCCTTTCCGTCGCCCCGAACTCTTAACTAGTGACCGACTATAGTACACATACAGTTGCGGTTCAAGTCGACTCTCTAACCTCTGATTCGGCAAATGGCGAACTATTCAGACCCATTGTGAGCTTTGGAATGGCCCCTGTGGATTTCTTCCCGTCTTTGTTACGTATTTCTTGTAAGGTCATTTAAACAAATGTCCTCCGACACTGTACGGCGAAATTGTAAATATTTATTTATGTACCAATTTTTCGAGCCATTGTCAGGGGGCCGAGGCAGGTGCAAGCACAGCCGCTTTAGTTTTTTTTTCATAACAATAGCAACTTGGCAGAGGGACAAGTGAAGGGCTTGAGTAGACTACACCTCTGGGCAAAGGAGTAAATGAAGCTGAGAGAAAAGTGTGGGAGCAAAGAATGTAAGGCAAATCGGCTCAAACCGTTGATATTGATATTTCATGCGGAAGCCTTTTGTCGCTCAAAACTACAACAGGAGTTTGAAAAACCAAAACATATAGGGATAAACTTGACATAATGGACACTGTGCATACTATATGCCAAAGTGAGCATCAGTAGATTCAGTGGCTTTAAAATTCACCAGGATTAGTTTTGTCCTACCCACCATGGAGGAGCTGCAGATTTAGCGGAAGTGCAATTGTATTTTGCCAATGAGAATGGAGGCACAAATGACAAGAGGATTCCTATCAGAAAGAATGAGTTGTATATTGAATAGGGGTGTGCGAATATTCGCCATTTTCGAATAACGAATCGAATATTACCCTATTCAATTCGTTAATCGAATCGAATAGTAATTCTCAAAAGTTTCGAATATTTTTCGAATAATTTCCGAATAGTCGCTACGGTGTCGTGCCGCAAGATTCCCTTCACAGGCGTCCCACAACGCGCCGGCACGCCTGCAATACGTGCCCGCAAGATGGCAATACGTACCCACTTCTCCTAGACAATGATTGTCATCATCGGCAGCAGCCGTTCCTTTCTATACGTACGTTGCTGTTGCCTCCATTAGGGACCACTGTGTAAAGTATAACCCGCATGTAAGCGATTTGCCGAGAGACAAGACAGGCAGCGTCGACCCGCTTCGCTGTCGTTCGGTCAGTCGCGCGATGAGGCAAGCCGCATGAAAGTGGCGTGAGCAAGTGACCAAGGCGATGAGGATGTTTTCTAGAAATCCAAACACCGAGCGACGCGACGAGCGACAGTGAGAAATCTCAATCGCTCGCTGCTGACCTCATTGCTGTCGCTCGGTCGCTCGCTAAATCGCTTACATGAGGTTCAGCATTTAGGGACAGCTTTCGCACGAAATTGCTCGTGCACGCTTTCGGGAAGCGTGTCGTGGAGACGTTTCAGAACTGGTTGCAACGGTACCGCCGCTCTGTGTAAGCGAAGTAGAAGTGGTGGAAGTAGAAAGTTGTTCGAAGAGAAAGCGCACTACAGCGGGGAAGGTTTTCGGCCGCTCCCGCAATCAATTGAAGAAGCCACAAAAGCTGCTTGTGTGGAGTCTTTCCCAACACTTTCCATGGTTGTTCCACTTGTTCAGTGTGTGAAGATGTTGCTTTTTGAGGGCGCAAGTACATCAAGACAATGCGTTTTCCCAGAATCTTCTCAGATCAGTGAAAATAAGGTTCCTAGACGTAAGCACACAGGCACATGACGCCCTTGCCACATTCCTTGATCCTCAATTCAAGGACATCTGCTAAACAAGGAAAAAAAAAATAATGCAGAGTTCCTACTAAGTACAATGCTTCAGGTACCAGGCTCAAGAGAACTGTGATTTTATGTTCAGCATCCGCGTGAACCGTGATATTAAGTTTAGCATTCTAATATTTTATTAGCTTTTGTCTCTATTTAAATATATATAGTTGAACTCTAGGTATTATTGTCTAGCTGCGATTTTACAATAATTTTAAGAAACGTTTTGGAACAATAAAAATCAATTAATAATCTCTTTGCTTTACTTTAATAGCTGTCTACTTACGATTCGGAAACTATTCGAAAATTATTCGATTCGTATTCGTATTCGATTCGGTCCCACAATTATTCGATTCGTATTCGATTCGGTTTCAAAAATCACTATTCGCACACCCCTAATATTGAATGAACACTCAAGGGAAGTGTGTTACAAGACTGACCGATACAAACCGCTAACCGATACAAATAGTATAGCTGCCATTGTCATTCGTTTGTTGGCTTCTCTGTAAAGTGATAAATTTCATTTCATTTTGCCCAGGACTGTGGGGCTCTTTGGTCTACAGCCCTGCAGACCATCATTTGGGGATCACTGTTCTAGAGTTGTGTGTCTCACACTTTAAGCCGTTTATGAAGACTGTCCTGTTCGTTGTAATTTTTTTTTTTTTTTTTTTTTTTTGAAGGTGATTTAATTTGTGTGTAAAGCTTGTGGATGTGGATCCAAGCCCTCAGTTTAGTGCGAGGATGGAGCCTGAAGTTGCCATGTCCTGTGCCTTCTGCTCGCATTATGTGTGCAGCCTTCAAAGTTTGTACAGTCATTGTAGGGGAAAGTTGTTGGCAATATTTTGAGGTCACATTATGCTCTTGTGTGCCTTCCCAAATTATTCGGATGGCCGCACATATGCCATCCCAAGATGTTGAACCACAGGCGTGGTTCGAAGGGGGCATCCTTCTGTACTTGCGTTGCTCCTGGGGATGCCCTCTGTGATACAGCCCTCTCTCATCAGATGTCATGCAGAGCTTGCAAGACCTGGTGGGGTTGGAAGAGTACCAGCTGATGCAAGAGCACTGCAGGGTCATCCTCAAGCCTCTCAAGCCCTGGCCAACACCGGACGTGCTGCCGAGGCAACCATCTTATTTTTATTAATATTATTTGTTTATTCTTTAATTGGTATTATTGCAGCTTTCTACTGAAAGACATAGCATACAATGTTAAAAACATGAAAACAAACCATGAACATACAGAAACCAGCCAAAGAAAATATGTTGTTACATGCAGCAGTAAAAGGGTATGAACATGGCCGAGTTGGTGGTACAGTCTAGGGAATTCAAAGCGCTAAAAACAGAAAGGACTAGTAGAAGGACATGCACCACTTTCAAGTTGTTTAACTTTGGTACCACATCAAGACCTGAAACCTATTTTTAGGGCAGCTATTTTTCTAAAATGGCAAACAGAATGGGACCAACAGCATGACAACAAGCTGCACTCCATCAAGCCTGTTTTAGGCATAGGGGAGAGCTCTTCCCATAAAACGCAATCTTGTGAGATATTATTCTGTCGCTTGAGGCTTGGTCATTCTTATGCCACCCATGTGTACTTGTTGCATGGGGCAGATCCACCTTTTTTGCGAACACTGCACTGTGGTGAGATCTTGATAGTCTGGCGTATTCTTGGTCTCTGCTCTGCCCCTGCACAAGAACGACGCTCCTGTTTTCCGGAATTCTCAATGTATTCTATTCCATTTCACCATTTCACCCTGCACTAGTGCTTGGTGGGCACTAGTGCAGGGTGAAATTAAGAAAACAGTTTTTTTTTGCATAAGTTCTAGCTTTTCCAACATGCACTTTCTATTGTACGTGATCACCACAGCTAATTAGGTTTTTCTCAGCATTTTGTCTTGTACCAGAGTAGCTGACTTCTACTTCTACATTAAATAACACTCTACCTCTGCTTTGTGTAAATATTTAAGTTTGGCACAGTGTGGCCACGTCGCTGTTGCGCCAGAAAGCCCCTAATAAATCAATCAATTGTTTAACTTTGGAGAAAACATACATACAGAAGTAGGAAAGCACATCATCCAATCTTTACTTCTCGTTGCTTAGCACTTACATTTGTTTTTTAGCCCTGAACAATTGCAATAACAAGAACTCGGAATTAATATTGAGGGGGAACTGACAGATGTGCCTTGGTCAGGCTCCGACAAAACACACTTCCGTTATCTTTCTCGTCTTGTTTCGGTTTTCTTGTGACACTGAAACAAGAAGACGAGATATAACGGAAGCATTTTTATTCAGTGCAAGTTTTTTCTGAGTTTATTTTTTGTGAAATTCGGAGGGCGTTTTTCGGAGTTTACTTTTTGGCAAAATGTCGGAGTTTATCAGATTTTATTTTTGTTAGATTCTTAATTTTCCGGAGTTTGAAGTTCAATTTTGCTCTTTTCTCAATTTTTCAAAATATTGCTCTAAATTCGTAGGACTGTCCAGTATATCAAATGATATTTCTTCAGTTGGATTCGGCATCAGCGCCCTTCTCGTTGTTAATACTAACTGTCCCTCAACAAAACTTGCTAACAAGTGGTGCTTCAATGAACATTGACACTTCAAAATCGATAAACATAGTGGCTGGGAAAGCCGTTTTCTTCTGATACCATTCCACCACCCTTTTCCGCGGTTGCACGAATCTAGGGAAGTGGCGAAGGGCGTAGAAGTTTCTGTTGCCCATTTGGAGAGCACTCCAATAAAATCTACAGGTTCATAACTTTCACTGTTATAACAACACAACCCCTCTTTCCCCTAAAAATCAAAAGTACTATGGTCCAAATAAGAAGCCTGAACAATGGCTTTTGCCGTGACCCCGAAACGGAATGACCCGTTGTCCTGACCGAACCTTGAAGTGATAAGCAACACGCACTCATTTGGCAATGACTTGAGATTTGAGAAAAAAACAGGAGAGGTCTATGCTCAGCACCAATAACCCTGTGCTCACAACAAACTTATTCTAGAATACCATTTATTTTTATTTTTTTATTTTTACGATGTGATTATCAAATAGGGGGTTTATCGCTAGAGCCCTGCATATCCTCGGATATCCGCAGTAAACTGGCGAATGCAAATAAAAATTAATCAGATTGCAAATCGGATGTGGATTCCAGGGGCTGCGGATGCAGATCGGATTCGAATTAATGCGTATTTGGGTCTACGCTTTTTGCTAAGGCGGCCCATAAACGTGTGCGACCGCACAGTGTAGAGCGAATAAATGAGTTATACTATGAAGGGGTGCATCATTGAATGTATTGTGGTAGCAAAATACTTTTTAGATAAAAGGTGCCAGTTGGGGAAAAAAAAATTGTTTTTAGAGCGCAGCTCTTAGGCACCCGTTTCTGGCTTGAGCGGCGTCGCTGTCGGCGTAACCGCAAGGTCACGTGACCCCCCCCCCCCCCCCCCCCCCCCGAGGTCACATGACCCCCCAGGTCACGTGACCCCCCTTCCGCGCCTTCCCCCCCTCCTCAAGAGCTGCGCTCTAATTCCGAGTTACAGGGAGTTGTAAACGGCTTTAATTTTTTTTATGTCAAGAAATACATGATTCTCGCCAAAGATCGCTTTAGAATGTTCCATCTCGTCAAAAATGCTGTCCCTGTAAAAATGTAAAGAATGTAGGAGCATCAGTCGTCCCACGAAAGTGCAGTCTTGCTTGGCAGAGAAAGTGTGGAAAACATTCTTTGGGCAAAGAAAACCCAAAACGTACAAGCCACAAGAAAGTAGAAGAAGCCTGTAAGTGCCTTCTTTGACTACAAGCAGATGGAGGAGATTGAATTCGATCCTCCGGAGGAAATGGCGCCAGCACGAGTTTCTGCACCTTATTCTTGTAGTGCAGTTTGTGCATGCCACCCCTGCATCAAGTGCATCAACAGAGGGAGACTTCTCATTAGAGGGTATCCATTTATGAGAGGCGAACCAGTCTGAATCCGTCCATGTTGACAATATTTTGTTTCTTTTACGCAGCAACCTCGAAAAGTGAAACGTTGCATATGCGTGCGTTTACTTTTTCTCGACAGTTGGTACTGAGTTGTTTTTAAGTGTATGGTTCCTAACTAAAACTAAAACCGACATGAATATTGCGATAATTTCCCATTGGTGCACTCGTACCTTACCAGATATACATGAGGATACTTTGCTGCAGTGAGCGAGTGCCTTTCCTCTCCCACTTTTTAGAGCTCAGCTCTTAGGTGCCCGTTTCCGGGTTGAGCGGCGTCGGCTTAACCGCACGTTCCATTATGGGACGTTTCCCATAATGACGTCACATGTGACGTCACGCTAAATTTAGTCGAAGAATTTAGCGGGGAAATTAATGTCACGTGACCTCAACACCAATTGAGTTTCCCCGCTAAATTTAGCGGGAAAATTTTCACTTAATTTATCGGGAAATATAGCTAAAATTTCCCGCTAAATGGGAGGGGAGCAGAGGAGGAGAAGGAGGGGCATACCCTCCCCTTTGTACCCTCCCCTCCTCCTCCTTCTCAAGAGCTGCGCTCTATTTTGGCATTACAGGGAGTTGTAAACGCCTTTAATTTCTTATTGTTTGGCCTAATAAAAGGACAATGTTATTAGTTTGTCCTTTGTTAAGTTTAATGTTTATAACATAAATGCCTGCCTAAAGTGGGCTTCACAAAACAAAAAGAAAAATAAATATTAAAATTTCCTTCCTTTTGAGCGCGTCTTCCGGACAAGAGTGTCGGTTTCACGAACTCGCAATGACGATTCCATAACTGCAATCATCTTTCCAGCGATGCCAAGTATCTCTGGAAGGATTATCGCTTATTTTATAAATATGATAAAACTAGGGGTGTGCGAATATTGAATTTTTCGAATACGAGTAAGGCAAAAAACGGGCTTCGAATATCGAATCGAATATTGAATATGTGTCTAGTAAACAAAAATTACAAAACAAGAGGGAACAGCAGGTTTTATTGTCTTTTTAAAATAAATCAATGCAACTGCATTTTACTGGGCTGCAGCAGGCTAAAGATACTTCTAGTAATACACTCATTATAAATTATCGTGTAGGAAAATTAACTGCTCAACGTGTTCAGAAAGTAAGCGCTCCCTACGCGCCGTGACAACACTTCCGCCAGTAGAAAGACCCTTTAACTCGGAAAACCTGCAAAATTTCACTAAAGTTCGAAGAAGTTCGACTTATGGACAGTGTTGCCCGGAAATGCTACACAAATATTTCGAATTTTGGGAAACAAATAAATTAGAAAGTTGTTTATTTTATAAAACGGTTACCAATGTTTACACCGTATAAAAGAGATATATGCGCTTTTAACGCTTTCATTAGTTATTAATCTCAACCAGTGATGCCAATAAACCCAACAAATAGTGCATTTTTCCTCCGCTAAATAAAGTCAGCTAGGTTGTTTTTTTTTTGTTGTTTTTTTTTTGTTTTTTTTAATTTTCGCGCATGCACACCAAAGTCAATCTTCAGTCGAACCTTTGTCGAACATCACGTTGAAAGTTCGAAAAAGTTGAACTTGGTCACACTCGAACGTGGGCAGGTTCGCGACATCCCTAGTTTTGACTGCGCGGGAGTCGCAGGAGCTGACGTCCATGGCGATTTAATGTTCTGTTCGCAACTAGCTTTTTATTTTTTAATTTTCAAACATTTATAGTAGATAACACTTTCCAGATTTTTTTATATTTATATTTTACTCTCAAGGCTTTATTTATTGAATCAATTTAAAGAACGCGCAATTACATCACATATTGCTATAAAAGTGCCACACTACAAAGGGCTTGGTGAAAAAGAAACCGAAACTGATCCTTTCTTGCTGCCATCAGACAGATAGAAACGGAGCAGACCGATAACACATGCATCATTCGTCTTTCTCAGTGAATAAACGTTCATAGGGCAATGCGTGGCAGGCAGATTATTCGTTACTTGCTCGAATATTCGCAGTTTGTGCGAATATTCGCCGCTTTTCCCGAATATTCGGCTTTGGACGAATATTCGGGAACTTCCGAATATGCAATTTTCGAATCGAATATGTTTCGAATAAGGAAAATATTTGATTCATATTCGAAATTTCGAATATTCGCACACCCCTAGATAAAACAGAATATGATAAAATAACTTTTGCCGTATTCTGACACTCGGAGTTCTTCGTACAAAGGTAAGCAGACGGCTTATAGGATACCACTCAGATGCTTTTTTAAATTTTTATTAATGCTTCATTTCATCATGTAAAATTAATGTGCGTATTGAGGGTCTGCTAAGAATATTCACAGGTGCGAGGTCAGTCTCCAAAATGCTTATGCGAAAAATATACGCAGTAAAACCAACAAGAAATAACTTCAAAATAATGCAAAGATACAAATATTGATAGTACTAGATGAGGGACATAAAAAGCTGGCAAAAAAAAGAAAAAAAATCTTTATAGGCGATTAAAATTCCCTCGCACAACTGAAAGCTGAAGCTCATTTTTTTTTCAATATTTTCGCATGTTTACGCTATTGTTTTCTGCACGCACAGCAGACGGCGCAACACGGCGCCGTTTAGGTAGGCTCCAAAGATCATTCTCTCTCAGCCCGCAGTGTAAGCAAAAAAACCACAAACAATGCGACGCTATTTATGTTGTGCCTGCGTGTGTCTTTGTGCGAGTGTTTCAACGAGAGCTAGGCCGCCTGTGCGAACGGTGATGCTTTCAGAGGGGTTCCGTCGGCGCCACAAAGTTTTTGAAAATGTAATTGTGATTGTGTCTGAAATTTTGATTCAATGATATTTAAGAACATTGCGGATGCGGATACAAAGTCTGTGGATGCGGATCGGATGCGGATGATCAAAGTGTTATCTGCGCAAGGCTCTATTTATTGGATAAATTTGAATTGACATAAGTTTTACCGGCGAGTGCTTTTCAGAATTTTTTTGTAGTTATCCAATAGCACGGAACCTTATTTACAAGTTTCAAGTGAATTTCAGTCTTGTATTGCTCGAGGGAAAAATTAACGTTTGAAATCATTGTGTTTAAATTTGTATTGTTTAATTAATCGGGTGTGACTGATCCTGGACAATCCGTATGATGAAAAATTATATATTTTTCATAGTGATAATAAATTTGCCACGAAATAAGGATCACTAATATTTCAATCTATTTATTTTGTCCTAGCTTCTGTTGGATTGTTGGCTTGTTTAAGGGGGGACACTGGCTAGAGATTTAACTTTTGAACTACTCAAGTGATTGGAATGAAATTTGCAGGGGAGATTTAATGTCAGATGTAGGTGTACAGTGGAAACTTTCAGCTTTCTAGGACAACTTTATGTACCTGCATAAGAAGATCTGTCACTCTTCGTTAAGAAATCTGTGGTATACAAATGAGGCTATTAAGCACCATTTTGACTGCTTGAATATAAAGTGGGGGATGTGGGACTTTGGGCTATCTAGTTTTTATAATACTAATGTAAATATTTCAGAAAGAGTGATTACCTCAAAATGTGAGATGCATATCTGTCCTGTGTCAATCTTTGAAAAAGTTTTTTTTCAATGAGTACTTCAACTTAAAACAAAATAAAGTAGATAGTTTGATTCCCCAGAAAATTTCAGTTCAGAAACATCTTGATTGTGGTATCAGAATACTTTTACCTTCGAACAAAAGATTCCTTCGTACGAAATTTGCAGCAAAAAGTGGAACTGAGAAAAATGCATTCAAACATTGAACTTCTTTGCTTTGTTACTGCCTCACAATGTGTCGAAAATATTTTATATCAACGTAACTATTTGGCGTGTGGTTACCAAATTTTGTGTAAGGCTGTATGATTAGTTTCTAAAACCGAAAACCTCAAAATTGAAAAATGAATTTTTTTCAGAAAAATTTGAAATTTAGGCCCATGTCCCCCTCTAAGCAAGTTTGACAGAGATGTGTGGTTCCAAAATTCATTCAGGATGAGTTTAACTGCCTTTTTTTTTTAATGCTCTCTATTTAGCTCTGTTCATCTGCCGTTTGGGGAAACCAAATGGTCCTAGCATACTTCAGCAGAGGTCTAATTAGGGTTTTATATTCTATACTTGTTCCAAGGTCTGCACATTTGAGCGTGTGTCTAAAGCCTGGTTAAGACGGTTGCGTTTGACTGCGTTTGACTGCGTTGCGGCGGCGCGAAACCAGGACATCCCTGCTGCTTATATCGCGTGCCAACATGATTCCTTGAATTGGATTCCACGCTTCATACGAAGCACAGATGTGCCGGTGACTCGCTTTCGGTTCTCGAGGCAACGCAGTCAAACGCACTCAAACACAAGTGTCTGAACCGGCCTTAAAAGTGAGAAGCTTAGTTCTACCCTTTTTCACGGAGTTATCACCATGCTGATTCCAAGTCAGTTTTTTTTTGTTAATGGTAACACAAAATATATATAGTGGTCTATTTCGTTCACTGAATAGTTCAATTTCATGGGACTCTTTTTTAAAAGTTATCGACATCTCTGCAGTTTTCTCGTAATTTATTTACACTTGCACCTGTTTGTCCTGTCGTCTATCTGCAGTAGGGCACTGTTAAGTTTTAACTGATCCTGCCGGATGCATAGTTTGCAATATGTCTGTTGATGAGTCATTAGTTTCCCAACGAATAGCACTCTGCGAAGATTATTAAAAGAATTAAACTGTATCTTCTTTTCATAGTACTTATTGCTTATATATTGTGTATTGTCTAGAGAGAAACAAAAAGTGAGCATCAATACTCTTTGTTTTGAGGGCGTTACAATTGTGGTTCCTAAAAGACTACAGCTACTTATCTACCCGTAGTAATGACTTTACAACTGCAAGCGGTGGGTGCATGTGCCATCAAGTTCAAGCTGGATCAGCATTGTCCGCTTGGGCACAGCTACCTTGCGCGTTACCCATGGGGGCAATGAGGGCGAAAGCAACACGCTGCTGATGGTCTCGACTTTTGTTGCTGATATATGTTAGCGTGAAGCTGCGTGGGGGATCTCAATAACTGCGTGACAACTGCACTGGTAACTAAGCAATTTAGAAAACCAAATATACTTGTATAGTCTACAGCTTTAGTTAGTCCACACAACATAGATTATCAAAACGTGTTAAGTGCATCAAATACGACAAGTGTCAATACCCCCGGTTCCATCTAATTTCTTCCGCAGCTTTTTTTTTTTTCGTTTTTTTTCCTGACCAATGCTGAAAAGAGTGCCGCCTTACTGTTCCACATTTCACTGCATTTGCAAGAGTATAGTCCACAGCTTCAGCTAATCCACACAATGTAGATTATAATCTCTTAAACATGTACAGTTCATAAAATATGACGAGCATCAATACCTCCCATTTCAAGCAATTCCTTCCGCAGCCAGTCGTTTTTCAGTATTTCCCGGCCAGCGCCGTAAAGTCTTCCACCTGACAATACCGCGTTTCATTGCGTCCACAGGGGTGCCTTCTCCGACAAGGATGGCAGCCTGCTCTGGCTAGACGCGGACATCCTGGTGCGGTGCCGCGCGTTCTTCACGAGCATCCAGTACCGGGCGGCCATCTTCGCCGACTGCCCGTCGCTCAAGCCCCCGGGGGCCTTTGCCGAAGCGGTGGCGGACGTCGCCAGCAAGGCGCCTACAGTCGTGGTGGTCCACAACAGCGACTCCATGGACGTCCTGCTCGAGGTGTTCCACGAGGCAGGCGTGCTCTACCTCCCGCACGACCTCTGCCTGCACGAGGAGTCCGCGGCCTTCCCCGACGGGCCGCGGCACCCGTTGCGGGAGCTGCACGGAGACTGCGCCGCGCTGGGCAGCGAGCATCTGGTCATGACGCAGCGGCGCGTGCTGCAGATGGGGCTGCGTTGTCCACAGGTCTGTCGGCTCATTCTCTTTCAGTACCTTTTGCGTCTCGTGTGTGGGTTGTCGTGAGGTGCCCGAAAGGCTTATTTGACTGGTGCGTTTACCGAACACAGTACTATAAGCTCGCTACAACGGATCTGGTCACAGCAGACGCATCGCAACGCCGCCATTTTTCCCGCAGCGGCAGCTCATGGAACTGCACGGCTGCACATACATTGCAATCCACTTTTAACAATACCACATATAACAATGTCCGCTTATAACGATCAGTTTGTAGAGTTTCTAGACTCGAAACGATCGGTTTTCTAGTCCAGATACAACGATAATCGGTCATAACGATGGAATTTGCGGGTTTTCGCATTATCGTTATATGTGGATTGCACTGTATTCGTTTCGGTCCATTCGCACAAGGGCCGTCGGTGCCATCTGGCAGTAGTCAGAGTATCGCATTCGATAGCGTCCGCTGCTAATCTTCAATTTTGGCTTTGATCGGCCATTTTGGTGCCGAAACATATTACAGTGGAAAGGGTTTCAGGGCTGCCAAGCCCCGTATCCCGAACAAACGCAGCGCTAATAATGAAGTTAGGACGCACCCAGGTCGGGATGCGCCGCCTGAGGTTACCGGTGAGACATGGCTGTATAAAAACAAGATTAATTGTGGTGCAAAATCCCGTAAACTAAAATTTTATGCAAGCATCACGCTCCTGTTATTTTCTACTATTCTCGAATAAAATTTCCTACAAAAAGAGCTTTTTTCGTTTGTTTTTACGCAAAAACATGCTTTCTAAAAGCTCATGGTGACCGCAGTAAAGAAAAAAGATTGAGCGGCCATCTTGGCACCTCGAGCCTGGGGGTTTCGGTACCCTGGAAACATTCAGTGATTCTGGCAGTAGCCATATAAAGCAACTTTCACGTTTCCACTCGTTGCTAAAGGGGGGCGCTGTTATCGTATTTAGCTCGGTCTTGGTAGACGCCAGCAGCCCAGGTTTCAAGGGCGAGTTTCCCAACTGAGTGTTTTAGTAACGTTGCCCCGTGACGACGCTGCTCTGGTGTCCGCTTATACTTTTTGCCGGGTCTTCTAGCGCCAACTGTCGAGATTGCGGGGATCCGACAGGGCGACACCCCAACTTCTGCGACGTTATCTGTCGGCACTTCGAAACCGCTTTTGAGTGGGTGGGATGTAGGACGCTGAACTCCAGTCGAAGATGCACTCCAGACGTTGTGGCCTCGCCGACTACCATAAAATCCTGCACGACCGCCCCCGAGATGCCTACCCCGTTTTTTTTGGCTGAATGTTCGTAACATAAAAATTTCTAAACGTCGGACTGGTGCAACGAGCACATAACCGCCACCGCACTGTCAGCTTGTGGGTGAACAGAAGCTGATTGAGTCAACTGGGGGACAGGAACGACTGTGTAGGCGCTTTCGCCGACTGCGGGCAAAGATGGAACAAAGTGCAAGCATCTCCAAAGCGTGTCTCTTTTCTTCGTCTGAATGGAGCAGTGGGTGCCACCATGAAAAACGGCCTCTCGTGTTCACCCCCCCCCCCTCCCCCCCAAACCCCCGCAGGCTTGCGGCACCTTCCCTCTCCTCTCTAGTTATAATCGTTGTTCTTGAACCAACTGCCAGAAGGCTTTTGCAAAGACCCAACTTTCGGTTTGAGGCCCTATCTCTGCAAACAAACACGCACGCGCGTTTTTTGTTCTCCAATAACCGGCTTTGCCTTGTCCCCTCTACGTCTCCAACCATGTCTTTCCCCGACCCAAATTCCGTCCTCCCAAAAAACAAAAACAGCCTTCCCTCAAAACACCTTCTATTTCTTGTTCCCCTCCTTCATTCTCTTTGACTTTTGTATTTTATCTCATGGGAAAGGCCGCCCTTCGTTGCTAACCGGAGAGAGACGTGGCATCAGTTTGCGTCTTGCTCTTTGTGATCTCTTCCAGTTGGGGTGATGAGATGAAGAAGAGCATATATGTTTCATACGTTTAAAGGGTAATAACGAAAATAACATCGACCTAGTTGGTCGGAACAGCCGATCTGAATTGTATGTGCAGTACCTCACTTCTTTGCTTGCTCCTCTCCCGTAGAGGTCGCTCTTCGACACGCAAGTTTTCGAGGGTTGGGGAGTCAATTCTGGACAGCTTCGAGTTTGAAGAAAGATTTTCAGCCATGTGATTGCTGCACCATTTGCGCCAAACTGTTCCAAGGCACTTGCCCCTCTACATCCTGCTTTATTTTGCCAAAATGTACGAAACTGGTGGCAACATTGTGCCAAAATTTATTTTTTGCTATATTAGTGCTCGGTTCTCGCCTTAAATAATATATTCAGTTTGATCTTTGTATCAAACATTGACAGTACTCGGAAGTTTCGCAATAGTTCTCACGCTCGTCTGTTCCGACTGGATAGCTACATCGTTGAGCGTGCTTGCCACCGCGTAGTAGGCGTCCCAATTCTGTACATCTTGCTTCCCCGCAGCGCACCCGCGTGCTAAGGGAAACCACTTCCCCAAAACAGAACGTTCCACACAACTTGTGAAAAAAAAAAGAAAACTGCGGCTAGTATATAGGATAGCGATATGCTGACGATACCTTTCTCACGTTCAAGATTCATCAAGCATACTGAAGCATTGCAAGAAAACTTTTATGGACTGCCTATTTTCAATGTCAACTCTTCTTAGTTATTACTTTTGTATAGGTTCCATCCGTGATGGTACACTGAATACAAGAAATTAAAACTAAATTTGCTGGAGAAGTAAATGCAAGCCTGGAAATAACCTTAATGTGTTTGGCAATTTTTTTTTTTTTTTTTATAAATGAAGCATTTGTATTGTTTACATACTGATTTTTGTCATCATGAAGTTGTGCTTATAAAATGTCATTGGTGTTCATAATCAAATGACAAAAAGCTTTCTATTCTAAATAAATTAAGATTTGCAGTTTTATTGCAGCTTCTAGAACTTGAGGAAAACATCAATTTTGGTGCTCAAAATTATTATATTCTAGCATTTCAGTGGACTATACTATTTGGTTTATGTTTGGTTTCATACCTAAAATAGGCATGCACAGCCATTTCTATTGCATTTCATCAATCAGCATCTTGTCTCTGTGCCTTGTGTTTCTATGTGCTGTTAAACTGTTAGCTAGGGAATCAAACCTGCCATGCTGAACCTGGTATTCCCACTGGTATGAATGAAAATGAAATGTGTGCTTATGCTCCGAAAGTACATTTTGCTGCTTCAAAAGGGGTTCCAAAATCACTCTTAACCAATCACATCACTGGATTTGCACAAAAGCAGAACACAATGAGTGACCAGTGGGTGAATTGGAGTGGCTTCAGAAAACAGCGAAAATGCTGAATGCATTTTGATTAACATTCTTCTTGACCCTCGCAAATTCAAAATGTTTTTTGACCCCTCCCTGTCCCGCCGTAGGAAATTAAACAAAAATTGAAATTGACTGATCCCACTCTCTGCGCACCATTGAAGTGGTCACGTTTATTAATGCGAAAGCATTAACTGTCCCATGGAGCGAAATCGGCGTTGTCTGTAACCGTCTGTAGCAGCAAAACGGCACCTAAATTCCCATTCCCCATAAAGCACAAAGATAAGTAGAGCAACGCAGATGCCTCGTCGCAAAAGCCAGTGGGTGCACTCAAAGTCATAGCGGATGCGCTTCAAAAATAAAACGCAGAAAAGAACAGCAACGCACATGCACCGTCACGGAAGCTGTCGTGAAGCCCGCAAGGTTCGCTGCGCCCGTGCAGTGGAGGAGCGTGTGCGTTAGGAAGACATGGTGCGCTGCTTGTAAAAACGCACTGCATGGAGGAATGCTTTTGCATTCCTACATGAAGCAGTCTTAAGTGTCTTTGCTTTCAGGAGTTTCATAGATATGAGACCATTAACAACCACCGTCTTGCTCAACCTTTAAAGGGGTAATAGCTGTCTGTCCTATTTTTTTTCCAAATTAAAACTAGAAATGCTTAGTTGACATTGAGTCATGCAGTGTAATTATCCAAAGAATGCTCTAAACAATGAGCGTTTTAGGTATAATTTTGTGGTAAACGGTGGATTAGGAGGGACCAAAATAAGAATCTTGATGATCGGAAAAATACTTTGATTTCTCAGAAAGTAGGGTTTATTGCCAATAACATGAGATTGTGTCGTCTAGAAAATATTGGTTTAGAAAATATTGGTTTAAATGCAAGTCACTGGACCCTGGGAACATTTTCTGAAGTGTTTTTTTAATGTATTGGAAAAGTAGTTTCGTTGTTTTTTTTGTGATAACTAGCTGTAACGATTACTTCAGTTTGGAAGTGTAGCAGGTTTACTTTTCCCAAACTATCTTTAAAGGAGCTGTGCAACAGTTTCAGTGCTTTGCTTAAATAATTTGGGAGTTGGTGTCTCGACCTTTCTGAAGTAAAGAACAAAAAACCGCTTTTGCCTGCATGTCCTATTTTTTATTTTAAAAATGGACAAAGATTGAGGTTTTCGGCACCTCTCAACTCCTTCACCATCATCCGAGTCACGTGCGCTGTGACGTCAATGGGGGTAGGCGCGGGGTTCCGGTGAAGCTCTTTCCTTAGAGCCATCAGTGAGCAGCGAGAACTCATCCGCTCGCGACCGCGTGACCACGTGCTGGCGGGCACAGCGCGAACAATATGATGAAAGGAGGAAAGTCTCATCCGTGTCCGGCCATACCCGTCCGGCTTGGTCTGGCTCTGTCCCCCTCCCCTCCGGCTTCTCTTGGCTGTTCGCGGTAGCAGATAGAACTGACGGTTCTGTGAACCTAGGATAGATGGCGCCACTAAAACTTTGTATAATAAAAGTTTTGTCGATGATACCAGGTTTTTGGTGCATTTATATTTATGTTGGAACGGCAAGATTTATAGAAACGTTGCCTTTTATCGACCAGGTATTTGCACAACTTGCTATCGTTCTACAAGACTCCCATTGACGTCACGCCGCGTGTTTCTCATGGCCGCCGCTCGCGGCTGCAGGTCGGGGAATATTCTCATTTTTGCCTCGCGATTACGCGGCGGAATCGCAACATTTCGAAGGAAGGAGGTGTGTTTACTATCCATTGAGACAAGGTGAACAATGTCAAAAGTAGAAGATGATAATTCTTTCAATGTTAAAATCGTTGCACAGCTCCTTTAACTCTAAGAGTTGACTTTAGCAGTAATGTTTCAATGAGTACTGCCATTAAAAGCTAAGCAAACTCTGTTCGCTTACAATCTTGAAAAAAGTATCTATGACAATAAGGTATTGCCGCATGTATGGCTGAGGGGGAACGCTTCTCGCTACTTGAAGATTTGTGTTCACTCTTACCCCTAGTGTAATAGATAAGGAGGCCAACATGACCTTACTGAGTCAGTCTCCCGAGCGTTCGACGCTTAAATATTCTAGACCGAATGTTCGAGATATTTAGGGTAATTGATCAGGTGCCCAGCGCTGCCTTGCCAGCTGTCACGTCGACGCCTCGCGGCCGTTTTCTTGACGCTCGTTCGGTCTTTTGTTTCTGGCACAAGTTCTCCGATTAAACCTTTATTTCCAGTTTTACGTTCGTCGATCCTTTTTTTCATGTGCGACAATACGGCTCTTTGACATTCAATGACGTTGTGTTCAAATGAAAATCTGTCCCCCTATTTTCTGGCAACAAATAAACATCTCTCGAACAGTCTTTTCGTGCACTAACAATTTAATTTAAAGACGGACACCGACCTCAATGTTAACATAAAATTTGGCAAATCTTTGTAAATTATTTTTATATGTGCCTATCCCCCCCCCCCTCCCTCCTTGTCATTGTGGGCGCCCCTTTATAAAATACACTTCCAGGCTCACCTTGCACCAGCATGTTAAAACCCCTCGGGAGAATGCGTACGCTTATGGCGTATGGCCTTGTTCGTCCGCCCAGTCGGTCTGCTTTTTTTCTCGGCTATATGTAACAAAATACTTTTCCACACCTGTTTGTTTTCTTAGGGGGGGGGGCGGTACGGTCAAGCGGGAAGACATGTTTTAGATATAATTGCCCTTGTGTCAAGAAGCGAAACCGTCGGAGACGGTCCCGACTCGGTGGAATGCGAGTGACCCCAGGCAACGGGGTGTTTTAGCAATCGACAGCGGTTGTCAAGTGAACTAGCTTAGAGGCAACACCACTGCCTCGGGAATCTCAATATTTTGTTTTTCTGGATTTGCTTTACAAAGCATCTGTTAGCCTGCTGTGTTCAGGCTTGCTTCCCAAGTAACATCCTCAAAACAATTGCCTACCCAGACACATTGTTCCCGAAGTCAAAAACAGGAAGGAAGCTAAAATTTGAAAAAGCGCAGAAGAGAGGCAGCAAAAGAGACCGAGTTTGCTCTAACATTATACTCCAGAAAGCAGAACACAGACGGGTTCGTCATTTTTGAACACCACTGGGGAATGAAGGAGAAAACGAGAAGGAAAGAGAATAATAATAACAATATTATTATTATTATCTTTGTTTGCTCAGGAGGTGGTGATTATGTGATGATGCTATATACAAGATGAGGACGACACAATCCCCTGAACATTAAGAAAACCGCTTCCTGAGAGTCGGTTGCTCGTTTGGAAGGTCCAGCTAGGCAAGTCAGCCAGCAAGCCAAGTGACTTTCGGCTATTCGATGGATGTTCTCGAAGGCATAGCCTGGCAGTTTGGTGGTATGTCTGCTCACATCATCGAGGGCAGCGGCTCTAGGGGTCTAGTCGAAGTAGACGGCTGCCACCCCCAAGCCAATCCCATTCAGGGTTTGGAATCGGCGTGGCAGTCACCCGGTATGGCTTCCTCTCATCGTCGTTATCCACCCACATGCAGTTGCGAAGTGTCACTGCAAACACAGCGATTGCTTCCTTGTCCGTAGATCAGACTAGGCTCGCTGCATGGCTTATTTCTTTTTTTTTTTTTTTCACCATCATTATGTTGCTTTTGCTCACTTTCTAGAACACACTAGTGCATGAGAAAAATATGTGCAATAAGTATTCCTTCAAATTTGTTTGTAAATATAGCCCCCAGCCCCACCAAAAAGGAGAAGGAGTTCTGGATCCGCCCCCCATGTGCAATATCGGCTTCCTTGATGCACGGGTTTGTAGCGGTGTCCTGCGTGTCTATCACACCTTGAAACCAGGGTGTCGAACCAAACTAAACGTAAACCAAATCAAAACCTTTCATTTTGATCAAACCACAACAAATTCGAAACTGGAATTGAACGTGAGAGAGGAAGAAAAAGCTTTCCCACTATGAAGCATGGTGTAAGGCGCAAAATCCAATAGACACAAGGAAGAAGACACATATAGACACCTAACGTTCACCAACTAGCCCAATTACAAGTTCTTCTACAGTACATATTTCCTACTATTCAGTTCAAGGTGAAAACGCACACTTTCTACAAAACTGAAGCATGCCAAATTTAGTAACATAAAAAGTCCTCCGTAAACATGTCTGTGCAAGCAAAGCTCCTTGGCAAGTGGAGAAGCTAAACAATTGCACGCTACTGGAACTAACATTTTTATACTATGTTTATCCTAATACACTGCCCTCGCTTAGTACCTCGCTTAGTACCACGACAATGGGACATTTTGCTTTATTGAGACAACATGACGGGACGGCCGGTACAGACCTATAAAACGGGACTGTCGCAGTGAAAACTGGATGTCTGGTCACCCTATCTAATGTCGAGACATGAGCCAGTTTGCGTTGGGTTGGACCGGTAACCGAACCAATATTTTGCACATACGACTAAACCGGAACCGAACCAGAACAAAATAAAGAGCTACTGAACCCAAAGCTGAATGAAACCGGAATAATGACCGGTTCGACACCCTGCCCGAAACGCGAACCTGCTGCTTCCCTAATACTTTCTTGCCACGCATTCAACCGTTAATTTTAGGTGGCCGCTCGTATGGGACCTTGCGGCACGTTCCAAAACTTCCCGTGTTTCGCAGGTGACAGTTCTGAACGCGAGTCTCCCGGACATCTCGAGGGCGGAGGCGGATTGCTTTGTCTGGTCCGGCCTCGTCCACGAGTGGAAGACGCTTGTCCTGGGACACCACTATCGGGGAAGCCGGGGGGTGTCCGAGTCCTACTCCGAACCGTCGTTTCAGTGCATGCGGATGGTCGACCTCGTCTGCCCCCTCGTGGAGCACCTGACGGTGTGCACAAGCTCGCCGGACGTGGTCATCATGGCAATGTGCTTTGACGTCAAGAGCCTCTCTGTGACCTTCGTCCCAGGACTGTGCTCGTTTGATGCCTGTACGCCGTGCCTGGCCATGTCCCGGCGCCTCGAAGCGCTCTCTCTGCGCCACTTCGACGGCGTCAATGTCGCCTATCTCGCGGCGGTGCTCCCCGGCCTTCGCAGGCTCTCGCTCGAGCACTGCACGATGGAAGACACCGAGGCACCCATCAAGCCTTTCAGCGAGCTGCGGGAGCTGGAGGTCGGAGCCATGCCACTTCCGTCGTTGCGGTTTCTGCTGGACGGGTGAGAAGGCTGAAAATGGCATGCCTGACAAAGTTTCCTCTATTCATAACTCACTCAGAAATGTGCTTTATTCCTACGTTGGGGGCAAACTATTGGCGGCGTGCACGAACTGCAGGAGGCACTTCTCTAGCTATCGTCATCATCGTTTGTGACGTCACGGATAGGACAGACTGAGACAGACCGCGCAGATCTTGGATCCCTCGGCTCGTCAGCTCGCTTCATGCATTGTTTGGGTAACGCGTGGCCCTACCCTTCATTACGCAAGCTCTGGGAAACGACATCATCTACTGCGTTCGAACATTTTTAGCTTTGAACGTAAGAATATGAAGTTCACTCCGAGGACGACGATGCGGAGAAGCACTTTAAAATAACAACGGGTGTACCTTCCTGCGGAAGGTACACGATCTGGATGTGGTGCGCAGTCAATTTGTGCGTTGAAAACAGAAAATCGCAATAACCGCGCATAAATGGCTCCACCTGATTCTCTGTCATTTCGGATGTCTGCCACGAAAGCCAACGAAGCGGACGAGCTTCGACGGCCGTGGGCGCGGAAAGCAGACGACGAGCACGCGGTGAACAGATCACGCGACGTACTTACTCGATTTTATCCGACGTTACCCACCGATCGGAGGAGGGTGGCGTGAGTAACCACTCCGAAGTAAACAGCCCGCTTCCGGAACACGAGTTCTGACGACGTCGAGTAGGCGCAACCAAGTTTTGAAACGCCATGGTACAAAATCTTTCCTCCTGAGTCGGATGGAGTAAATCTTAGAACGCTGCTTTTGAGTCCGGTCGCGGTTGACGCTACGACCCCGTGGAGCCAATTAAGCCGCATCAAAAGTGCGTCGTCACGGCATTCGTTGTCTTCGTGGGTTTGCTATTGCCGACTAAACCAATTGTGAATGCGCCGCAATCCTGCGCCTTTTTCTTTGCGCGATTTGTTTGGCCGGTGATTGGAAACCCACAGAGACGACGAGTGCCACGATGATGCACTTTCGCCGCTGCTTGACTGGCTTTGTAAAAATCGTAACGTCCGCTGCGTTCGAACATAAATTGAGAAGAACTATAAGAGGCAGTACCCGGCCCGTGAGCAAAAACGAAACTCGGTTTTGGCCTGCGTAAATAAACTATGTACCACAGTTCGTAGACGGCTAAAACTCTATGACAGTGTGACGCTGGCAACGGTTGCAAATAGCAAAACTAACGAGCCGACGTTTACCTAAGCCTGATATCCTCTCAACTGGTGGCTCTCATACGACGTTCCGCGGACCCTTTGGTGTTCTTGAAGGCCTTATCGGGGTATCAGCGGCCTTAGGCCACTAATCGAGACAAGCACTGAAACTTTTTTTTTAGACCGCCTGTTGCACAAAGTTAAATAGATGAAACCATGTGCATTGAGTGAGTAGGGTTGATTATTCTCTGTTTAAAGGCTGCAAAGTTGGTTGCATGCATTTAGTTTCCTTCATATTCACTCTTTTGTCATTGCAATCGTTCGATATGCCACCCCTGTGCCCTGGCAGGCGTCGTCCCCGAAACGTTTGTGGTTGAGAATTCCACTGGTCTGAACAATAAGTAAAATTCTAGGTGCCTGTAGCATTTATTTTCGTAAAAAAAAAGTTATTAGCGAGAAATTTGAGATTACTTTCTTTCCTGGTAACAAGTTGTTTTCACCGAAATAAATGCCAGGTCCCGTTGGGGTATGCAAGCCAAACAACTGCGTTTCATTTTCTCACGGGCCCAGTATGACGGTTCCTTGACAGTGTTGAGCTGGAGCAGGCCTTTTACATTACCGTCAAATCCCGAGAGATGCCCAACCCCTCTTCGACTTGATTTGCTATATTTTTTAAACACAGAAAGATAGCCCACTCTTAGTAATCAGAGTGTTTGAATCAATGATGGCTTTGACGTAAGTGCGGCTAAATAGCTATGGCGGGATATAAGCGAATACTTTTTACTGGGAAGTAGATATCTATGCTCTGTTGCCCCTTGCCGCAATAACAAGTTTGACAGGGACACGTGACCTAACCATATTGAATTAACCTGAGACTGGGGTAGAGAAGAAACGTCAAAACATAGAAGGGAGAGAAAATAGACAGGACGACGTCTTAAACTCAGCTAACTCGTTTATTTAATCCACCTTATATAGGCTCAACCTCAAGGTCATCTCCACCAACACAAAAGGATAAGGTCATACAGTTCAAGCGCCACAGTCTCCATCACACAATGCAAGAACGTTAACAACCTTTACAGGTCACACAATGCAAGAACGTTGACAACCTTTACAGGTTGACGCGATAAGGCAACGTCCATCCACCTTCAAACTTGAACAAAAGGACCTCTTCCCCTATTATTCTAAGCACAGTTCATACTTCTGAATCATAAAAAGCCCTTTCCACGCACACAAAAAAAATTTGAAACAGTAGTTTGGCCAACACACGTAGAAAACCAAACAAAACAAAAGTTTAAGTTTTTTTGGAAAATCACAAGCAGGGTCTCACTTCAAACAACTAAAATCGCAAACTAAAAAAAAAAAGACGTGACCTAAATTTAGCTTTTTTTTTTCAATTTAATTCCACGCCGAAAGTTAGCCCACTCCTTATTTTCATCCGATTCGCTTTCAATTTTAAGTGGGCTATTGAGACTAGGAACAAAAAAGGGGACAACGCAACACTGTCTCAAATGCTGCATGGCTGCATGTTGTGTTCTCCTCCTCTTTGTCCCTAGTCTCAACGCTTTTTTAGAGCGCAGCTCTTAGGTGCCCATTTCCGGCTTGAGCGGCGTCGCCGTCAGCGTAACCGCGCGTTGCATTATGGGAAACGTCCCATAATGGAACGCGTGGGTCTCACTCGTGACCTGCACGTTGCATTTTGGGACGTTTCCCATAATGACGTCACTGAGAGTCATGAGAGTTAGGAGTGACGTCACTATGGGAAACATCCCATAATCCAACGTGCGGGTCACGAGGGTCCTTAGTGACGTCACTCATGACCCGCGCGTTGCATTATGGGATGTTTCTCATAATGATGTCCCACGTGACATCATGTGTGACGTCCAAACTGACGTTACGAGTGACGTCATTATGGGAAACATACCATAATGCAACGCGCGTGTCACGAGGGTTATCAGTGATGTCACTCGTGACCCAGGCGTTGCATCATGGGACGTTTCCCATAATGACTTCACGACGTTCACAAGTGACGTCACGAAGGTCACGACTTTCATGTGACCTTCACTGCGAAGGTCGTAACCTTCACGAGTTACCTAAGGTCACAAGTGACGTCACGAGGGAGGGGAAGAATGAAAGGAGGGGGAGGAGGGGCATACGCTCCTCTCCACATCTTCCCGTCCTCCTCAAGAGCTGCGCTCTAATTTGGCATTACAGGGAGTTGTAAACGTCTTTCATTTTTTTCACTATGTACCTAGGTCCCTAGGTTTGCACCCTAGATTCGCGGAAAGTACCTACCGTAAAATCCCGTAAGGACGCCCACTCAAAATGAAGAGATAAATGGTGAAAAACATGGGGTGGGCTATCTTTGGGGATGCCACAGCAAACCTTTATCAAAAGTTATAATGATGAGCACCGGAGCACCCACTTCAAATCACGTGACGCAGGAACTGATATCGCGGACACGGCGAATTCGCATTTCACGATGCGATAAACACGCGAGAATTCGCTACGAACTCCTGTGTCACTGGAAAGGATACCGCAAGTGGCCGGCGCAGCAGATTCGCGTTTCGCGGTGAGAAGGACTCGCGGAAACCCGCCGAGAGCTCGCATCTCACGGGAACGGACACCGCAAATGGCGGACGCAGCAGATTTAAGTTTTATGGTGCAATAACGACGCGGGAACCCGCTACAATCTTGCTTGTCACAGAAACCGATACCGCGCGCGCAGATTGCGGACAAACACACGGGAATACGCTACAAACTCGCATGTCACAAAAACAAATACCGCAGATCGCAGACGCAACAGAATCGCATTTCACGACGCAATATACACGCGGGAACAACTCGCGCGTGTTATTTACAGCTAAAAATTGATATCGTGCACGCAGATCGTGGACAAAAACACTGGAAACCGCTACGAACTTGGGAACGGATACCGCAAGTCGCGATCGCAGCTGATTCGCATTTACGATGCAATATACATGCGGAAACAACTAGAGTGTTACGCGAGCCGATACCGCGCGCAGATCGCAGACAAAAACGCGGGAACCCGCTATGAACTCGCTTCTCGGACACACCGGCACCGCCGATCGCACCGTTGATGTGTGATTCCCGTCGGAGACCGCTTGACGTCCAACGGGAATCAAGGGGTGGGCGATGTTTCGGAATTTTTATGTTACAGATATTTAGCCAGAAAAACAGGATGGGCGATCTCTCGGGGGAGGGCGCTCTTACGGGATTTTACGGTAGTTACCCATTTGCACTTACAGCATGACAGACGGTGGCAAAAGTGGACAGCGAAACATTAAACAAAGAGCAGTACCATCGCACCCAGCTGCAGAGCTAGCAAAGGGCAGAAAGATTGACATCACCGATGCTCTTTGCCCTCCCGGTTTCAGTTTGAAGCTGTGTACAAGGTGGCATTTCTCGTCCTGTAACACCCACTTCGAATTTGGAACTAAATTTTCGTGGCATGACTACATTATATTAAAGTCGAGCATGACTTTGGCAAATACATTAGCCTTGAAAATGAAAATTTAGAATGTTAAAACTTTCTCGCTAATTCACTTATTTGGCTTCTTTTATAGTAACCCTCACAGCTTCAGGTATAAAAGAATCCTGCACAAGTTCGTTTTTTTTAAATTCTGGGCAACACTAACACGTAAATTGTCCCGCAATGATGGGACGTTTTACACGGTGTACTTTGCGTGTAGGCTGCTCTGGCTACCGCCAGAGCAGCCAACACGCAAAGTGACCATCTCGCACTTGTCACGTGCGCGGAGCATCTCGTTCTAGAATTATAAATAGCCCCGGCAAAGCGAGACAATACTGTGTGAATGCTGTTGTGTCCAGTGATCATAAGAGTAGAAGACGATGAGCAAGTCACGTTAACACAAGGAGGGGGCAGAGGCGCCACGATAAAAAGCAGTCTTTTGTTTCTATACTTGTCTTGACTCGTAAATAACTTACACTTGCAGTAGACAACCGACCTAACAATATTATAGTTTGCCAAAAATGTAACAAATAGCAACACCTCTCACAGTGCACGGGGTTTCGCATCTAGTCTGGCACTTCAAACCGGTGATGTTCCATGCAGGGAATTTTCCCTTTTACAGGAAATTTTCGGTCTGAATATTGATGAAAAGGGAAACGGAAATTTCGACGCAATTGCAGGGAATTTTAAGAGAAAGCGAGAGAGTCACGGTGTAGGAAGGAGGGGTGTCTCAATGACTCCTAGGCGGAGCAGAACGGCCACGTTTAAAAGTGATATAATTTAGTTAATAAAAATATAAACTGATGACTAAAATTTCCTTCTCTTTAAACGAGCAATTTCACGCGGCTTTTGTGGGAAATTGGTGCAAAGTGGCCTCCATGAACACAGATATCTGTTGCTGCGAAAATCAAGGTAAACAAATGTGGGGAAATATGCTGGGATAATTCAAGAGTTTGCTGAGAAAACGTAGCTGAAAAAGAGAAATTTTGTACCAAGGAAAGGAAGTTCTCGGATGTGGTATGGGACATCATCTTTTCAAATGTACAACGGACGCCGTACAGGTACGAGGACAACCGTCGGAGTGTTAAGACCCTCGCACGACACGCAGGTGCCCCAACCTGACGTCGCTGACACTCAACAACCAGGATGCCTGCGTCATGTTCCTGCAGCCTTCCTTCCCCAAGTCGCAGCTGCGGATGCTGAAGGTACTCAAGCTGCGCCTGCACTCGCCGCTGAAGCAGTGCGGGCTCCACGTCGACGACCTACGTCGGTTGACCGAGGACCTGCCGGCGCTGCGTCACGTGGCGACCGACAGCCTGGACGTGCGGCTGTACGTCGAGAACCGGATGGAGCGCGCGACGCTGCACTGGTACGACTGCACGGTCTGCGCGGCCAAGTTCCCCCAACAGAGCAGGCGGCACGGGAACTTGTGGAACAAGCTGCACTCGAGGCCGACGTGCTGACAGCAGAACTATGCAGGGTGTTTCAGCTATAACTTGTGCGAAGGCTTACAAAATGCTACTGCACGGTATGCACGTCGAATCGACACGAGATTGTTCACGGTGTATGTTTCTCATCATGTGGGAAAAATCTTTTATGAGGCTACCTGCTAGCAAACTCCAGTCACGTAAAATATTTTTAAGTTCTCGCACGTTTTCTTTGAAGCTCAAAAGAATTAAATGCGCAGAGGCTACCCGATGGAAACAACACGGCCGGATGTTTCCAACACACGCACAACTTTTTGCATTTTTGCTCGCGCACAAACTATTATTTTAAAAGTTTAGCAATTAATTCGTTGATTAGACGGTTTGGCACGTTGCAAGAAATATCTGGACGTACTCTAGAAGAAAGAACTGCATTAGTTAGACATGCATAGTGTACACCGGCCTTTATTTAAGTCTTGTCACAAGCTAGCCGAAACACCCTGGAGTCTGGTGCAGGTTAAGAATAGTGGAACAAGCTTCTTTAAATCCCTCAGCAGAGAGAATGAGGAGGCAAGTGGGAGGAGGAAACTACTAGTCATGGCAAACAGAGAGCTTTGTTGGGGGGGGGGGGGGGCGGCTTGTTCTGTATTTTTACCTGCAGCAGCCTATAGCGGTTGTTATCAGATTCCAATGTTTCAGAACTTGCCTTTAACCGATTCAAACGTTCCGAGCAGGTTTCAGAGATTTGAGACAAGAAAGGCCCCGTACCTGGGAGCCGACGCCGTTCATCTACCCGTGTATTTGTGGGTTTCTCGGGCCATCATTGTCTCCCTGAAACTTTCCGAAAATTGCTTTTTTGTTGGATAATGGTTAGTAATGAAACTTGCGCATCTTGTTTGTACCGCTATAACTACATTGGGGAGGGGAGAGAGAGAGAGGGGGGGGAAGGGGAGAGGTAATTGAGCATTTGGCAATATATTGTTTTTTTGTAGTAACACACAGTCATTAAAAAGTGTTAATTGTGCAATATTGTAATCAGAAAAAAAAAAAAAAAAGTATTTTTGTGAAAGCTTAGGTACCCGTGATGACTATATGTGAATATATGCGAGTGTTTCTCTTTCGTTTTCAAGCTCACGCAGTGCAGTTCCCGTGACACGTTCAGCAAGCAAACAGCATTGAAGCAAATATTTATTTTGAACACATAGGTGCAGTTCCTTCTCACGAAACTTTGGATTCCTTGATTGTTTTAACAATAAAGCTACTAAGTGAATTTTCTTCCTCCAATGTGATGGAGTGGAGGTTAAGCACTTAATATATGGCACCAAAAGATTTTTTTTAGAAAATAACTTGCGATATTCTTTTTTTTTTTTTTTTTTCCTTCGTAGCTCCTTCCATACTTCCTTGTGCCTAGGGTTATCAGTGCCATTCAAAGGAAACATCCCTTTGGTAAACTTTAATGTTTATTTTGGGTTTGAGTCTTAACTGCAAATCTAGTCGATCAAGTAATTCGTCATCTATGTAATTTACAAAAGAGCATTAAAAATCAAAGCTAGCTCATGGAACTCAAAAACGCTGCCACCCTTGCAGTCTAATAGGTTTTCTTTCTGATTTTAGAAACCATAAACAAAATACTAGAATGCTTTAAAAAGACTGGCTTTAAACTTTTGGTCATTCCTGTTCTTGAGTTTGACACACATTGTGCAATTGCAGGGGTCTTAGCATTACGGTTAAGTGAAGCCTTAGAAGCTTTCATTCTTTAGGTGAAACTGGAATAGATAGGTATATTGTTGAAACGTCATCTATGTAACGTTTGTGTTCCTTAACATTGTTTTTATATTTTTAGTGGGCCTTAGTGCACATTGTTACCTAATCAAAGCCAGTGTCTTCAGAACCAGCTTATTTTGTACCAAACGTATGACAGCAGCACGTATAGTGTATTTGCTGCTGTTTAGATCTCACTAAACAAATTTATGTTTTTATAAATTGTTGTGTTGAAAGCATGGTTTTTTATGTAAACCGGCTTTTCCAGTGCCCCGAGAAAAGCTGTTTCACCAATCATCGAGGGGATCGGTGGACCAAAATAATCTTGCCGAGAGAAAAGAAACTGAAGTTCTAATCTTCCAATCTTTCTCTGCAGAATTAAAGTTGTAACAGCTTTACAAGTGTTGCGCGAAACTGTTGATACTAGGCTAGTGTTTATTTTATGTTCTTTTGAACGAATAAACATTTTATGATTGCCACTCTCGACATTGTGTGGTTTTAGTTTTTTTTTTTTTTTTTTTTTTTTTTTTTACTAAAAGCCTGCAGTGATCATGTCTCGGAAAAGTTTAGCCAGATGAAGCATGCCACTCTGCGTCTTATTTCATTTTTATCACGTTTTTTTTTTTTTCTTTCTTTTTAAGTGAGAATCAAATGTTGTAAATCTTTTTTGTCAATGAAAACATGGAACAACTTTCGTTTTCATTTTAACCTTTAGCAAAAATTGACATTTGCAGAAAAAACTTAACCCCAAAAATCTGTCTTTTCCCTCCACAAGGACGAGAGAGTGTTAAGCCATCGATCTAATCTGAATGATTCGCTTTCGGATCTCCCTCGTATTCTTGGCATAATTACTGTGCTGCAACTCTATTACTTTTTAGGTTCTACTTTTACAGCGCCCAAAAATATTCGGTGGCAAGTCCAGAGGAGTGGCACGATGGCACGGCTACACAATATCAAGCCACCAGTATTCAGTAGTTGACATCCAACCTCCAATCGGGTGTTCTGGAAGCCAATGCAGAACGCCTCCGATTGGATGCGTTGTTTCGGTGCGCTCATAAGACGGATGAGAAATCTAGCTGGCACATTCCCTGCACACTACTGCTCACTGCAACAAGTGGTTCCCAATTCGTCCATCGAAGCTACACTGAACAAATGGCGGAAACTGTTATCCCATTTAAAATACGAGTCCGACATAAAACAACCAGCTTTATTTTGAACAGGCAAGACATAACAGGTTTTTAGCTCCGTGTCAACTCTGGCTGTAAATAAACTGCTTACCCATGGTCGTTGCTGCTTAGTGCGTAACAAAAAAACAAATTGATTATTGTATCCTATCAAGCAGCCATGGTATTGATGGTTTTGAATATGTAGAAATGAATGTGTATGGGCTCGATGCATTTCAGAAAATCTACTCCGAGCAAATAATCGGCAAGGCACCCTTTTGGCTCACCCAGACGCAGGATAAATTGGTCCCGCAGCTTGTATGCCGAAATGCTTCGAGTGTTGGGCAAGAAGTTAACAACTCCATGCAAGCGGGCGTTTTTTTGTTTTTTTTCTGAGGAGCGCCTGACTGTGTGGATTTCACTTAAACTAGTGCCAACGTCGCGGGCTCGTCTATGTGAACAGCCGTTATCACTTTTGTGCCATGGGTCATATAAATAAAGAAAAAGGATTCACAAGTTCATGAATGGTAGGCTCAAAAAATAATCGACAGTGACCAAATTAAAACGAGATAATAAAGCACCGTCAAAGAAAAAGAAGGCCTACTTTTTTTTTTAGCTTGTTCTCGCACCAGTGATTGCCGTGCTTGCTTTTTCAAGGATCCTCTCCCTCCCTTTATTCGGACGACGACGACGCAGCCAGAAGCGATAACTGCAGCTGTGTCAATGGGCTCCCGCCCGTCTGCTTCACATAGATGACTCCGTTATGCCGGCACTAGTTCGACCGAAAGCCGCCAGTCAGGCGCTCGAGAAAAAACGCCCGCTCACGTGGAGTTATTAGCTTCTTGCCCAGCTGGGAGGACCGGAATGCATGGCCGGTGCTCCGCAAAGTGCCAGCAACTGCGACTGCAAAAGACACTGAGCACCGGAGGAGGAGTGTGCCATGTGTCGACAGCTACTGCACCACTCTTTCGCACACTTTACAGTGCAGGTGCGCTGTTTGCCTCCGCACTGTAGCGTGCGCGAAAAGGCGGTGCAGTAGCAGACGACACGCGGCACACACCACCTCTGGTGATCGCTGCGTCTGCACGGGGCTTCCACGAGTGCTTGCAGGTGGCGCTGCTCCCTTCAAGAGTGGACTGCTCTGTACATCCATGCTGAACAGGTGTAATGATAACGGTGCTGTAAAGACAGGCTAGCTCCCATAGAAAATGTACCAGGATGTAAAATTCATGCTGCATGATGCGCGTCCGCATCTTCCCCAGGTGGTGTGTTGTGACTAACGCCGAGGTTTACCGCTTAAGCCGCTGCACTGGTGACCACGCTGCTGAACGACTAGTTTTGACAGATAAAAAGAATACAACCAACATTCCTCTGTTTGCACTAGCTCTTTCGGCCATAGTTTGCACTGTACATACATAGTTTCTATTTGAGCAAACAAATCGTCGGAATATGCCACTGTAAAGTCGCAGCATGTTTGCACGCTGCCTCGAGGGGTCACCACAAGATAACAAACAATGGATCAGGTTTGGGAAACCAGTAAAAAAAATGTGATAGTTGCGAAGCATCAATGTTCATTCCCAGCTCTACGATAGAGTAAGTCACATCCATCCTTTCCTCTTCAAACGTCCATGAATGCGCGTCTATTGGCTACTGCTGCACACCATATCTTAAGCATTGCCTTATGAGCCCCACGAAAAGAGGCAATTTTTGAATCCGTTCTTTTCGCGTGCAATCTAGTTACTATTATGATGCAAAAAGCATGTTCCCAATAGACCATTCAAACAGGCACTGTATGTATGCATTCCAGTGTATGACTGGCATGTCATTCATTGTTGAACCAAATTGATATGTTTCTATGATTCACGGGCAACAGTATGTAACCCGCTGTAAAAATCTGTTTCGGTAATGGTCATTGGGTTCGTAAAACAAACGCGCAGAAAGCAGCATTCTATCCCAAAATAACCAACAACGCATCTACCACACACCGAAAGGCACAGCAGACATTGCCCGTACAGGTAGCCCCTGATCCTTGTACAATCCCCTCGTCCTACATCTTACAATGTTGCCAAGTCGTGAGTCGGCATTCTCAAATAAAATACAAGTGTGACAGATTCTGTCAGATCTTTGGCAAGTTCGAGGAATGTCTTGTAACCTCTCATGGTCTCTAGTCGAGCATCTGTACATAATCAAGGCCCCGGTTCACACGGTAATGGGCCCACATAGCTATACATCACTCGGCAAATCCTCGGCCGTCATTTGGACATATCAACCTGAAATCTGGATGCAGGAGCTCAAGTCCAAACCCCTAGTTACTGGAAACACAAGCCAAACGTGGAATTGTAGGCATGCATTGGTGCTTCTTCGTGTCAATGAACACCATCAAAGACCCAAGGTGTGGTTGTCGGTCCCGTTGCTGCCTCAAAGCCGTAGAGTCGTCATCTTTCCCACACTTCTGGCAATGTCCAGCGCGGAATGAAGACGAACCCCGGTACACCGCCATTTTTTTCGGGAGTATTGAAGTTCCAGCACCGACGGCACGGTACAAATCACGAGTCCACGGCACGACGACCGTTGCAGAGTGCCGCACCACTTGGGAAGGCACAGATGAGAAGACCCAACGGCAGCTCCAGCATCACTTGCGATGGACCTTGTGCCAGATGCTGCTCTGTTCCTTGCTATGCTGCGGGAACTTGGCTGCGCACACCGTGCATGACAGCCACCCGAGCACCACATGGGGCAGGCGGCTCTCCAGGAACAGCCGCAGCGCGTAGGACTCTACCGCCACGTATCGCAGAGAGGGCAGGCTGTCGAACAACCTCTCGAGTCGCGCCGTGGACACCCCCAGGTCTGCGAGGGATTCTGGGCAAGCCAGCTCCAACTGCTCCAGCCTCTCAAGGGACAAGTTGCCCGGGAACGTGCTCAAGAAGCGACGGCTGGCCTCGAGGCCTCGAAGCCTCAGGGTCACCAGTTTCGGACACGCCGCCAGAAGGCTCTGGAGCTCGTCGTCGGTCAGGACGTCCAGTTCCAGAGTGTCCAGCTCCGGAAAGGAGCTCCTGGACACGAGCCGCTTCGAGGTGTGGCAGGAGGTGACCGAGAGTCTTCGGAGTCTGGCGGAGCGCACGGCAATCCTGGAGAAGTCGACCCCCAGGAAGCCTTTGAGGGCGAGCGAAGTCAGGCTGAACTTGTCGAGGAGCTCATAGCAGAAGCTCATGTTCCATATGGAGCGGGACTCTGCCCTCATGGAGAGCGAGGCAATCTCGTCGAAGTCCACGATGGCGTAGATTGCAGACAGCGATGCTCCGTAGACCTGGGCAAAAGTCGTTATGAAATTCCCAAAGCACTCGAACACCCAGGTGTCGTCTTTAGACCGTCTCCAGATAGCAACATTGGATAATCTATGTCAACTCTACCTCGTCAAAGAGTGCAGACAAAAAAAGCCCCTAAATGAAGCGTCATCGACTCTTGGTAATTTAGAATGCCGCACAATAAGCGGTGGAGCTCACCTGCAGGTGGCGCAAGACCGGGTTCCGCTGGGCGGCCATGGAGACTATCTCATCGGAGGCCGGCACGTCTGCGGTCGACAGGCTCGAACCGAGGACCAGGCTCTTCCAGGAGCGCAGCTCACTCCCCCTCATGTCGAACACCCTCAGGATCTCCGACGGCAGCGCGGCCATCTGCTCCAGGTTTGTCTCGAGTTCTGTCAACTGAGCAGACGGTGAAATCAACGATTCTTCTTATTCCTCTGCTATGCTTACTCGAATGTTTATCCCAACCCTACGGATAAAGTTGGTATCTACAAAATGCGTTTCCGCAGTATTCTTTACAATTTGCAACAAACTTCACAGTTTCTTTTTTAAGCGATAATCGTTTTTTTTTTATTTTCAGGCCACTTAAAGGTGTGTTACTGGCCGCTTATCTTCCTTTCTAAATTTAAAGCGGAAAATGATGTCACGTGGCCTATATGCAAATTCAGTTACGCCGCTAGATTTAGCGGGAAAATTGACGTGACATGATTGGAACCCCAGTTCAGTTTTCTCGCTAAATTTAGCAAGGAAAATGACGTTGCACGATTTGGGGTCACGTGACCTTGGCACAAATTCCGTTTTCCCGCTAGATATACACCTTTCCAAAAAAACACTCCTAGGCCGCCACCATGTTGCTGATGCTGATGCGGCTGGTGCGACTCTCGCGCCCTCTATCAGCTAGAAATTTTCTGCCACTCTCTTGGACTGTGAAGACCCGCTCAGCGCGGTTCTCTACCTACGTTCTTGCGGTTTTGCATTCGACGTTTTCTCGCCCCTCTTGAAAGTTTCCGCTTAATTTTTTTTTATGCGTGCTGGGTACCCTTTTTGTGTTATCTTCCATTGTGAGAAATAAGGCTGGTAAGTGCCTGCCATTCAAGCTGTTCTGCTCGACATTCACGGGAAACGAAGGAGGTGAAGGACTTCGAACGGCCCTCAACGCGATTTTGCGGACATTGTTCTCCCCCCTCTCAGAGATAATCCGTATAGAATCCTCAGTCATCTCCAAAAATAGTTGTCTGGGTTGGGGTGGGAAACGGGTCAGTCGCGTTCGTTCCTTTGCCTTGGTGCTGTCGTGAAAAAAAGAAGCTCCCCCCAAAACGTGCCCCAAAACGAAGTCCTCTTGGATTCCGTCCGATCGTCAAGATGTGACTGTCGTCCACTGTGATTGTGTTATTTGAGATCTTTCTCAAATAAATTCTTTTCGGATAATGCTGCATCGTGTGGTACATACAATATATTGTTTGAATGTTAAAACTTGCTAAATGGTATGTCCGTGGCCTGTCCATCGGTAAACACATTATTTGTGAGCATGAAAAATGCATGCCTTTCGGTTATCTTCTGTTGTAAATTATTTTCGACAGCTAAGCGATTTGTCGTTTGACACGCGGTTCATCGGACGGCGCCGTCAAAACTTATCGTAAAAAAGAAAAATGACAACTAACATTCTAGTCGCATTTGTTCTGTCACGCGCGTACCCAACAAAAATAACTTAGTTTCTTTTTCTTTTCTTCGCTTTTTTTATTTTTCAATGTGGTACAATGCTTTCTCAGTAACCTCGGGAAAATACATTCACCATGAAACACAAAATACAGTGGGAAAAGACGAGAATTTAGCCGCCAGCAGAGTTTGAAAGTGCGCCTACGCAGGCTTCCCCTGTCGAAATTGCAGTCCACTCGTTTAGGGTTAGCAGGGACGCCGGTGAGAGTCTAGCCTGAAACCCAGCGACTGGGCTCGAAAGCGGTTTGTTGTCCCTGGGGTCGAGTGTTTCTTGGAAAAGTGTATAGCGTGGAAAATGACGTCACATGGCTCGATGTCATGTGACCTACACACAAAATTTCTTTACCCGCTAGCGGAAAAATTTACACGTGACCGGCCACAGCTCTTTCAATTATGTCTGAAGCTAATTGCTTAATTAGACAACAACATAGTTGGTTGAAGATTTTGACGAGCACGTCGGAACAGATGTAACAGTAAGAAAGCACAAAACGAGCAGGAGGACGAAAACAGACACATACAAGCTTTCAGTAACCAAGTTGGTTCTGGCCGAATTTTTCTTTTAACTTTCTCGGGTTTTAGGGATTGAACCCCAGGGAGACGAGAGGATGTGGGTATGTCGCAGCACCAAGCTCTGGGCGGAACGATTAGTAGGCAGATGCAAAGCTCTTTGTCTCTACTCCCTGTTCGAGCGGAAGCGCCGAACGGCGGAGACCGACGTCTGGCGTACGAACGCCGAGTTCGAACCGTGTTTCCTCCCCGCAAGTCTCCCCTGTAGCGCAGCGGCAGAGCGTCGGGCTCGTGATTGTGGGGTCCTAGGTTCGATTCAAGTCGAGGCACGGTCGGAATTTTCTCCTTTCTTCTCACCTAATGACTATTCCTTCTCGATTATGCGTTCTTTTGAAGGTTGCCCTCTCAAGAATGTGTTGTATGTTGCGTAACGGTTTCCGTGGCATTCTGTCACACTTTTCTCGGGAATCCCAGCCCTTCAACAAGTTCCGCATTAAAAGTAACCAAAGTCGGCCTAAAAGGAGTTCAAGGGATGGTGAACCGAAATTTAGAATTCAAAAAAACAATGCAGGAGATGTAGGCGGGACGCTACAATCCTTACAACACTACTCGTAAGGTGATATCTCGAATGGACGGCCGTATTTTTGGAAAAAGAGGTCGAGATTGAACCAGGCCGACGAGGCGCGTGACGTGAAGATATCTCGTTTCCTCCTCTCTTCGCTTCGCCCCCTCAAGGCGGCGAGGCGGAGGAGACGCGAGGCCGTTCCCTCTCCTTCTCGGAGAAACAAGATGTAAACATATCTGTCAAATGCGCCTTCTTTTTTTGAAAAATACGGTCATCCGTTCAAGATATCGCTGTATGAGTGACGTTTTAGTGACTGTAGCATCCCGTTGCACGCTTTTGCCGCGTGTTTTCTGGAATCCAGATTTAGGTTCAACATCCCTTTAAAGGTGCGATGCAATAATAACTTCGAAAGAATTCGCAGTTTTTAACTTTTACAATGTTTATGTTTCCAAAAGGTGTTTATGTTACCAAAAGAGACACAGAAACCGGCGAATTCTTTTGAAATATTGCAATCCCATTGTGTATAGTAGCAATACAAACAATCGGAATATTTCGCATTTTGCAGCCGCAAGGTGGCGGACGTGGAAGCTAAGGCTTGACTCCAACCTGGCTGCATTGTAATAAGTTGGCAAGATGGGCCATTACGTGCTCAATCCAAGGCCATCTTCTATATATATTGTCGTTTCGACGTAAGTGCATCAAAAGCCTCGAATCATTAACAAAATTGTACTACAGTAGAATCTCGATAAACGGAAATCGCTTAAACGGAATTGTCGCTTAAACGAAACAACTATCGCGGAGCTGTTTGGTTTTGTATTCATGCAATGTAAAAATATTCCCGTTAATCGGAACTCAAATTCTCGCGCCTCCGGGTAAACGGAACTGAAAACGAAACTATGTCGCCGACATATTTTTCGCAATCGCAGAAAATAAAAATAACTCCTGAGTAATAAAACGGTATTATAAATGTTCTTAATATTTATTAGCTTCATTGCCCAAAATTAGCATGTACGCATGTTTTTTTGGAGTTTTCTCATTTTTACGCATAGGTGGCTATGTTGGGTAGGCTTGGCTCAACAGGGCTTCTGCTCGCATCTTAGGCCTAGTGTTCTACTTCTTTCGATGGCGGCCACGAAGCGACAACACCGTGCGCTCACGTTATAAAAAAAGATTGAAGTCATTAATGATTTCGATAGCGGTTGCTGCACGAAAACGGCGCTTGCAACGTAGTATGCCATTCCCAAAATTAGCCTGACAAGGATTCTTCACGACAAGGAAAATCTGCGGAGTGCATTCAGCAGAACGCAATTTGGACCAAAGAAGATGAGGCTGCAACTCCCCGAACACGAAGAGCTTGAGAAGTGCTTGGCGTTGTGGCTAAGAAGAGCCCCGAGTGAGAACCGTCCCGTCATTGAACCCATAATGTGAATATACAAAAGCAGCAATTTGGTGTTTTTGTTCATTATTTTGCCTTCTACATTCACTTGCTGGTGTTTACAAATTGTGCACTTGTGGAAACAGCATTTAAGCTGGCATTCAACATTTTTAGTGTACCTACACTACATACTCTCAGTAAATGAAACTCCTGATAAATGGAACAGATTTTCCTGGTCCCTTCAGGTTCCGTTTATCGAGATTGTACTTATATTCAGTTTTAGTGGCACTAGGGTTATGGTGTACTAGAAGGGGAGGTGTGCCAAGCGCGCCGTCGCTGCGTTGGGAGAGGGGGGACCTTCCGTAGGATTTTGCCGCTATGACGGCAAGCGGCGCTGCGACGCAAAGCGCGGTAGGCGGGGAGCTCCCTCCCGGCCGGTCGCGCACAGCGTAGAGCACGTTTTAGGAGACGCTTGCCCTTGCGCTTGCAATGCAACGATGGAAGTCGCTGCAAAGAAGACGGATCGCTGGTGTTTTGTGCCAGGATGCAACATTGGATACCAACACTCGAAAGAGAAGACATCATTGTTCCGGGCCCCCAAGGACGCCATTAACTTCGCGAAGTGGGACCGCGCAATCCCGAGAGCCGACAAGAGGCTGCAACCTTTGTGGTACACACTGATGCAAGCTTTGTTTTCTTGGTACATATGCAGGCCAAACAGCGACGAGGAAGCTGTCGTCGACCAGACACTGGACTTTCTTGATCGGTGGGACCGTCATGCCAAAGGCAGTGGCTTCCTCAGCAAGAGTACACCAGAAGGCTTGAGTTTGACCTTGCACAGCACGAAGGAACTGCTGACATACCTGACAACGAAACTTGGCTACCACTACGTAATGACGTCCAGACTTAGCCAAGATTGCATTGAGCGGTTATTTGGGATTGCTCGGCAAGCATCCGGTCCGAACGACAACCCCACCCCGGCACAATTTTGTGCCATCATGAGGTGCCTGAGCTATTACAGCCTTGCTAAAAGCCCTGTGAGCGGCAGCATAGCACCTGGCGTGCTAGATGCACTTCTGACCCCTGAGACCGTGCCTCTTGACGAACCAGCGGCTTACAAGCAGCTCGACGAGCTAATTGATGTCGGCGACCTTGATGGGGCTCAGCACGTTCTTGACCACCTTCCCTACGTTGCTGAGCGCAGTGATGGTCGCCTCGTCTACTACATAGCCGGGTATGTGGCACGAAAACGGGTATTGGACACTGGCTGCAGGCTATGCAAAGCGGATTGCCTCACAGAGCGGAGCGACGTCGCACAACACCTGCCAGCAGACGCGACAATGGAGTGGGACCAGGGAGGTTTGCTCTACCCCTCCGAGAAGCTGTACCACCTGGTGCTGACGCTGGAAAACCATCTGACGAAGACGTTCAGCACGTCCAAGCTTCACGCGAGCATAATGTACGAGATCGTTGGCTCGCTGAAAGGGCTCCCAAAAGTTGGCTGCACTGACCACTGCGACTGCCTCACCCGATCAGTGGTGAAGTTCTACTGCATCACACGGATGCATTTCTTCTTGAAAGGCAAGAACAGGACCGAAAAAACTAAATCGAAAGAACAGAAAGTGAAAAAGAAGAAAGTGTAGTTGGACACCTACAGGTTAAGAGAGATATATCTACCATGAAAGGAAATGAGAAAATTCCCTTTTTTATATTTTTTCTTCAAGACTAGTTTAGCATCATAGCACTAATAAAGTTTCCTCTAAACTGAACTGAACCTGTTTTACTTTTTTTTATGTACTGTTGGGAGGGGTCTGGATATTGCGGTTATTAGACAAAAAAGAAAAAAAAAATACTAGGGATTTATTTGGTTGCAGTTATTTACTGGTCAAGTTTTATATGTTACATGTTTGAGAAAAACCCCAAATGCCACAGCAGAAACACCAGGAAGCGATCGAGCAATCGAGTATGCTCCCACTCGCGCGCTGAGGAACGGGATTAGCGCGCCCGGCTCATAAAACCGGTAAAGTCTACTCTATTTTGTTAAAGAGGCAAAAAAATGAAGTAGGGTATTTGTCAAAAGCATTCATGCTTCAAACAAGCAACACGACGAACGCAAAAACATTTTTTTAACATAACCACACGGCTGCATCGCACACGTTCGATGCGGCGTGCTGTATTATATACCGCGCTTTGCCTAGCAGCGCCACGAAGCGACAGCGTCCGGCGGAGGCCCCCGGAACCGAGTGGCGCTTGGCACACCTCCCCTTCTAGTACACCATACTAGGGTGCCTACATGTTTCCGCCGCTCCGCTGTTTAGGGTGGCGACAACGTTTGTGATACCTGCTGCCGACAAACCAGTGTTGCCTACCTCGTTACCATGGCAACCTCCGCTGTTTTCGTCGACCATTTTGTCACACTCGCCGGTCGTGCGCTCGGACTACGCCGCTAATCCTCGTTAGGGCTAGGGAGCGCTCACCGCTCTCGTTCCGACGGCGAGGTTTCGGCGTTCAATGCCGGTCTGTTGCGTTCCGTTTTGTCGCGGGAACTCGCGTTTCGATAAAAGCAACGCACACTTTCTGCTCGCAACTTCAAAATATGAAACACCCGAATGGGAGAGCGACAGCCACGACGACCGCCATCCCGCTGAGCCTCCGATTCCTCTTATGAACGGAAACGGAAGTGGCCTCACAGTGTTGCCGGTCTGTCGAGGCTACAGAAACTCAACGTTGTGTACGTTTAGCGAAATAAGAAGTGGGAAAAAATGGCGGTGGGAGAGGATCTGGGAAAGGGTAACAAGAAGTTGGCGCCACCCTAAAGCGGAGCGGAAACATGTAGGCACCCTAAGTGGCACCATCTTGCCAGGGTGAACAAAACCATTCCTCTCTCAAGTCTCATCCCGTTGCTACTTTGTCGGTCCGACTTCCTTACGGTAAGTCGAGCAAGGATTAATGCACTCAGGCCAAAACTGGTTTTTCAGTTCTTTACTCCAGACGTGACAGGGAACAACTACTACAATTATTTGACCGAAGTCTGAAAATTGTTGCGGGCGCCCTTAGGAAAGATGGCAAGGACAAAATTTGCGGAGATGTTCAAACCACTTTGAATGCAGCTTGCACAGTTGAACAGTATCCTTTGCCCCTGGTTCGGGACAAGCTTGCATGTTTAAACAGCAGCGAAGTTTTCAGCACTCTTGACTTGCGTAATGCTTATGATCGGGTGCCATTGGACAAAGTCGCCCAAAAGCTTTGTGTCATCAATACTCACAGAGGCTTATTTTGTTACAATTGAGTCCATTTGTTACTGCCTCTGCTCCGGCCATTTTTCAGAGAAAAATGGACGTTGTATTGGAAGGACTACCGGGTGTTCAAGGGTATCTAAACGACATGCTTGTTGCCGAGAGAAGGGATATCGATAATGGGGAGCAGCTGAAAAACGTGTTAAAGCGTTTCCGCAAACACAGCATTAAACTAAGGCGGGACAAGTGTACATTTCGCCAGCCAGCTGTTACCTATCTCAGTCATCGGACAGACCGTGATGGTCTCCAGCCAACAGACAAAAATGTGGAGGCCATCACGCAAGCACCCAGTGTGCGCGTAACATTGGTAAACTGCGTTCGTTCCTCGGAACGTTGACGCTTTACTCCAGACTTTTGCCAAACATGTCCACTTTGCTTTTCCCTCCGTATCGACTCGTGGAAAAGAATGCACAGTGGCGGTGGAAACAAGCACAAAGAGAGCACTGTCAACAACGCCGAGCGTATGGTACGTTAAAAGATGCCCAAGTCCCGGTGCATTTTGATCTGTCAGAGGAATTAAAGTTGGAGCGTGACGCATCTACATAACCCGCAGGCGCAGTTCTGTTCCACACTGCCGGCTGCGTGCACAAACCAATTGGCTTTCTCTCTAGAACATTACCCCAAGCTGAACTAAATTCTTCCCAACTGGAGCAAGAGGCGCTGGCACTTCTGTTTGCCGGGACAAAATTTCGGAATTACTTTTTAGGTCGAGAGTTTACCTTGGTTACCGACCACCATCCCCTCCTGGGACTGCTCCCAATGGACCACCAGACGCCGGCAATGGCCGCCGCTCACATCAAACGCTGGGCACTATGCTTGGGTGGCTACCGCTGCGAGCTGCAGTATGTGCCAGAGAGACAGCTACTGAATTCAGGCCCCCTCGGCAGACTTCTGCTGCAGTGAAAGGAGCTGACTACCGAAGGCGAGACCCCAAAGTATGTTTTCTCTGAAAAGCATGATTGAGGGTGTGGTGACAACGCAGAAACTGAAAGGTCTTACAGCCACTGACTCTGCTCTAGCTCGTGTCAAAACACCACATACTCCATGGCCGCCTAGAAGCAGAACGTTTCTGGCGCCGCCCTTGCCGCCTTGTTACGATCGTAAGCTGGAGTTATCGGTGGCGGACGAGCCGGTGTACTGGAGAACTCGAGTGGTCCTATCGGCAAAAGCCCAAGAGAGAGGGTGCTGCAACTTCTGCATGAAATGCACCAAGTCCTTCATTGAAATCTCGATCGCACGGTCGACGTTTTGGTAGCCCGGGCCAGACCACAATGTTGGAGAGCTATCATCTCACTGCAAGAAATGCGTAACCGATTTGTCCATGCCAACGGCAGCTCCCCCGGTAAATTGGCCAAAAAACAAAGATATGTGGTCTTGTATGCATTTAGATCTTGCTGGGCCGTTAGCGGGGAAGATGGCACCCGTTGCATATTCCCACACTAAATGGATGGAAGCCAAGCCCATGAAACATGCCAACACAACAAGCACAGTCAGCGGCCCACGTAACATTTTCAGTCGTTTTGGCGTACCGTGCACCGGTACGCCGAAACGACAGTAAAGGTAAATGAACGCAGTTTGCAAGTGAAGAGTTTGCTACGTTTATGGAAATTAACAAGATTACGCACCTCCAGACGGCTCCGTACCATCCTCAATCCAACGGAGCATCGGAAAGGGCGGTTCAAACTGTAAAGGTTGGCCTCCGGAAAATGAGAGAAGGGAACGCGGAAGACACCCTAATGGGTTTAGGTATTTCTCAACTACCGACGGACGCCGCAGAGCACCGGAAGATCACCATCAGAGATGCTGCTGGTATTACCAGTTGAGATTTCGTTAATAATCAATTAATAAATACACATCTTCAGACCCACAGTCTGCTGATCCCGCCGGCAGCACGGAAGCAGGCTCGAAGTAATTGTAGGCCCCAAGAGACTTGTGTGCCTGAGAGACTTGTACGTGAACTGACTTGGCGCAAAAACTATATAAGCGACGACATGAGCCATCGACGTCGGTGGCAGCAACTTCACGTCGGAATCCCAGCAGTCCTTGTTTACAGCGTAAGGATCATCGAAGGCAACGCCGTCCACGCACAGTTTGTCTCGATACCGCTGCCGTTCAGGTTTGGGTAGCGAGCACAAATAGTCGGGCAAAACATACGACAAACGGTAGGAAATATGACGCACAAATAAAGCTAAAAGCGTCTCTAGAACGTCAACAGCGAGCGCACTCCACATAAGGTAATGGCGAAAACACAGCCTGGCCGCTTCTGCCCACATAGCTTCTGCGCATGCGCGGCCCCCCACCCGTGTTGCTAAACAAAGACGCGTCGTGTGTCGGCCTATATATATGCTGAATCGACAGACGGAATAAACTCGTCAACCTAGCAGCTTGTCTGTCTCGCACGGTCTCCGGCATGCTGTGGCATTGCTACAGGTAGTATTCAATGACCCTTACAAAGTTTCTAAATAGAACCATAGGTTTATTCTCGTTAACTAAAAAGCTAATTTACGAACTCTAGTTAATTATCCAACTTATCGTGACAACTAGCCCCCTATATTACTAGGTTGCCCTGGCCGTATAGCCCACCCTGCACAGACCGCGTTAATGTAACTTTCGCACCGTTTTTTAGAAAAATCTGTCAAGCTCAAAATGAAACAACATAAAAATTTGGGAAGTGCGACACCCTGATGTCACGTGGCCCGACGTCACTGTGAGTCGCATGATAATGGGATATCACGTGACGCCACAAAGTCACGTGACCTGGCGTGGCCTGATGCCCATCACACGGTTACGTGATCATATGTCCAATACAGTAAAACCTCGTTAATTCGGATCTCATGGGACCGGCAAAAATGTCCGAATTATCCGAAAGTCGAAATATCGAAAGGACAAAGAAAACTGCGCGATAGCGTTTCCCTGTGACATACCTTTATTTTGAGAAGAAATGTATTATTACCACCTGCTTTCTGGACGACACTTGGGCGGACACGGCAACTTTTCTTAGCGCGGTCGAGTGCTCCATCGCACTCGCACAGTCGGAGCTACGCATCCCGCGCGCTGATGATTTAGCACAGTAATGCCTCTTCTAGTTTTGGGTGCACCACCGCCCACGGCCGCTTTCTTTTCGCGTTGAACTTCTCGCTCTCGAAAGCCCGTAGGATATCGGCCTCAATTTTCACGTATGTGGCCAAACTGCTTCTCTTGACGTCGTAACTTCCAATCACTTGTAGAGAGACGCCGTCCTTCAAGGCCCTTAGTATTTCCACTTTCGTCGCTAAATTCTTAGCCTAGTACAGCTGCAACGGAAAACGAGTAGCACAACTGACCAATAATCGGAGCGGCAAAATCGCGAAACCCGGCACTATTTTTCCCGAGCGCCCGACACCGAGAGTGCCAGTCACGTTGCATTTTACAACGCGGGGGTGGCCAGTTAAAATGGCGGGCTTTAGGATCCCCGCGTTGAGGCATGAAACGTGACTGTCACTCTCGCTATCGGCGCGCTCGGGAACAATAGCCCCGCGCGTCGCGATCTCGCCATTGCGGTCGTCGGTCACTTGTGCTACCCTTTTTCCGTTGCAGCTATGCTTCTGCCGCTTCCATGCCAGGACAGTAGCGGGTAGCGCGCTGAAGCACGGCAATCCAGAGCAAAACTGGTGCGAAACACGGAGAACGGGAAGAGCGGAGAACCATGGGAAAACCGGAAAACCACGTGTGCACCTCGGATGGAGCGGTCATACGATTTGGAATGGATGGTAGCTAGCGCCACCTGCCGAATTCGTCCGAATTAACCATAGCGCGCCGCGTTCCCTCCGAATTAATGAGCGTTTGCTCCCATTGACTAATACATACGTTTGACGGGACCGGATCGGCAGTCCGAATTATCCGAATTTCCGAATTAACGGGGGTTGAATTAACGAGGTTTTACTGTAGTGGCAGCAGTCTCTTGACCATGCTACTCAGAGTGGTGTCCTCCAACGTTTAGCATGACATTGGCTCACTAAATTTACCTCATGACGACACAGCTAAGGCCATGGCAACAGCAATACGATAGTTGCGCAAGTGTCTGCTTGCGTTAAACTGCATTCTGCATTAACCCTTCGAATGCTGGGTTTCTTTTCCCGCATGTCGGACAAATATTGCGGTCCCATGCAGAAAAAGTGTAGCATGTTTTATGAAGCGTACTTACTTATCGAAGACACACTGAGCTATGGGCTGAAAGTTAATGCGGAGTTTAAGTTTGTCTGCTTCTTGCACAGGGGTTGCGAGAATGTCATAACGACGAGCTCTTATTGGCTGATTGAAAAAAATAGTGAGTAGACCTCAAGGCATCTAGTATTGAGGTCTACCCACTATCCTCCCAATCAAAGCCAATCAGAGCTCGGCATCGTTCCGACGTCACCGCAACCCCTGTGCAACAACCAGACGACTTACTCTCCGCATTGATGTCTGCATGCCTCCAACCTAGGATATTTTTATCACATTATACTTTTCGAGGAACAATACTATGGCAAAGTGGCCCCTCTATCTCGTTTCGAAACTGTCTTGACCAACATTCTTTTTTTAACGTTTGAACGACTCAAGATGAGCTTTTCTGGAAGAACGAAGGAGCAACCCGAGACGAAACCCCTAAACAAACTTTTCCCGTGCCGTCAACAGGCGTTAGTACGAGACAAGACATTGCCCCGCACGCCAAAAAATAAAATCGACAGCCCGGATGGGAGAGGTAGCGAGCAAATACAAACTGAAACCCGCATGGGAGCACGCCCAAGGACACTCGGGCATGGTGCTTAAACGGTTAAATAAAAAGCACCAACGTCCCGAGCCAAGCAACCGGCCGCTCCGAGCCCGAAGGGCCGGGCCTCCACTCACGTTGGGGCAAACTCCGGCCAGGGCACAGGCCGCCTCAGTGTCCACCACCAGGTGGTTCACACCCAGGGCCGAGCAGTCCCCGTACACCCGACGCAGCTCCGAGGGGCCGACGTGCACCATGCCGGGATCCCTCGCCCCCACGTGCACCCTCAAGTCGTGCAGCAGGTACAGCGTCCGCATACCCGCAAAGCCCTTCACCAGGGCGCTCAGGAGGTTCGTGTTGTGCACCAGTACCACCGTCGGCGTCCGGGAGAAGACCTGCAAGCAGTCATGGGCACGTCACCAGTAAGAAGTAACTGTGTTATAGTTACAGTTACCTAGAGCGAAAAAAGAACTCTGTTACAGTCACAGTTGCCGGCTTCCAAAAGTGACCTGTTACAGTTACAGTTACTACAAAAACAGTAGCGCCGTTACTTTCTCGTTACAGTACAAAAATGGACACAAGAAATCACAAACCAAAACAATATTATTTTACTTGTTACACTATAGTGAGAAGAAAGGTAAACCCCCCCCCCCCCTGAGAGATTAGAAAAATTTAAACCCAAAGGGTGTTTCCTTTTTGCATCATTCGCCGTTTTGAGCATTTTCATGTGCATTATTTATTTGCAATAATTGTTATAACTTGGAATCAACTGTTTTTTGTTTTTTTTTTTTTTCAAAATAGTCATCGGCCCGCGTTAGTGAACGTTTTCATTTATATTTCACTCCGAAACGAACGAGGACACACATGATCACATAATTTCTTTATGCAGTATACTCGGAAGAAGGCCTAAACATAGCAGGTCAAACAGCTTCGAAGGAATATAGGGGAAAATCCGGAAAGGAGACAAAGTAAGGCCTTCTGTGTCCGAAACGCCAACTATGGAAGACCAGTCCGCATACACGCATCATCGCTTCATCTGGAGCACTCCATAGGTTTCACAACAAAGTGTCCTTCCATTCGGGTGTTTCTTGAGGCAACCAACGGAAAAGGCAATTACACTCTAACCTGCCTTCGTGCTTACTCGAGCGGCTCCTAATGGAATGAATAAGTTAAAGGGGCCCTGCAATGACTTTTTTACTGGTTTTTAATTTGCACCGAACCTGAGCACACTGAACGTAGTAACTTAATGAAACTTTTCTTTTCTCAAATTTCGCAAATTAGAATTACAACAACAAGCAAAAAATAACCTCCTTCATGACGTCGTAGGTCCTGGCTTGAGTGGCCGTGACCTAGAGGAAGGGTAGTGGGCTCATCGAGCGTTCACGGCTGCCGCACTCCGTGTCGACGGCTCGAGAGGGCGCCACTAAAGCATGTTCTGGATAGGCTGTATGAAGCGGGCGGCCAGGGCGGCTCGCATTGCATTTGCTGCGCGATTAAAGACTAATTCGGCATAACACTTCATTGGCCACAAACGACAGCAAACACGGGGTAAAGATCAGTTCAGAACGGGAGCCACTTCGCGCTGCCATACCGCCAAATGGCCAAATCACCAACCAAGCCCGCGCCGAAGGCGTTCAGAACGCTCGGAAGCGGTAGGATGCTCGAGTCGGTATACGATCGCAGCGCCGCCGCGTACACGCGGGATTTTTCTACGCTTGCCGTTCGTCGGGGCCTCACCCCACTAGCCCTTTCTAGTATGCGCCGTTTTTTCCGCCGCTTGGTGGCGGGTACGTCGACGGATCATTTCTTGTTTCCGTACTTTACAAACTGCATTTGTTTCTTTTCTGATCTAAAATACCGAACAAAAACTAGTTTCATACATAATTGAAACGGTTCGCGACACTTATATTTTGTATCTCGACTAAAAAAAAGTTTCTAGCGGCTCTGACCAAAGCCCAGGACCAAAGACGTCACATTTCGCGCGCTTTTGGCAACGTGCGTCGCCCTCGTCGGTAGAAGAGATTTCCGCGTCGTCTGGTTAAAATATGACGCACTGATATTTAGTTACTCTCTCCCTGCCCGCTGGCTTTCCCGAACCCCAAGAGACGTGGAAACCGCAAAAAAGGCAGACGCTTAAATATGATTGCAGGGCCCCTTTAAACAAGCGCCGACTTTCTGCACAATATGGGGACGACTTCCTTGAAAACGAATAAGGAAGAGGAAACAGCGACCGGCTGGGTGTAAAAACGAGAGCACGGACATATCCGACAAAGGGGAAGAGAGAGGGGCAGTCTTGGGTAAGTTACTTTTAAAAAGTAATTCGTTACAGTTACTTTCAGAAAAAAGTAGCAAAGTTACCGTTACAGTTACTGCAACAAAAGAGTAACTCGTTACAGTTACTTTCAAAAAGTAACGACGTTACTTTTTGTTGCTTTTTTTTAACACATAAAAATTTAGGAAAAACTAGAAAACGCCCCTCACAAATTTTTATTGCATAAAATTAAAACGTATGTTCTTCTTTGTTCTCATCAACATCCCTATCTTTGGTAGCACTAGCACATTGCTGGGTCGTTGACGGTTGCGCTGGGTTCATATAGTCCCCGGACATATTTCAGTTCGTACACGGCAAGCCAGAAACAAACCCAACGCAAACATCAGTTGTCTCGACTGTTGACACCACGCTGAAGTAGTGGCGCAAATCAAAATATGAAACATGCGCAGTGCCCTCCGCGTGTATCGTTGTTTCATGGTTGATTCACCCGATCAAAAAGCGTTTGCTCAGAAAAAAGAAAAACCACACTGTACAAAGTGCATGCGTAAAGATAACTCAATTTTTATGTGGCTATATTCGGGCCGTGACTCGCGAGAAAGAATGTATTCAAAAGTTTGTGCAAGGCCTACTCGACACTTGAAATGTCGGAAGTGACAATTTGGACAGTGCAAGGAATAGCTAGATTGTACTCGTTCAATGATATATTATTCATAAAAAACTGGAAAGTAACGACAAAAGTAATTTCATTACTTTCATCGTTACCTCAGAAAAAGTAATAGAACTACAGTTACAAGTTACATTTGTAAAAAGTAACTCGTTACAGTCACAAGTTACCAAAAAAGTAACAAAGTTACAGTAACGCGTCACTACCCAAGACTGGAGAGGGGAGAGGGGGGGGGCGGGGGGGGGTGCAGACATAGCCCAGACGGAATACTCGGAGACATGTCGCACGACCACCGACACCCGCAGATGGTCCCCACGAGGGAAGAGTGAGCCAAAGTCAGTGAAACAGACATTGTTTGCCACCGCGGGTGCTGCTTGCTTCGTCTCCCGGTTTCGTGCTGACTCGTCCGTCCAATCTCGGTCGTGGGCTAAACCAGGCAATTTTTTGTTTATTTAATGTGTAATCACGCTTCTTTTTTCTTTTTTTGTCAGCGAAGAGTTTTGAGATAAATACTTCAGGATGGCAGTTTCACCATGTCCGCAGCAGTAGGTTCTAATTTATAAAGTAAAAAAAAGTAACTGTAACGGCCTAAACAGTTACAGTTACCCAATAAAAAAGTAACAGTGTTACAGTTACAAGTTACCAGTATTAAAGAGTAATGCATTACAGGTAAAAGTTACCGAAAAAAGTAACTAGTAGTTACCGGCAACGCATTACTAGTAACTAGTTACTGCCCCAGACTGCCTGCAAGACACGAGCAGTGCCTTCTCGATGACAAGGCCACGGAGCTCCGTCTTCTGCGTCGTGTGCCCGTGGCCAGCGGGGGTCGTGGAGCGGACGCGAGCGCCGCGTCAGCTGGGAATCTGAGCTCAACGCAGTGAATGTGAGCACCAGTCGAACGCCGACGCGGTGCTTGTGGCTTTGTTGTGCGGGGCGTTACCGGGTTGACGAGACGCATAAGAAGAAGACTTCGAGCCGACATAAACTTAGGAGGCACTTTTACGGTGCTTGTACTCGGAACTCGTTCTCATCTTCTGCCCGCGTGTTCCGAATCGCGAACACGTTTATACGACCCCTTTCCCTTTCAAAGTGTCGCTTCCTGTAGCGACTTGGTGGCCGTGACGCAGAGGCATTGATCAAACCACCGAGAGAGAGAGAGAGAGAGAGAGGGGAGAGTGGGGATGTGGAAAAGGGGGATACTAGCGCATGAAATGCGTGTGGGAGGAGCCTATGTTGCGTTGCCCTCAACCGTGGTTTCTAAAGATGTCGCAGCCACTTATTTACCTCTAGCAATGAATATACCAGTGGTTCTCAAATGGGGGTCCGGCCTTCTTAAGGTCCCCAAAGCCCTCAACCTTGAGTCGAGCCAAGCAACAAAACTTCTTTCATTACTAAGGCTGGCTGTCCCACAAAGCTAAACAGACCAAACAATGTGATCCAAGTGATTAGAGTTGATTACTCTTCGTTTAAAAGCTTCAAAGTAGAGTTGCGCGCTTTTAGTTTTCTTACATACTCTTTTGTCATTGTAATCAGGGGCCCCATCCGGGCAGATGGGGCCCCCATCATCTCTGTCAAACCAGAAGGGATCAAACAAAACATCAATGGTTGAGAACAACTGGATTATACAATCCCGAGAAATGAGTGTTGGTGCCATCGAGATCAAGCTTGACCCATATTGTAGGCTTGGCTGCTGCTACCTTGCGCGTCACCCACGGGGGCACTGAGGGAAAAAAAGCAACAAACTGACAGACTAAGCTTTTCTTACTGATTAATGCCTAGCGTGAGACAGCATAATCTCAACAGCCACACTGAAAACAAACGATTTTGAAAAACGAATTTTTTTAGAGCCATCACCCTTAAATAAACTGCGCAGCATATACTATTAACTTTTAAACATGTATACTAGTCTGCTGACTATAGTTGGGAAAATATTGTACAGCAGTGCTTCCCAAGCTCTGCAGCCCTGCCACCTAACAAAAATATAGAACATAGCGTTACGCATGGCGACAAGAGATGCTTCGCATGACTGTCTTTGGACCACTGAGGCTTGAGATACGTACAGGCTCTTCTGCACAACACCACCGCGAAGCAACACATGATACATTTCGATATTACTGCCTTTGCCACAACAGTGTGGGAAGGGAGCAAATATTTTCTCCCGGCTTTATGATGGCCAACGTCAGCCAACCGGAAAACTCGTCCAGGCAGACGCCATGAAATGCAGTACTCGGGGAAGATTCAGTGGCTCTACAACCAGCTTGTCGGCATCTTGCGGTGGGTAGAGTAAGTGAATATGGCAGAGCCAAAGTCTCGCCATCATTTTCCCTTCACCGCCAACTCCTCCCTAGTGAAGAGGGGTCGGATGCGCCAAAACAATCCAAAGTGCTTGGGGGGAAGCGCAGAGTTTAGGACGGGACATATTTTTCGCGTCGTGTTTGCGAAGAGTAGCTCTTTCTCTGAAGTCTGACAAGCAGGAAACTTCTCAAACTTTTAAAAAATTGTGTGGACCAAGAGGAGACTGTGTAATTGCAATTTTTGTTTTTTAATTCCAGTGATAGTTTAGAACACTGACGCAGCAGACGACAGGAGCAGCTGACACATTTTAAGCCACCGAGAGACGCACAATGACACATGTGCAGCGCGTCCCTGCTGCATGTTGCCGTGTCCGCCCCATCTCATGCAGAGCACCCATTGCTTCCCGCAATATTTTAAGAGCCAAAAGTTGAGACCACCACGATAATCTGCATTGCAAGCAATGTACTAGATTACCTCAGTTGTAGAACTCCCGCGGAGGGGGGTACCCCCCCTACATTTTCATTTTATAACTGTGCGTTCCAAAGAGCACAGCTGAAGCGCCAAATGACGATCACAACGTTGCCATTTCTCCCACAGCGGTCACTCGAGGAACTGCACGTGACATCTATTTTGGCTTCAATCGGCCATTTCGGAGCAGGAACAGATACAGTGGAAGAGGTTACAGGGGTGCCACCCCCGTATCCCAAGAGGACGCGCCGCGGAATTCCATCGAAGTTAAGATGCGCCTAGGTCGGGACATGCTACCTGAAATCAACGCCGAGGCATGGTTGTATAAAAACAATATTAATTGTGCTGAAAACCTTGCAAACTAAAAATTTTAGAAAACATCACGTGCCCCCCATTTTGTACTAAACTCCAATAAAAGTTACTACAAAAAGAGTTTTTTTCGTTGGTTTTTACGCGTCTAGTAACGTTGAAACGAGCGTATCCCTATTCAGTTACCAAAGCAGCCGTCCAGCGGCGCGTCGAGCGGCTCCGGGCGAGTCGTGGTGAGTGAGGGGGGTACTGTTCGTGCATGCAGCGTCTATGAGCAGTTCCGTAACTGAGCTAATCTTATAACGTTGACTGCAAGTGGATCACATACTGTTACTCTAGCGGTGGACGCACCTGAGCAATGGCGTGATCAAAGCGCTTGCTCGAACCGAACGGGAGGCAGCCCGCGAAGACGACCGTTTCGGGCCGCAGCCCCTTGAGGAAATCCTGGTGTTTCGACAGGACCCCTTCCAGCACCCGCAGGAAGGACCCTACGGGGGTCACCCCCTTGGGGAGGGGCTTCCCTGGAGGCCACACCTTCTCGGGACGGACCAGGACCACCCCCTGCTCGTAGACCACCTCGTAGGGGTGCAGGCCGACGAGGGTCCAAAAGGACTCCATGCTCCCCTCTGCACAAGGACGTCGGAGGACAGAGTTCGGTATAAAACACGTGCCTAAAGAGTCGGTCGCATCCCAAACCTTGCCTCGCTAAGATGCGGACCGAGTTAACCGAGAGTTGTGCGGGTGGCGCCATCTCTTGATAGACGCGGCTAGCAAACGGGTGTGTTGGCTGCTTTCGACCGAGCGCCGTCGTCTGCTTTCGTCTGAACGCCATCGTTTGCTTTTGACCGACTTAGGGTGACCACCCGTCCCGCGACTCGCGGGACAGTCCCACATTGAGGGCTCATGTCCCGCGTCCCCCGAGAAATTCCCGAATCTTCAAAATATCCCGCATTTCACAATGTCGTAAAATTCACTCTACAACTCATCGTGCCGCCGAACAACAGGACACGGGGAATCGCGGAGGTTGCTGGTAATCGTGTGATTCGCAATGGTACGCCATTTTATCTACAAGAATTGTGGCAAGCGACCGTCGTTCATGCAGGAGAACCGACGCGCATGAGCCCTTGTGCCTCTCCCCTTGGAGGCAAAATATTGTAAGAGAAAATTGGCCGCCAAAAGTTTAAATATAAATTATTGTAATTATTTTCAAATCACTGTGTCAATGCGAAAGGGTTGCTGTGGAATTTATTTTTAGTGAAGGTTGAAAAGAACATAATGTTAAAAATTTGTGTAGGGCCATGTTGATAAAAGGAATTAGCATTGACAGGAAACAGTAACCCAAAAAAAGATTTACTGTTTCTTATTTCCATTTGATGCATCGAGTTCTGCTTCAGTCGATTTTTATGCTTTAAACTTCGACACATTTAATAACATTTTAACATTAAAAATATATCACTGGGAGTGAACATTATTTGAACTTAATTGCTGCTATAGATTTTGCAGATGTATAAACAGCACAGGATAATAAATGTGTCAACAGAGCCTCGGTTCGTGGTGTGCATGTTAATAAATTTCCTCTACAACCCCCCCCCCCCCCCTCCCCTTTGCCCCGCGTGTCCAGGGTGGCCAGGTTGGGCTATTAATGGGCTACTTTGTCATGCATTTGGTGTCGAAATTTGGCGGTTGGCTGTGTGGCTATTTTTGGGCTATTTCAAATCCTAACGTGGCCCTTTTTTTTTTTTTTCTTTGCTTGGTTTAGAATAGAAGAACAAAGAAACTTGAGCATAGACACAAAGCGACAGTCCACCCTTTCTGGATTCCCGCTTTCATGGATTTTCTGCGTGGAGATTCGTGGGCGTGATGCCAGAGCCTATTAGCTCAAGAGAGCTAAAGTGACCGAGATTCAGCTCCGACGACATCGCTTTTGTATTAATTGTGGCTTATTTTATGCTCCCAAGTTCTTTCTGCTTTCTAGTGGTGTCTCTTATTTCCTCAAGTTTCCCACCATGCTCCTACAGGAGGCACCTCATCCGAGGAAAAATGATACTAAAGGCAACTCAAGACATCCTGCAGAATTTGATGTCGCCCGATAACCCGTGCTGTACCGGATATAACAAAGGAGGCTTTTCCGCGAAACATGCAAGTTTCTTAAAGCACAATGAGCCATAACAAAAGACAACAAATTTGGGACAATAAAAATTCCGAACATGGCGAAGAGTAATGCGCAGGAGCAGCCTTGTTTCCGTTGCTATCCGAGCTTGCCATCGAGCTCCCGACACTGCCCATGTCGAATGCCGCCGTGGAGAGAGTATTCAGTCACGTGTCCCTCACAAAGTCAGGCCTAAGGAAGAACATGTGCCTTCCAGCTCTTCAAAACGTCCTCTAGGTAAAGTTTGCTTTCCTTGGGAAGAACGAGTGCTGTAACAAAAACCCTACTGAAGAAGTTCTTGCCCGTTTTAACACAAAATTCATGTATGAGGCGAGTAAGCCGTGCACGAGCGAGTGCTTCATAACTATGTGACTGTAAAAATGCGTATGGAAAAGTTTAGTATTTTGTGTTTGACATGAAACATTCAATACATTTCAAGATGTCGTAGATCTTGCAAGCTCCTCCTAAACCCAACTATGCAGACGCAGTGCCTTCGAATTGAGCTCGCACATTCGAGCGCATGATTTTTTTGGCTCTGCAGAATATGGCTACTTTTGGGCTACATAAATCTTTTGCATTTGGCTACTTTTGGTCTGCACCGTCTGGCATTTGGCGGTTTGAGCTAGAAACTACCTGGCAACCCTGCGCGTGTCCCGCATTTCGCTGGCAGGAAGGAGGTCACCCTAGACCGACTCCATTATCTGCTTACTGCAGATGTCCGAAGAGAGCGCAAGATCGTGTCGACCCCAAAGCATTCCCTCGTAAGCTTCTATAGCAATATGATTTGTTGGCTTAGCAAGGACCTGTTCCAATGCACGGAAGGAACGAGATACCAATTGCACACTAATTGGAGGCACATTCCAGGCACCTTCGCCGTACTGAAGTGCAATGTCCTAATTTACAGCTCTCTAGAATAATTTTGTTAAACGCTTCAACATGTCCAGGCCTGCTAACAATGTGAGGGCTGTTTTTATACATTAGGAGTTAACTACGAAGTTTATTCATAGAAGAAACAAAATCTAGTGTGAACCAGTGAGCAGACCTCGTGTTTTAGATCAAAAGATGTGTTGAATATGTAGGATATGTGTGTTTGGACTAAATCATTGTTGTCTGTGTGGTGCACGTTGTGACAAGACAAACAGAAGCACTTCGCACGAACGTCGGTTCCTCTTTTGCTGCGTAAAGTATGACGCCATACAGAATTCAGAGCTCTACCCAAGCAAGGCAAAAGAAGTACGGTCACAATCACCTACAACGGGAAGCCATTCATACAAAGACAACGAATGGACGTGAGAACGCCAATCATCGAGATAGTCATTTCGACGGTACCTTGCTCGCTCCAGACATACCTGGGTCATGACAAGTGCTCGCCTCAATCCGTCAAGACATGTGCACAAATACATCGGCGAAAAGCTCTGGTTACTTCCACCAGTCATGCACAGGTCATCACAGTTTTAACGGGCGATAGGACAAGAGAACTGGACCCTGACTAGGGATGTTGTCGATGCGCGTTTACGAATAAACAACATTCCGTACCAGTGAAACGAGCAAAAGCTGTCAGCGTGTTAGTTGGTCGCTATTTACCTGTTGACCAGCGATGTCAGTGTCCGTTAGAGATCCTTTCTTCCCCACAGGTGGTGAAAGTGAAATTCGCGGGGTCTAAGGCATAGGTCTAAGGTTCTTGACCGGTTCTTGACTTCGCCGATTTCGAAATCGACTTCTTTTTCCTTATTTTTTTATAGTTTCTGTGACCCTAAACAGATGGCAGCATGTGTCGCGTTCTCGCGATTCTCACGAATCTTGTCAAACGTTTCGGGTGTTTACCACATTTGTAAGGTGGCTTAAAGTTTCGGGACATGATTTAATAACATTTTGTTTTCTTGCTACATGCTAAATTTTAGATGTCAAAGTTCACGTATTGAAATTATACTAATTAGTTTCGGTTTCGACCGACGCACGACGGAATTCGTTGACTCGAGGAAGAGACTAAAAGGTAAGGTAAAAATCCTCGTTTCTTGTGCGCTTTAATCTTCACGGTTCGCACCACATTTGTGTCGAGAAATGAGCTTTCGGCGATGCGTAGATTATTTTTGCAGTGAAAAATCCTGCAAAGTGTCGGATTCCACTCTATGATAACAATGCGAAGAAAATTACTAAAAGTGCACACTTAACTTTTTATTGGTGTAATCCCCGCCATACTAGAATAAAAACAGTTTGATATTGTTAATTAGTTAAAATTCTTGATTTTTTTGCGTTTTGTTTTGGTAGTGGAAGATAGAAAGCAAGCTAAATGCCCCGATTTGCTAAGAGCTTTCTGCCCAGTGTTCCTTGAGTTCAGTTGCATATCATATCAAAGGTTAGACAAACGGTAAATAAAAAATGATTTTCGGGATCATTTCTTCTGAGAAGATTTGATTTAAATTACAGTAAAACTGGTCCGAATTAAATCATTCTGGTTTTCAATCTCCATGTACTAAAACACTAGTTGGTCACGTGAATGTGAATAGAAAGAGAGGGAGGGGGAGGGGAGGGGGGGGGTCACGTACCAAACTGTTGATACTTGAACTTCACTTTAACCCTTGGTTCTTCCAACTGTTTCCAACGCTGGTCCTTGGCGTCAAACGATAGCTCAAATCACCATAGCTCGAATGAAACGCACGACAGAGAATGGATGTTTGCAACATCATTTTTGCTTCTTTGCGAGTTATTATATTATTCAAGTTGTCAGTAAAGCATTCTCTAATAAACATATCTCAATAAAAAAAAAAAAAAAAAATTCCGAGGACACCTAAGCATTTTTTATGAGTTGTGAATGCGAAAGCATGAATGTTGTTCCGCTCCGGTGCACTGGCGTGGACGGCCACGTTTCACTACGGCCAAGGTTACGGCCGGCGGCCGAGCTCGCGCTTTCGTGAAGCGGCCGCAGGAAAAAACCGCCAGTCGCGTAGTAGTGCTCTGTAACATGGCATATGAACTCGTCTGAAAGATATGTGTTTTGGCTAAGCTAGCTGCCTTCAACAGCAGCCATGAAGCGGTGGCAATCAGTTCATCGAACGTACATCGACATCTCAAATTTAGCTTTTTTTTCTGCAATAAGCTGCATGAGACTGTCGCCGCGAAGCGGCGTGTACGGGTCGGTGGGGACAGGTGGGGATAGGGACCCGCCATAGAAGCCGGTTTTCCGCAGTGCACAAGTATCACGGGAGAAGCCCACTTCAGAGCTAAGCGTGCCACCACAAAATGCTGTGGTGGTTCGCTTGGGACATTTTAATATCCCAAGTACAAGCGCGACGTCGAAATAAATGTGCCAAAATTCGGTAACTGCGAATGCTTTCTCATACATAAAATAAAAGGTATATAGGCAATCAATGTTTACAAATTCAATTTAAAAAAATAAGAATTTACATGTAAATTAAGATCACCGGTGTTAAATACGTGTATTAAAATGTTCGCATGCTTAACATGCAACATATTCAATCAAGTGTTCACAAACGACAAAATGAGAAATGTAGGAAGTTTTCTCCCGTCGTGTATGAGCTCCAGCAGCCTATTAGCATCAATCCAGGATATGATTGAAAGCAGGTTCTCGCTTAAACAACCATCTCTTCCGTGAAACCTCATCTCGTTTGATTCATTCACATAGAATTACAGATGAAAAATGTCTGACGAGAGTGAAACAATGTATTCCCAAACAATTCAGAGTTGTTACAAAAGGCAGCCTACTGTCCATATTACTCATATCCGGAGTTGCATTTACTTCTCAAAAGCCAAGATCTTTTTTTTTTTTTTTTTTTGTAAACGAAAAACAAAAAGATTGGCATCATTTTGTATTTTTGTACTTTTCAACATATATTACATGGCAGCCTTTTTTATCAATTGTCATTATTTTGCAGGGGTACCATGAAAATAAATATCTGAGCAAACAAATATTGTTTGTTTTTATGAAGAGCTACAGCCTATGAAACATTGCGAAGAACACTACCAACAAAACACCGTCTTGGCGCGTACATGGAAAGTTTTGAGAACAGCACTGGATATAAATGAGTACATTCAACACATCTTTTCTACAGATAATGACACTAAGGTCGTTGTTTTTATTGCACAACAAAAAATTCATAATCTTACACAGGCCCACAAAAGTGCTTGTATATGTGGGGCCCAACAACAGCAAACATACTAGTTATACTTTTTTATATACAAAAAAAAAGGTAAGCAAAAAAGAAAATATGCAGCTTTTCATACAGCCCAAACAACAAATTCAGGTATCATACTTGATACGCCAAGCTCTCTTTTAGAAGCTCCAAGGGACTGCAGTTGAAAAAGTTTGCCTGTTAACATCGGTAAATATTTCGGTAGAGCAAACTGTCCAATCTTTCGTGTAATAAAATTTATAACGACACAATTTTTATACTAGTTTCTAAATGACCCAATACCGCTCCATATGCTGCATTTCAAGTTCACGGGTGGAACCAAGGAAGGAGAAACAGAAAAGACAACCGACCGCTGGACTACCATTTTAATAAATCGTCCTGCTCTTCTACTAGTTCTTATGCTTTTTTTTCTTTTCTTTGTCTTTTATTCCTTCCTTGTTCAGCTGGTTCCACCTGTGATGCATAATAACCAACTAGCTGAGCTCATTCCCGTAGTGTCTTGTAAAATATTACCAAATTTGCTTTTTGAGTAATTCAAGTAGCTGGCACACTTTAAATCTCAAAGCCATTTCAGTTGAGCGTCGGATGCAATCTAGATAGGCAGACACTTGCTCGAAGGCACTTGGCCTGGCAATCGATGTATGCGTTCCAGGATATAATTTCATAAAAAATATAAAACATACCCAGATATTTTACTGGCGACCCATACTCTAGCGGTGAACACTTAGTTTTTGCAGTTGGATACATGTAAGACTAATGGCACAATAAGTTTTAACAACTTGGGATTATGAAACCACAGCAATTCGGTTTTACTGATGTCAATAAACATAGGCCTGTTTTTAATTGATGCCACTAGTCCATATCTGAAATGAAAATCTATACACTGTTGCAAATTAAACAAAGCAAGACAAACTCCTCCCGCACAGACCTCCACTCTACCAAGCAAATGCCGGAGAGGAAGTGAGAGAGGAGACAAGTCCAGTCGCCCAACACCACATAGAAGACAAGGCCATAGTTTTGACATTCCAGAGTCACCAGCAAAGGCCAATGCCAGACACAGATTGGAAACGAGTGGTGCGTCAGCGCTCGGCTTCGAGTCAAGTTTGAGCCGAACGTTGATGCAATCGTCATGTCCAATCAGTGATCAGCACTGGCCAATACTAATACTTCACAGCGCAGAAAGGACGACACACCATCAAAACAGATTCACACAAAGAAACAACAGTCACGCAGCGCTGACTGTCAACTCTGGTATATATTAAACATCATCTTCGTTATCTTTTACTTTAACGCACTAAAAAAAGAAGAAAATAAAATTAACCAAGGACGAACAGAGAAGGAAAAGAACACGATAACGAAACTTTCGTTATCGTGTTCTCTGTGTGAATCTGTTTTGATGGTGTGTCGTCCTTTGTGCGCTGTGAAGTATTAGCATGATTAACCAACTCGCCCAAGCTGAAGTATTGACCAGCACTGGCCTTCGCTGAAGACATCTTTATCTGCACTACGGCATTATTGAGGTGGTGTTGAGTCACCTCCCTTCCATGTTTTCTCTGTGGAGAGTGGAGGGCTTTGCGGGAGGAGGTCGTCCTGATTTTCTAAACCTGCTACAAAGCATAGCATCAAATTCATCCTTCCTTACCAGAACCAAAGCAGTGTTGTCAGGGCTGAAATACCTGGTGACAAGAAGGTGCGGCTCACCGATTTGATTGATAGAAATTCCATAATCAGACCTCTGAAGCCCGAATGCTGGGATTTATATGTAAGCAATCCGTGGTCAACAGAATCAAATTCGATTCTCCTCTACTTTCATTTATTTTCTCAAATTCAATTGACCCCAGAATCAAGAAAGCCACATGTGACGAGTATCCATCACATGTGGCACCTCCTCCGATGCTCGGTTAAATATCGGTTTTGCGAGAACGCCTTTCCGCAGGTTTCGCACCTGTACGACTGCTCTCCCGTGTGGGTTCTCTCGTGGAGCTTCAAGCAGTACTTCAATCTGTATGTGCTCCCGCACGTAGCGCACTTGAACGGCCTTTCGCCCGTGTGTATCTTTTCATGATCCAACAGGTGGGTGCTCTGAGCAAACGCCTGCTGGCAAAACCGGCATCTATACGGCCTCTCCCCCGTGTGGATCCTCATGTGACGCACCAAGGGGCGCCGTTCCGAAAACTGCCGGTGACAGATCTGGCACCGGAACGGTTTTTCCCCCGTGTGCACTCTTTTATGGCAGTCCAGCTGACTCTTCCGTGTAAATGTTTTGTGACAGATTAGGCAGCTGTAGGGCCTCTCCTTTGTGTGAATTCTTTCGTGAATGGTGATACAACTTTTTTGCAGCGCGGTGTAAGGACAAAAGCGGCACTGGTATTTGTCCCTTTGTCGCGCTTGCCTCGCCCATGGCCGCAGGTCTTGGAAGGAGAGTTGGCTCTCGCAGTCCTGATGGTTCAAGCTTTCCCTTTCATCGTAGAAGCCTACAAAGTCTGTTGGGAAGATACATCACACATTTTTTAGTGGTATTACAGCACACGGAACAAAAGCTGCACCGAGCTGAAAGGGGGAAGACAACAGAAAGGGTAGCACTGCTCACCCAGAACTAATAAATAAACAAATTGGTGATCTGTACATTTATAAGACTAACTCAAGAACACCAGAGCCAAAGGAAATTTCTATGCATAAACAAGCACACCATTACACAATGTTTAGAATGTCTTCCTAAGAAAAAAACAAGAAATATATGCTTAGTTTTTAATGAAGGTAATGCACACTACATATTCCTATCAGTCAGTAGATGAGTATACAAGAGAGGCATGAGGTGCACATCTCTCAAAGTTATAAACAGGATGTGAAAATGACACATGCATGACATCATTCAGTGCCTCTATCCAATCGGTATCCTCGCAAAAAAAGCTTGTTCTTGTCCTTGCATTCAAAGCTCTTCCGCTTGACACTGTCTTGAGTAGACCTGTTGGGAAGATGCATGAAGTCGGATCAAGGGAATGACATTGCTCTCAGTTTAGAGTGGCTGCCTTGATTTCAATGTGCAACCCCAGAAAACAGCCTACCTTAGTTATTGACAGTAAAAGTCCAATTATTGAGATGCTAACAAGCGAGTTGTTAAAGTAAATTGTATGAATAACAATAACTTTATTCGGAATTCTTCAGCCCCAAAAGAATAAGTGCTGGGCATGACATTAGCACATGAAACATCAGTGTCATAATGCAAATTGTATTTTTAGAGTGAAATATGTTTTATCGCAGTGATTCAGCAGGAAAATAGAATAACAGGCTGAAGTCGAGCTAGTTGGTACATAATGCAAAAGTAAATGGTCAGCTAGAATGATAGGGACAAAACACAGACAGGGAGAAACAGAGACATACACACCGCTGACTATCAACTAAGACTTTATATTTCTTCTTCATCACTTTGACCCAAAGATTCACACCTAAAGTAATGCCAATGAATCACCCTAAATCCTTACTTTACACTACTAAATTAAAATACTAAATTAAAATAAAAATAAAATAAAATAAATTAATTAATTACATTAAATTACTGAATTTGGTCACTAACACCTCCCTGACCCACCCACAAACCACCGCCGACACATATTCCTCTTATTTCCTTTCACGGGGCTGTACCACACTGCAAAAACTGCCTTTCTTTCTTGCTGACCGTGATGGAGGGCATGCTCACGCAGTCATCGGCGCTTTGCTCAATGGCCAGGAACTCAAGAATCTCGTGCGCAAAGGCATTTCTGTGTCTTTTAATAATGAAGACGCTGCTAAAACTTGGCCTGCACCCGCACCTGCGGCAATGGGCTGCAAGGTGCCCAGCTCCCAATGCCCTGCACCGACGCCACGTGCTCCCTGACTCTGTCATTAACGCAGCGTCCCGTCTGCCCAATGTAGCAGCTCCCACATGACATTGGAATCTTGTACACTACACCGGTCTGGCACATGGCGTACTTAGTCCTGTGCGCAATGTTGCAGGTTAGCTGGTGGTTCTTGGCCCGATTTACCCTGCGGCACATAGAGTTCCCTCTGTTCGGTGCCGAGCACACAACCCTGACACTTTGTCCCCTACATCCACGGTGTCACCCACCAATTCAAAAAGATCACTGCACGACAAAGTGTCAGGGTTGTTTGCTCGGCACTGAACAGAAGGAACTCTATGTGCCGCAAGGTAAATAGGGCCAAAAACCACCAGCCAACCTGCAACACTGGGCACAGGACTAACCGCTCACACTGGAAGCGGATCCGCGTTCGCAAAGCGGTTATGAACGCGGTTGTATAAAGATCCAGTGCAATTGCACGCGCACTTGATGTTATCGAGTGCGCGTGCAATATCTTTATACAACCGCGTTCGCAACCGCTTTGCGAATGTGAATCGGCTTCCAGTGTGAATTAATTAATTTATTTTATTTTTATTTTAATTTGGTATTTTAATTTAGTAGTGTAAAGTAAGGATTTAGGGTGATTCATTGGCATTACTTTAGGTGTGAATCTTTGGGTCAAAGTGATGAAGAAGAAATATAAAGTCTTAAGCCTGGTTCAGACAGTTGCGTTTGACTGCGTTGCGGCTGCGAGAAACCAGGACATTCCTGCTGCTTATATCGCGTGCCAAGATGATTCTTTGGATTTGATCCCACGCTTCATACGAAGCACAGATGTGCCGGTGACTCGCTTTCGGTTCTCGACGCAACGCAGTCAAACGCACGCAAACGCAAGTGTCTGAACCGGCCTTTAGTTGATAGTCAGCGGTGTGTATGTCTCTGTTTCTCCCTGTCTGTGTTTTGTCCCTATCGTTCTAGCTGACCGTTTACTTTTGGAAAATAGACACAGGCATTTTTTTCAGCTTAGGACAAAATGTTGCACTTTGTTTTACACTGATATATGAGCTCATGTAGTAAACAACTGCATATTGTAAATTTGAATAAAGCACTCCCATAATGCCCCTGGACAATGAAGAATCTCTCACTGTTACCTTTTCCCTCATACTGGCTCAATGCAGATTCCAAGCATGGCACATTATACAAGAGAAGACCCAAGAGAAACTGAAATTTATTTTTACAAAATCATGTATTTATTTTTAGATTCAAATTTCAAAGTACTATCTGCCTGATGCAAACACTTGTCAAGAATTTCTCATAATGGTCAACCTTTAAACTCGTCAATGTCGATGAATTTCAGTGCTTCTGCTGTTCTTGCTTTACCTCTTTCCACGTTGGCAAACTGTTTCTCTTTGAGAACCTTCTCATCCAGAAAAACAAAAAAGTCACGTGGGGCGAAGTCGGGTGAATAGGGATAGTGGGGTACAGTGGTCATACCATTTTGGTTAGAAACTGCTGATAACTCGTGTGGGCAAAATGACAAATCGAGTTCTGGCAAACAGGAGACTGGTTCGTCCACCATAAGGCGCCTGCCCACACCGCAAGGGTTTAGCAATTTTCGACCAAAACGGCATGAACCCCATACCTCACCCTCCCTATTCACCTGACCTTGTCCCATGTGTAGGGGTGTGCAAATATTCGCCTTTTTCGAATAACGAATCGAATATTACCCTATTCGATTTGTTAATCGAATTGAATAATTTTCAAAAGTTTCGAATATTTTTTTAATAATTTCTGAATAGTCGTTACGGTGTCGCGCCGCGAGATTCCCTTCACAGGCGTCCAACAACGCTCCCACACGCCTGCCACACGTGCTTGCAAGATGGCAATACATACCCTCTTCTCCGAGGACCTAGACAATGATTTTCATCATCGGTAACAGCAGTTTCTCTCTATGCATACGCTGCTGTTGCCTCCATTAGGGACCACTGTGTTAAGTATTACCCTACAACAAGGAATAAAAAGAGAATGTAGAGATCCTACCGAGTACATTGCTTCAGGATGTACCAGGCTCAAGCGAAACCTGATTTTATGTTCAGCATCCACGTGAACCGTGATATTATGTTTAGCATTCTAATATTTTAGTAGCTTTTGTCTTAATTTAATTATATATCGTTAAACTCTAGTCATTATCGTCTAGTCGCGTTTTTACAATAATTTTAAGAAACATTTTCAGAAACAATAAAAATAATCTTATAATCTCTTTGCTCTTCTTTAGTAGCTGTGTACTTACTATTCGGAAACTATTCGAAAATTATTCGATTCGTATTCGATTCGGCGCCACAATTATTCGATTCGTATTCGATTCGGTTTCAAAAATCCCTATTCGCACACCCCTACCCATGTGACTTTCATTTGTTTCTCCAAATTACAAAAGTTCTGAAAGAGAAATGGTTCGCCAATGTGGAAGATGTGCAACAAAAATAAGCAGAAACACTGAAAGGGATAAAAATTGACGAGTTTAGAGGCTGTTTAGAGCATTGAAAAAAACGTCTCGACAAGTGTATTGCATTAGGCAGAGAGAGCTTCGAAGGTGACTGAAATTTGAATGCGTAGAAAAAAATTCTGGTTTCTTTTGGGTCCCTCTGTATACCTAACAAGCTTTATTATAGCATAACTCATTCCAAGGGCCAGTATCCTATGCCACCAGTTCAAAAAATATAACAGTAAAAAAAAATATGGTTTTAAGCAAACATTATTTAAGGTAAGACAATCTCCGAGTCGGCTGTGGCTCACCTTAGAATGTCGTTCACCTTACACTAGCTTACTGGCACTAGTGGGACCCAAGTATAGTTGCATGCAATGCCATTGACCAAGAAACCTCTTTGTTGCAGTGTAATTTCAAGAATAAAAGCGAGCGTTTTCTCTCAATCTCTTTGAGAAATTTGGAAGTTGGAGCATTGGCATAGTCCCCCAGTGATATTTGAATGCGGTTCATAGACTGGACCTGAGCATTGCATGGACACTCGATTTGGGCTCACAATAATCAATAGCTCGGCAACCATCCAGGTAGTGGCTCGCATCCAGTTGCTGCAATGACGACAATAGCCAAATCTTAACAATGTCTGGAACTCGGTTCCTGTCCTGTGCATTTCCAACTCCAGCACGTGGCTGTGATAAACAATGGTGGAATATAATCGGCTCCAGATCACATGGCTGCTTGTTCTGGCTGCGAGTTGTGGAAAAAAACACTGTGCTCGTTTTTCTTTCATTTTTTTTTGTTTTGCAACTACTATAAAACGAGGAAAAAAAACTAATGTGTGTGTTTATAGGTAGAATTTCGTGTTTTCTGAGTTCATTTTTGCATGAAATTTGGAGGCTGTCTTTCAGAGTTTGTTTTTTATTAGAAATGCAGGGTTTATCAGTGTTTCTTTCTGATAGAACCCCAATTGTCCAAAATTCTGACTTTTATTTTACTTTGTTGTTATTTTTTTTTTAAAGTAAAAATAAAAATGTCTGAACAAAAATAAACACTTAATTCGCAAAATTTCTGCAGCTGCATGTGGCATTGACACCATTGCTATTGGCACTACTAACTGTCCCACGACAAATCTTTTGAAAATATGTGTTATTAAATAAATAGTGGTACTTTGAAGTAGCCAAACCCCTGGTTGCATAAAACATTTGGCTTCCCTTCCCATCTTATGAAATCTACAGGTTCACATCATCCACTGTTATAAAAACACAACTCCCGCTCCCCCTAAAAGGAACAAATAGTATGGTTCAAACTGGAAAGTGGAACAGTGGCTTTTGTCATGGACCAGAGGTATGTTGGCCCAGTGTTCTGAACAAACATTGGAAAGATAAACAAGATACCCCCTTCTGTCAATATTCCAAGATGAAAAAAAAAAATGGACTGGTCTCTTCTTAGGACTACTGACACTCTGACAAACTTTATTCATAGAATTCCGTCTTTTCTTTTTTTTTTTTTTTTACTTTGCCATTATGACCTTGAAATTCCGAGTTGTTCGGACAAACACAGATTGTCAAAAATTTTACTGGCGAGTGTTTTTGAAGTTTATCGAATTTATCCGAAAACATAGAACCCTACTTATAGGTCATAAACATCAGGGATTTTGTTTTAAGTGATATTTATGGGAAGGACAAAATCATTGTACCGTCCCTTTAAATGGGACAGATGCAATGTGGACTGGCAATAAGGAATACACATTGCAAGTACTCACAACTGATCTTGGGGGATCACATGAGTGCACACGAGTGCACGGTGCAACATAATAGACACAACATAGAATTTCTCTCAAAACTGCCCCCAAGGGATACACAACACAAATGAGTGCAGACTTGCAATTTACGTTGATTCGTGAACATTAGTTACTGAGGCAGTGCATTTTTAGGTTGGGTTTGTTCATATCACTTCCCATTCCATACAAACTATAAGCGTTCTACGTTAAATTCATGTGAACATGTCCATTATATTAATTGCTATGGAATGAAGTTAAGTTTGCATGTAATCTAATAATTCAATGGCATGCAGTTAGAGATGTGCAAACAGTGATATTGTGGGGTGTTTAGCTCTAGAATAAGCAAACAGAGTCTATGGTTTCCAAGATCACAGAAAGGTAGATTGCAAAACACGAGCCCCGTCTCTGCCAAACATGTGCTGCCATGAGCGTGTCACTTCGTCGCCACAATATTTAAACTTGAATCAAATTTAATAGAATAATGCTGAATAGTGGCCACAAGTTGAATGTCGAATCGAATATAAATACTAAAAACAAAAAAAGCTGTATGGGTTAGAAGTCTTGCACATTTATTCTTCTGCAGGGCATGCGGACAAAGGAAGGCAAGCCCAAATAAAAATGGTGATAATAACTTCACTTCAACAACACACTTAAGACACAGCCGACTGATGTGGCCACCAGTCCACCCATGCACATGTTGATATGCAGCGTGCTGGATGAATCAGTGGAGATGACTGAGCAGTTTGAATCGAGTTACGTCTCGAGACACCTCGCCCCACTGTGGTAACTCGCTCAATGCGGCATGGAGAGAGGAGTTAGCACAAGAGGTCGGTTCAATTATCGCCTACTATTTGTATTTTAATAATAACTTCTACTATAAACGTTACAACCGAGAATATGTTTATGGTGCACAAAGCTAAAATGGTGATGAGTGTGGTTTACGGGTATACGGAGAGCGCATCCCAAAAGCTGGGAGCATGACTGCTTCCTTCGAGGAACACAAGAAACGACTCCTCTCTGTCAAAATGGTTTGTTTGTCAAGGGTTTTGAATGCAGGCTTGATCTAGATCCAACAGGTGCCTGTGAAGACTATTTCACCATATGAACAGTGTTTCGGGATAAACCAGAATTTTTTACAGCAACACTCATATTCAATGTATCGAATTATTTAAAAGCTAAAACAGTAGGAATTCAAAGGTTGAATAGAATTATTCGGACAATCATTATTCGATTTGAATTCAAATATTCGCACACCCCTACATGCAGCACTTGTAATTACACTGCCGCAACTCTGCTGGGATCACTGACAATAGAATGACATACGGAGTTCCCAGGTTTGACGTCACCAATCATGTCACCAGTCACCAATTATGAACAGTCAAGAGCTGGCCCGCTATTTATGCATCATCGCGGTAACACTACCACCGAAAGATGGGTTGAGCACTCTGCACTTTCTAGCAAAAGCAGGCAGACATAGAGCACAAGCGACGAGCCTATTGCACAACCACTTCCTCAACATGGTGACAGTAAAGGACAGAACGGCCAGCTTGGGCTCTGCAGAGACAGAATCATTTGTGCAGACTTGGCCAAGATATACGACACCATCCCATTAGCTTTAGTGAGGACACGGCAAAAAGAATTTTTGCACACAAGAGCCGACTCGACCATCGGTGGGGGGGCATCGTCCAGAGGCCCAAAATTTGTTGTTTACCGCGTCTTTTTTCGAGACGCTAGACCCACTACAAATACCCATGACCGCCGTCTAGTAACGGCTGCGCCATATTTTGGTCCTGGACTCGCGGCGCACCTTAGACACAGAAGCTTAATGATGCTGGAAGTGATCCCCCAAACATGAATAAGAGTTTTTTTTGTTTTTTTTTTTTTTGTGTGTAGAGCTTTTATGCAGGTAGAAATTGAGGGAGAAGAGGAGATGAGAGCTTGAGGGGGCGTCGAACGCTGCGCTCTGGTTGGAGTGATCGGTGGGTAAACACAAAGCTAGCTGCCCTTGTCTCTAATCGCTGGCATTTGGCATTTGAATGCCGATCCCCACTGATCGTTCCAAGCAGAGCCCGGTGCTTCAATGTCCCATCATGCTCTTACCTCTCCCTCAGCTTCTACCCACATTGCAAGGAAGCTGGCCCTACAAGGCTTACTAAAATAGACACAGATAAGCATAAGCAAGAAAAAGTTCAGAGGAGGGCAGTTAGATTCACAAACCTGCCTTAAATTAATAAAAACTCACCTGTGAAGAATAATATTCCTTCAGCTGGGTTGGGTATTTGCACCCTTTCCATCGGTATCGCTAACTGTTCCACAACAAAACTAGCAAACAGGTGTATATTAACCTTTAGCTGCCCCCCCTCCCTATTGTGATCATAGCTTCCTATTGTGATCATAGCATTGTGATCATAGATCATAACGCCCCACCTTCCTTTGGGAAGTCCAAACTCAAAATTTGAACCGTGGCTTTTGTCGTGACCCGGAATAACAAGGACCAGTTAACCCGAAGAAAACTTGACAAGATAAAAGGGTGAATCTTCTTTTGTCAATAGTCCGGATATCAAAGGAAACTGGAGAGGCCTCTCCTCAGGATCATTGACCCTGTGCTCCGGCCAAGCTTATTTATAGAATATTGTGCTTCTTTCACCATCGAAATTCAGATTTTTTTCGGATAAATCCGAATCGACGAAAATATTACTGGCGAGTCTTTTTCGGATTTTATCGAATTTGTCCGAAAACAGGGAACGCTACTTATAGCATAAACCAGTGTCGCCACACCTCAAAGGCAGAGACCGACCTCACACTGTCTGAACACGAACGTCCAACTGTTTTTTTCTGGGTGAAAAATAAAATTAATTTAATTGCCATCATTTCGCTTGCCATGCACCTGCTTCTTGCAGCACCATGTTCCCTTGCACGTGGTATATTGATAACGCACAGCTTAGTGCTCGTCAACATGCCACGCACAAATGAAAAAAAAAAAATATTTGAGAGGGCTTGCTTGATAGAGTGTTCAACACTGGACAGACACTTTTAGTGTCTGTGTTGGACAGACTTTGAGAGACATGTCGCTGGTTAGCGTACAAAGTTTCTGCACGTGACTCTAGAGGCGTCGGAACAAGGGGGGCAGGAAGGGCGATCACCCCCAAAGATATCAAAACATTTAGTTAACAATATGGGTGGAAGGCAGAAATTCACAAGAGAGCAACAGAAGAGCGTAAAAAGAAAGCAGACAATAGGTTGGGCATGTTCGTTTTGCCGCGACAACTTGAAGTTGTTTGAGAGCTTGTGAACTTCATTTCTTCTAGTACAATGCGGGACGTCGGTGTTTTTTGCTAAGTACATATAATAAAGCTAGAAAAACAATAAGTGCAGACCTTGCAAGTGATGCTTTCCTGCTTCTTTGTCTATACTGAAGCGTCGCCAGCGACATGGGCCCACCGATGGAACTTCCGATGTCCGCATCTACACCTTGCCGTTCCGCTGATCGCGACAGCCGCTGTTCGTGTTTGAACGTGCAACTGTATGACCCAATGTTCACACAGCCAGGCAGAATGACGCCCGGTCGACGCCGCTTGGCACACGAGCCTCCTTGACAGCACTGGCGAGATGGTAATTTGGTACGGCGGCATGGCGAATGGACATCCCTGAATGCAATCTTGGTGTTGCAGGTGCGAGCTATGTATACTCATCATTGGCCATAGATACAAAGTAGTACAGTGTAGGTAGGCATATTATTCAGTCTTTCTCGAGTGTGCGAACAGCCCTCAAACGCGTCCGGTCCCGAACCAGACGACGGGTTTTGCGGCATTTGCGAAATCAAATGTATGCACTGTCTACAAGAAAAGGCCGCTTATAGTACGGACAGATGTAATTCACTCTTATGGTAAAAAATAATCAATAAAAAATTAGGAATTATACGCGAGCCGGAAGTGTGCTGGGGCTACCCACTAGAAGGTGCAACTGAGTTTGTTGCTAAACAAAAAAGGGTGAATAGTCGCTGAGAAGGCGAGAAGGGCTTGGAGGAAGTGGTCCCACCTCCAGTACGAGTTTCTCTGCCTTCGACAATGCAATTCGGCATTCAGCCTGGAACGCGTGCTGGGGGACGGGCATTCTCACCGTTCTCGCCCCGGCGCTCTTGCTCTGTCAGCGAATATAATTTAGGCTGCAATATGCCAAAAGGATGCTGTCCTTCCCTAAGGGACGGCACTTAAAGGGGCCCTGCAAGGACTTTTTTTACTGGTTCTTAATTTGCACCGAACCTGAGCGCATTGAACGTAGTACTTAAAACTTTTCTTTTCTCAAATTTCCTTCCTTCGTGACGTCCTTGGTCGCTTGAGTGGCCGTGAACTAGAGGAGGGGTAGTGAGCTCAGCGAGCGCTCACATTTGCCGCACTCCATGTCGACGGCTCGAGAGGGCGTCACTAAAGCATGTTCTGGATAGGCTCTATGAAGCGGGCAGCCAGGGCAGCTCACATTGCATTTGCTGAGCGATTAGACACTAATTCTGCATGACACTTCATTGGCCACAAATGACAGCAAACACGGGGTAAAAATCAGTTCAGACCGGGAGCCACCTCACGCTGCCATACCGCCAAAGGGCCAAACTGCAAGCCAAAGCTGCTCGCCGAAGGCCTTCGGAACGCTCGGCCACGCACATCCGGGACCTTTCTACGCTCCCCGCTCGTCAGTGCCTGATCCCCCAACACCTGCCTAGTATGCGCCGCCTTTTCCACTGCTTCGTGGCGGGTATGTCGACGGGTCATTTCTTGTTTCTGCACTTTCTAAAAAGCATTTGTTTCTTTTCTGATCTAAAATACTGAACAAAAACTACTTTTATAAATAATTGAAACGGCTCGCGCACTTGATATCTTGTATATCGACTAAAAAGAAGCTTTTAGCGGCTCTGACCAGTAGAAAGGCAAGGACCTAAAACGTCACGATGTCGTCACATATTGCGCGCTTTCGGCACCGCGGGTCGCCCCCGTAGGTGGAGGAGGTTTCCGCGTCGTCCGGTTAAAATATGACGCACTGATATTTAATTACTCTCTTCGTGCCTGTTGGTTTGCCCGAACCCCAAGAGACGTGGAAACCGCAAAAAAGGTAGACGCTTAAATATGATTGCGGGCCCCTTTAAGCAGTCGGTTGTAGTAGCGTCGGCGGGCATTTGAACGCTGGGTAGGCGTGCCGTCGGCCGACGCTCTATTGCGAAAAAAAAACAACAAAAAAACGACGTGATTGGTAGAGCATTGCTGATCGACAGACTTGAGTAGCTTCAGCTAGGGGTGTCGCGAACCGGCCAAGGTCCGAGTTCGACCAGGTTCGACTTTTTCGAACTCTTAGTGGAAAATTCGACGAACCTTGTATTGAGGTTCGACTCGTGTGCGCATGCGCGACAGGCTGGCCAGTTGGCTTCGGATTGGATGGTGATGGCTAAGGGATGAATTAAGGGCAGCGCTGATTGGTTGTTTCAGTTAATACAGTACAAAAAACTAAGTTATTAACTTCTTCAGGGATTAGAATTAGTTTATTTTAATTGTAACTGTTTATAAAATAAAATAACCCTTTGCATAGAAGGGTTATTTTATTCGACCTTGAGGTCTGGCCACACTGTCCACAAAGTCAAACCGGTCGAATCTGGTGAAAAGTTTCGAAGTCGACCCCGAAAGTTCGACCTAAAAATCTGGTTCGACAAAAGTTCGCGACACCCCTAGCTTCAGCCAACGCCGCTCAAGCACAAAACACTGGGTTCTCGTTTCCGTGCTCCAGTTTCAGGTTAACTATCGTGATAAGCTTCCAGCAGGTTGCCCCCGCACTAACCGTACTTTCAACGAAACGCACGTTGGTTGTGACCCGTGTCCGACGGCCCCTCGCTCAAGCTTGCTGGGAGAGCCCAGACAAAATCTGGGTTCGCTCCGAGAAAGCTAGCCAGCTTTTCAACTTACCTGCGTACTCACCAGTTGTGTGACTTGTACTGTTTTACTGTAACAAACCGAGACCATAGAGAGCAACGCAGCTGACTTGCTGAGAGCTTTGGAATCACTACAGTACACTGAAAATAAATCGGCCGGTGGAGCGGTGGAGCCAGTGGAGCTCCGCCAGGCTCCGCCGCGTGTCCGCCGCTCGCTAGCCAGCCAACTGGATCGGATTGGATTTCCGCCTTGCTACTCTTGTTAACCCAGTGGATGTTGATTCAAAATCAATCGTACTCATCTGCGCTTCCTAATAAGGTCGTTTATTTCGTCGACTAATATTCTGTAAATAACGAATACAATGTGCTGACAATAAAATATAAAAGGCTGCTTTGTAAACATCACTTCGTAGTTTCGGTTTCGCAATCACGCCAGCGCCCCAAAAAATTGAGGCGCAACAGCCACCTCGCCTCCTCTCCAGCGTTCGCTCTGCAAAAAGGGAGAGAGGTGGGAGGATCTTCTACTTTGCTCTTGACCTGTGATCGACCGACCAATCAGCCGCCTCCCTCTTATCACTTGACCCGGCTCTCCGTGCGTAAATATGGCCGGGAGCGTGATGACGTGACGAGAGAGGCGTATGACTGGTCCAACGAGGACATAGCTTCCACTGCAGTCTCAGTATGGTGTAGTCTCAGCTTAGGGGTCAGGAGCCAGCGCCTGGAGCGCGTCTCTGACTGATGTGCTTGCGTGATGTGCCAGACTCTTGCCGAATCTTTGCCCAACTTTTACAGAAATTCGGCAAAGATTTGGTGAAAATATGGGGTTGTCAAACCGACAGAGTTCTGCTTATTTTGGCGAAAATCATTGCCTGGATTCCTGTAGAGCAAATTAAACCTTGACATATAGTGATTGCTAAATAATGTGATATTTTAAAGTAAAAGTTTACTACTGTCATTTTTGTGCGTTTATTTGAAAAAATTTCAGCAACTCTTTTATAGTATGCGGTGATCTTTGGTACACCTGTGCAGCAGGTTGAGTTTGTGGTTTGTTTTGGAGCTTCATCGATGCAGGTCTGCAAGTGTGAGCCATATATGGTGAGCATTTGGGGTGGTTTCGTTTTCTGCGTGCTGCAATGCCTCCACCAGAGGTCACATTGATATTGCATTTAAGTACTGTGCTAGCTTATTTAGGAACATGGCACTTAGAAATTTCCAATGTGCAAGAATGAGTGCCTTTGTTTTGTGCTTAGTTTTGTACGAAGATAAAACCCAAAATGCAAACTGCATGCTAATAAAATAATAAAAAAAACACAAGTACTTCCGTTGAATTTTTGCCAAATCTTTGCCGGATTTTCCTCCAAAAGTTTGGCAAGTGCAGAATTTTGCCGAATCCAAACTTTGAATGATTCGGCCCATCACTAGCCAAAAGTGGTCGTGAAGTGGCAACAAACGATGTCGCAGAAGCCAGAGTGCCATATCCTATACAGATTGTGTTTGGATGCTCGTTCAGGATCACGCGGTTAATGGGCAGCGTTTGCAATACGAGCCAAAAGGTGCAGAAGGCAATAATCGTCTACAAACGTTTCCGCCTGCTTCGCTCCTCGCCACGCAAAAACGCAGCGCTTGCAGCTAGTCTTTGCAGGCGTTCACCATTAAATTGCAAACATCCCCCATTGTCCGAGATGGACATTGGATGGACCCCCTCTATAATCTAGGCCAAGGGTGGCCAGGCTGGCCCGGCCTAAGAGCCGCAAACAAAACCAAGGAACTTCCAAGAGACGCGGGGGTGGCAGCAAACTTTTGTCGAGTGCAATAAAGGAAACTCGAACTAGTTTCAATCCATCCAAGTCAAAAGCAGTCCAACTGTATGTGAGGTAGCAGTAGCAGAAGAGCACCGTACCGCAACCCGTCTTCTAATTTAAAACGCATTCCCGGTAGCAGGGGGGGAGGATAGGGGAGGGAGCCACGAGCCGCACTTTCACACGCAAAGAGCCGTATGCAGCTCGCGAGCCGCATACGGACAAAGCATGCGAACAAAGTATGCTGTATTATGCTCAGCTAGGCAGCATGCGAGGGCCAATCTACTCCATCCCAGATCTCTGCAATGTATCAGGATTGTCAGTTTGCATCCAAATGCTACAGACGGTGGGGGCTACCAAGAGTGGGATACGTTTCCTGTCTTTTAAAAAGAATGTGAACATTTTACTTCGTAGCTTCCAAAAGAAACAATTTATGTGCGCCAATCTTTCAACGCTTACCACAGGGAACCAAACCTGCGCGGGCAGGTTTGAGAATATCATAATCAAACAAATTCCTACCCTCGATTAGGATCTCGATTCCGCGCCCACCACGGGCACGTTATTTACATAAATGAGAGGATCCGTAACCTCCGTATCAGCGTTATTCTTCAACATCGCAGACATCTGAGCAAGAGCTCCAAAAAATGGCACCGAGAGCAGAGGAGGACACGGAGTATCGTCGGCTTCTGCATGGATGCTGAACCGACTCCGGAGCTGGTGCAAGGTTTTGAGGAACTGGGTCTGAACTCGTTCAGAACTAGACTGAATCAGACGTGCCAGTGCAGCCGCGCAACTTCCGGTTGAATCGAATGTACAAGTTCCTGCACTGCGGAACTATTTCAGCCAGTTCTGGCTAATCGTACAGACCTAATGACTACATGCTGGGGGCAGAGCTTCTACTGCACTCTTGAAACGAGGAAAAGTGGCACCATTCTTTTTCCTGCCTCACACATCTACTGCTGCCAGCAAAACCAGTAATTTTGCGAATAGTCCTCCTGGCCATTTCTGCGGCTGGTGTCTTCCACTGCAGGCTGTCTTGCTAAACTGTTGGAAAGATCAGATGACGGCACATTTAGTTTCTTTATGTTTATTAAGAGCAAATTTTCTGTCAAGTAGGAAGAAAAACAAAACAGAGAAAATGGCCACACTGAGTCTGGAATTAGACTCATCCGATAGTGGAAAAGGAAAAAAAAAAGCATACACAAACACTGCACTGTCATCAAATGTCCAGAATAACACTGCTGTAAAAACAAATGACTTAAAATCTAACATAAAAAAGGAAAACAAAATGCTACAGAAGTAACAAATATAAAACAATAAAAACACACATATTCATAAGCACTAAAATGTAGAAAGTCAACTACGAGTGTTAGTAAACTGATTAGAACAGCCTTTCTCCAAATTCTATAGAACATAACTCATTTGCGGTGGTGTTTCTGCCTGATGATTAGATCACAATGAAGAACAGTGCAATTCTGAAGAATTGCAGCAAGCATGTAGAACTCAAGTACTACATTGAAAGTTCTCTAAAAAGCTCATTCACTTTTTATCGTGTAATATACTAGAACAAATACACTATTTTTAAAGCATGTCTGAATGGAATACACTCCGAATAGAAACAAAATTAACTTGTCTACATGAGCTAAGAGCTCAAACAAGTAAAACAAGAACACATTGATTACACAAAAATCCTCAAAGACAGAAATACAAATCAACCAGGGCTTGCACATGTTCTGAAGACAAAAAGTTTGAGGGTTTCAAAGGACTTTCAAAACCCTGTCAACATATCTTCAAGGGCACGATATAACGCCACGTTGCGCAAGAACATATCTTGGCAGGTTTTCCTTTCTTCCTTAGGTGTTTAGGTTCTTGCTTTGTGCAGTTTTTGCCCAGATGTTTGACTTGGCAATGTATACCTATGTCACTCACTGTCTCTGCTTTCTCAAAGTGAAGCATATCGTCTCTGCTTCATCAAAGCAGTCAGAGAGGCATTCCAGGCGCCTCAGAAACTCCCAAGTTTCTTTTTCTCCATGCCACCAATCTCCTTGCTAAAGCAGCATCTTTCCTACGTTTTTGAGTCTTCAAACGGCCGCATCACCTCAACTTCTATGTGTGCACGACACTGGTGCTTTGCGGGTGACGCGGAAGACCTCAACCCATCTGCGATTTACACACTCGGGATATTTCCCTCCGCTCTCGTGGCACCAAACACAATCCGTCACGAGACGTACAAAGTATCTTCGAAGCTCTCCCAGGGAGCTGGACCTGCGCTCAATTTCCCGCAGCTTCGTCGTGAATGCGCGGAGTGTGCGGATTTATTGCGAATCTAGCGTAGAAGGCAGACAAAAACCTCGTCCACTCTCCGCAAACTTGTGTGCAACGAACTGCTTCGCAGGTTCGAGGAAAGACTTATCTAAGTCTTTGCGCATTCTTCCCACGGGGCAAAGATATTGTTGCGACAAAAACCGGTTCGGGAACAGTTTTCATTTCTGCAACAGCTCGGTGTACTCGACGACTGCCGAGTCTCGTTGGCGATAGCCTATTTTCTTCGACGCAAAGGGAATAGGCGTTCAACGTTTTCCCGCACACGCTATACCCTATTTCACCTTATGATGTACCGCAGGAAAGGCAACAAGCACGAGCTCCTTGCTCTAGGGCAGATCTCGGCGACACACGGTCTCCTGCAATAAGGGTAGCTGCCAACGCTACGAGCTCGCGCTCCTAGCCTTAGCTGCAGTACAACATAAGGTGAAACGAAGTATAGCATTTCACACGTCAAGTCGTGTTCGTGGTAACAGTGTCATGCGATGCATATAGTCCGTTTCGCTGTTGCACGTTTTGGGGATCATCTTGAAAAAAAAAAACATTTTAAGCAGTTGAAGTAGGAAAATATTACGCGAAAGCTTTTCTGAAAAGGTTGTTCATTTTAAGAATACTTTGACATGCAAAAATATTTTGGAACATATTCTTAAGTAGAAAAGGTGCACAGACCGGGGTTAGAATGATGGAGCCTTTTCGTGAAAAGGTTGAGATGTGCAGGGCCTTATACAAATGGTTTGACACAGGACGGTTTCTAATGCAAAGGGTGTTTCAGGTACGGGTGCAAACAAGAAGGGCGTTTCAGGAGCGGGTTCAAATGGGAAGGGCATTTCGGGAATGGGTCGAAACAGGACGGGTTCAAACGAGAAGGATTTCCGGTAAGTGGTAGAAACAAGATAAGTGCAGACAAATTTTTTTTTTTTTTTTTTTTGGGGGGGGGGGGGGGGGGGGGGGAGGGGGGGGGGGGGCTACACTTGTCTTTGATGCCAAACAATTCCTAAAAACTTGTTTTTCGGAAGGCAGCAATTTTGAGATCTACAGCTATTTTTCTTCTGACCTCCAATTTTCTTACTTCGGGGATCAATATTCGAGCCATAATATCAATTTATAATGTCTACGCAGGCTCAAATTGCACTGAAGCTGAAGCTAAAACATGTCTTTCGCAAAGCACAAATGGCGGACTCTACAAATGTTCAGGTGACCCATCTAAGCATCTAGGGCAGATTTAACTACTGTAATATCCGTAGAAATAGCCCACCTGAAAGCGAGCGCAAATCGAGTGAAAATGAGGAGTGGGCTAACTTTTGGCGTGCAATCGAGACAATTTAAATGCCATTTTGCTATTCTGAGATGTGCCAGACTTGTTTTCACATTGAGGGGCAAAGGAGCATAGAAAACTGTCCTTCCTCCCGGTCAGCAATGTTCGCTTATCTACCGCAGTAGCTAACTAATCACATTATGACCGGTGTCACAACTGGTGTGTCATATCCCTAGAAATGAGCTATCCTTGGATAGGGGTGGGTATCTTTTGGGGGTGAGGCACCTTTCAGGATATTACGGTATAACTTGTTCTGCAGCATGTAGCTAAATGTGACAAGCATATAATGTTGAGAGCCCATTTTTTAATTTAGGTCTTAAAAATATTATAAAATTAACTATTCTTTAATTGCTTGGTAGCCACACATTGAGCACTGAACTTCAATATGTTGTAAAGTCACTAATGGTTCAATCTATAAAGTACTTGCAGCATTGCATTCTTCATACATTGCAGTATCTAGCCAAGAGTTAAAACATTATTTCTAGTTTTTTCCCCATTGTTTTTGCAAAGGCAGGCAAGTTATAATTATCCTGAGGAGTAATCTACACCAGATATTTAAAACCAGCACCAACATCAGAATACGCATGTGCAATTTCATTGTGTTTGGCCAGGGAATAAGGAAAGAAGCTACAAGACAAGTGTTCCCCCTAAATTAAGTGAATGTTCACTCATCTAAATGGATTCGCCAGAATAACATTTTGCTGGGACTGTTACATAAGTTTGTTCATCTGTAGTTTGTTCAAAAGGTATTTCACTATAGGTGCGAGCGAAGGAAAGGCTACAAGAGTGAATGCAACAGATTGAGCAGGCCTGCTATGGATGTGCACATGGGAAATAAAAGGGCCGTTAAAGATGTGCTCATGCTTGTAGGATGATCTGCGCTCGCACTTATGGTGACCAGGCTGAACATGCACGCACCAGTGCTAAGTGTTGAAACTTGCCCCACCTTGCACTCCTTTTGCAAATTTGCTCTTGGACATGGCAAGCAACCATCTCTTAGTTTCTCAAGGTCATCTCCAAATTTAGGGTGGGTGCTTGCCCGGTTTTTACAGCAAAGCCGTTTATGGCTAGGGTTCCATGGATTTTTCGTGTGCGTCAACAAAAATTCCATTTTCACCCGCTAAATTTAGCGGAAACATTTCTTTGCCAAATTTAGCGAAAAAACTGCCCTGCAAAATTTAGTGGAAAAATTTGTCTGCTACATTTGGGGAATAAATTTTCCCGCCAAATTTCGCAAAAAAAATGTCTCCGCCAAGTTTAGCAAAACAATTTCTCCCTAAATTTAGCGGGGAAATTAGCGGGAAGGAGGAGAAGAAGGGAAGCGCACCACCCTCTCTTTGTCATTGTTCCAGGCCGCTTGCGTGCCTAGTTTCCCTTCCTTCCGCCGGGTGGCGGTCCTGTCGCATGTGTGTCTAGTTTCCTCGGCTCCTCTGGGCGGCGATAGCCTTGGACACGTGTGTGCGTACATTTCGTCATGATGACCACCGATCGAGACAATAAATGTGTTTGTACCTTTGTTCAAAAACCTCTCTCATGTCTGTGTCGTGTGCTAAACAGCTTCGTTAGTCATCCACCTTAACAGAGTGGAATGGCTCATGATTTTTTTTTGCATTAATGGAACTAGAACAGCTTCTTACAAAAGCAAAAAGTTCAACTAACATTTGGTAAATGTCCCTTGAGATGCTTAGCAAATATGATGTTGGAAAAAAAAATCTCACAAGCAAATGTAAAAAGAAAGTATCCTTTATCTGACCACAAAATTCAAGGGCTTTCAAGGATTACTGGAAATCTAGCATTTTAAAGACCCTGAAAGTGCCATTTTCAAATTTGAAAGTTTTACGGACCTGTGCAAGCCCAGTCAATATGTAGCAATGTCGACATACCTAACAAAAGTGATATCCAATACCGAGTCCATTCACACTGGCAATATAAACTCAATGGAGACTCATTTTCAATGCACCTCTCAACAACATGTAACCATCACCAACTGCATATTGGTAATATTGGAACAAACAAGTCTACATCCCCGGAGCTCTCTTAGAGAATCGCATGCTGGTGCATCAAACTAGCTATAAATGACTATGGTTTCGTAACAAACAGGGCAATACACTGCCAAAAGTAAAAGTGCAGGGACGGACAAAACGACATTGACAAAAAAACACAGTGCCAGTAATGGCAGTCTGCTTTAAGCAGACTGCCATAAAAATGAATCTCGTTCACCCAGAGATGTACTCAGGTTGGTGTGCAAGCCCCGTTCTGCAGCTGTCATAACAGCGAATTGCAGAACTCCCACAGCAGGATCTGGTGCCATCCCAAACCTACCAAGCTTACTACAGCAAAAATTCAAAGGTGATGAATTACACTGGAATATTTCAAGAACCATCAACACAACGAGCTTATCTAATTCATGGTTCCAGCGTTGTCATCCCCATTTTCAGTTTCAATCAGTTTTCGGCAAGGGTTTCATTCAAGCCCATGAAGCAAATCCTACTGCTCCCATATACAGAAAATTGGTAAATTTTATATAACAATAAGTGCGGACAGAAATGGCGGCCAATAGGTGGAGAACTTTAAGGATGCATGACCAGAAGTGCAGGGATAAAGGGGGGGGGGGGGGGGGGGGCGTGCAGAGGAGTACCTAGAGGCACTTTTGTTTGACGACACAGCTGTGACTGTTGATAACTTGAAAATCGATAGAAATTCTGTGGCTACACTATACCTCGCAATGTAAAGTCATGTTGTCGTCACATTGAGGAAAATACTCCAGAGAAGCAATTCCTGTATATGATGACAACTTGCCACCAAAACTAATGTTTAGAACAATGACTGATTGGCAGCTGTCAGGGCCAGCTTGCTGGGCGTTAGTGCAAATAAATATGTTGCGTGCAATCCACGTCTTCCTCCAACGAATCGCAACAAAGCTCTGAAAAATTGTGTGCAACATTTCAGAAATGTATGACATATCTCGCTGAAGCCTCCCTTCCCCCCCCCCCTTCCTGCATTTGCGACGCCGTGGTTGCTTTAAGCATGGGTGAAGTACGTCGACGAGAAATGCAGTGTTCTGCGAGCTCACCGAATTGGAAATACTGCAGCAATCTCGCATCCCAACAAAACCAAAGTTTGTGTACATATAAAATATTGTCGCCTTCTTTTCGATATCTGGCTTCATGAATCAAAGTGGCGATGCCGGCGGATTGGTTTCAGATACAGCTGGAAAAAGTGCGCAGATAACAAAAACGAGGACGATGTAGACGAGACATGTATAGACATGTTTTTCATGTCTATGCAAATCTGGCTATAATTTCGCTGTCCCCTTGTTAACCCTTTAAGTGCCGGGTTCTTTTTTCACTGCACGAACAATTTCGGGCATAATAACACGTTTACATGCTCCAATGTGTATGTTTATTTAAAAAATATGTTTCTTTTAATCTTAACAACGTTCCTTAACCCTTAATGTCTTCAATTCAGAAAACATTTTTTGTGTGGTACTCTTCGAAACACGGTACAACACAAAGTGGCACCTCGCACGCTTAACACATGTAGCGTGATTCTTTGCGCTTCGTTTGGAGAGTCTTGCTCTGGGTGCACACATGGCATACTCTTGTGGGGTTTCTTTTTGCGGCAGTGGGGGGTATCGCTGACATAAAATGTCGTGCTGTAAGGCACATCGGATCGTCTCCGTTAGAAGGGCATCCTCCTTTTGGTCTTGCGCTTGGCTGGTGTTTTCTTGAGGAGCGGACTGCGGAAGACGACGAGTCAAAACTGTGAAGAATGGGAGCGAAGTCACCTGTAGTCCACTTGTAGCCAGTGTCGTCGAGTTTTTTCTTTTTGAGTAGCCTTTCAGGTGGCGTCGAGTCGTCGCCACTTTCGTCCCTCTCCAAAGTACACTCGTTTTCACTGTCATCAGATTCTGAATTCATTAGAAGTTCCTGTATTTCAGCATCCGTCAAGGAGCGCAAAGTCGAAGCAAGTGCGTTCGCCATTGGAAAAGAATGCTGACGCGGAAACACATACAGAAGTCGCCTTTACAAAACTCTCCACCTGCCGTCAAGAGGCGAAACCACCACTCAAAACATTGATTCAATTGGTTGTCCATAGATGGCGCTTCCTGTTCAGAAGAATATTGTCAGCCCGAGTTTAGCCAGGAGAGGCAGGGAGTAACTTGAAAACCCGAAACGAGTAAACTCGGGCGCGGCACTCAAAGGGTTAAGACAACAAGTGGTAAAAGTCACTTGATCACAGAAAGAAAACTTCTAAAAATGCTGCAAACAAAAATATGACATGGAACTGTTACCAGAAATCAAAAAGTCATAGCTTGAGTTCTACGTAAACTTAAAATATTCTGAAACATTCCTCAAATTATACGGCGTCAGAATGCATTTAATGCAAATACGAATTTCTATATAAACCATAAAATTATTTCTTCACTCAAGACTGAGAAATTGTGATATAAGGTTGTTCGTAATTCTGATTACGGAATGCAATATTTTAAAATTATTTTCATTCATGCCAGGTAATCCAACTACTGCCCAGTAATATAGGCATGAAGCTACTGTGTATCCAGTCTCACTGGAGTTGTCTATACTCATTTTCACCTCAAGAAAAAAGGAAGTTTTGCACAGTGTTCATACGCCGCATAAAGCAGTTCTCACACGACTTGGTTGTCGGAGGAAGAAGCAACGCCGTTGGCGTTTGAAACGTCCACGTCTTGATAAGATGACATTTATCAATCCTAAAATGCACCTATATATCCTAATTCTCCACATGAAGGGGGAAACTAGTAATGCTCCACAAGGAGCCAAACATTTTTTACTGGGGGTTCTTGAGGGGAAAACGAGTGTAGGTGCTTTTCGATAGTGCAAACTGCTGTTCTTATCCTAAGGATAAAAAGAAAGCAATTTGAGAAAACAAGCCGTGCATGTGTAGCCACGGGTGTGAACATACGACGGATCTAGGAACAATTACTCTGTTCGGACTTTCTCTATCGGTGTCACTAAAATCACTGTATCTTGGGAAAGTAGCCCCATTGCCTTCCTTGCCTGCTAGCCGGACACAAACTGACACTAACGTACAAACGACCAAACGTTACAAGGTGATTGGCTGATCGGGCTCAGTTGCCACGGCGGTCGCCACTTCGGTCCATTTAAATATTTGAAAGGGTTCTGAAGCAGTCACACAATGGTAGACTATGCACCAACTTTGCACTGAAAGTGTTCCTAACCAATATAAAAGCGTCTGGCACTATGCATACAATCCACTTATCAATCCTGACTACCTCTACAGATCTTTCACAATGGTAGTGTTCTTGCATATTTAGAGACAGGAAAATTGTTTTTCATGCTGCCAAGCACCGACGCCGCACGTAGAGGTGGTTCAAAGACATGCGCGGATTTTGCACTACATGATGACAGAATCTCGGTATTCAAGAAATGCTGTTATTAAGCAACCTGTGACTGCGAATTTGGATTGGCTCACCAAGAGTGGGGACGCCAAAAGCTGCTCCTTCAACGAACCAAAATGGCGTCCACATGGGCACTTGGCACTACTTTCCGCACCATCCAGTGACATTAGGTGTCACGGGTCGGGCGTCCCTCATTTGTGCCACCTCTTCCGATGTCCGAACAAGCTGCTTCTATCGGCGAAATCTCGTCCGCATGTCTCGCACGTGTATGGCCGCTCTCCCGTGTGCGTCCTCTCATGAACCCGCAGGGTATCCTTGCGCCTGAACGCACTTCCACACTCACCACACACGAACGGCCTTTCGTCCGTGTGCATTCTTTGATGATGCAACAAGTGAGCACTCTGTGCAAACGACTGCTGACAGATCTCGCACCTGAATGGCTTTTCGCCGGTGTGAATCCTCTCATGATTGCGCAGGTGGTTGCCCTGCTTGAACAACTTTTTGCAATAGCGGCAGCTGAAGGGCTTCTTTCCAGTGTGCGTTCTTTCGTGACATGCAAGGGCCGTCGAGTAAAGGCTGGAGTAAGGGCAGAAGCTGCACCGGTGAGTGGTCAGTCGTCGGGGTCTCCCCCGCCGTCGAACGGCCGGCACGCCAGCAGCGACTTGAGGAGGCGCGTTGCTCTCGCCGTCCTCGTAGCCAGGTGCTTCCTCTTTGATGATCGGGTCCGTAGCGGCCCCATCTGCTTGGGCAACACAGCAAGCCCGATCAGGTTAAACTAAGGTCCCTATATACTGAAAGGTAGTGCTAACCTCCCCTCCTGTGCCGTTTCTTCCTTTCTATCAAAGGGAATTCCCATTGCCTTGGCAGCCGTGAAGAAGCTGACCCGCAACGCGTGCCTCGGCGCTCCTAAGTAAGTCGGCCTGTAATCGTCTGGAATCCTGTGCGGTGGCTTGGAAGAGTTTGTTCTTCAAGTAAGATGACAGTTCTGCTATACAACGTAAGAAACCTAGCGTTTCTGCACCTATATTCATGTTCATAAGTGCGGGGGGGATGTCTCGAACGGCTAAAGTAATTGTGAGCAGAATTGGAGTCGCTTGGGTTTGAAGACAAAATATTTTCCAATTTCACTGAAACATAGATTATTTAAAGGAATAGCAATGCTGCACTGATAATTTTCGGACATCGACACAGACTGCAGAAATATATTGCAATTACCCGTTTATTGCAACATATACTGAGAGCTGCCAGATCATGATGAGCACTATTTCCTGATCGTAGAAAATAAAAAAATTAAGTTTATTTGTGGAATTGTAATCACTCGAATTCACAAGATAAAAGGCACCATGATGCGTGTAAACGGTAGATTTTTAGGCGTTCTTTAGCGATTGTTGAGCTGAAATATGGGTTCTATTTACCTGATGGATTTCTGAAAACGTGGAAAACTACCTGCAACCATGTGTATGTGCATTCAGGTCTATAATAGCCTATACGGCTTGCAAACTCGTCTGCTATTCGCCCCTAGTATGCATTAAATGCAGGTACATTTGGTGAAAAAACAAGGTTACTGGTTTAGCAATTCTGTTTAATGCATTTCTGAAACCATGGAATGCTACCTGCAACCATGCGTATGGACGTGCAAGTCCGTGAATTCGTCTATTTTCCCCTATTATGCATTAAACGCAGGTACATGGTGAGAAAACGATACTGGCTTAGTCACTCTGTTTAAAGTTAAAAATTAAATTCCTTTTTTTCCAAAATCAGCTTAATCCAGATACTGAAACTAAGTTAATTTTTGCTGAAATTCGCAGTTAATCTAGGTGTCATCATTTCCAAAAGGTATCAAAATAATATTGATCAGATTATGCAATAAAAGAGACTGACAGCTTAAATGACAGGCAGCCACGGCACTGGGCTCACAGCTAATCTGATAAGCAAACATTCCTGCTTATCTCAGTTTACCTTCAGATAAATATGGCCTCTTTTTTTTTTTCAAGAAAAAGTTGGTGTTTCTTTTTTTTTTGTGGAACGAGGAAAAGTTTGTGTCCCTTCGTAATACTTTTTGCGCAACCCCCGTCCCACAGCACAACAGGTCAGCATTGCGTTGCCGCCAAGGGCGCGTTACAAGAAACAAGAAACCTATGGCCACGCCGTCAACAGTGGAGCGGCGGCCGTTGACGCTTCTAATGGCGTCGTTTCGAAGCAGACAACTAGCTGAAGAAGGATTCGTGTGGGCTCACGGGAAGGTTTGGGTCACAAGAAGAAAACAATCAGATTTCAGAGAGAAAGAGAGAGAGGGAGGAGGAATTTCTCTTTTCCGTTTTGGACAATGGTTTGTGCTACCTTTCTGTACATAGGGACCTTAGGTTAAACCAGTTTTAATTTATGTCGACACAGATACGCAGCAACCAGGAGCTGCTTCAGTCAAAAGTAGGCATTTATTTCATTTAAGAGCCCAGAAATGCATATTAAAGGGATACTTCAACGAAATTTGAAATATACCCGTCGTGTTCAAAAAGAGGTTAAATATGATCCACAATATCCGTAAATGACAATCACACGTTTCTATTTTGAGCCTGGTGGCTCTATTTCTCGTTATAAGCGGCCCACTCTGGCAAGTGCTCGGAGAATAGCCAGAGGAGAGCACGTGACATCCAACGCAATCGTGACAGTCTGTCTCGGGACGAGCGAAGCTACGGCAAGGCTGACGTCGAGAGGGTGGCCTAGTCGTTCCAGTTACCGAAGCGGCTGCTTTTGTACGAATTGTGAATGACGGGTTAATCTTCTATAATCCTGTAGAGGGAAAATATTGACTTCTGGGACACACAAAAGGGATTCTCGGGAAGAGGGGAGTTCCTCCTTCCCCTCTTCTCTCATCATGGCCGGAGGCGAGACAGTTACCGTCACTACCTCTCAAGGTTGCCAGACGGGCATTACAAACGAGGCGTTAGCGGCATCCACCAGCTGCTCTTTGTTAATCGTTTAATTCGTTTTAAAATTCATTTTTGTGACTTTTTAACAAGATATTGGTGTGTTGGATGTGAACTTGAACACATATAGAGCGAAAAAAAAGCGCCGAAATTTCGTTGTAGTATCGCTTTAAGGGGAGACACTGGTCTTAAAATAAGAATAATTTTTGCATTTTTCAAAATATTTAAATGAAAATCGCAGTTTACGTGTTTCCTCTTTTTTAAAATATGCAATTAGTTCTAAGATTTCTAAATTAGTTTTCAAGATACAAGAAAAATACTAAAGCCTAATTAGGTAATTTCCTATGGGTAGTTATGTTTCCTCGAGTGAAATGGATTTGAAGCTAAAGACCTGCAATACACAATAAAGCTATTTATATTTTTGTGGAGATACATCTTTACAAAATATTGTCTAATTATGCCAAAAAACCCTTATTATGAACCATAATAAGGTACCACTAATGTTGATAAATTTTGTTTGGTCACAGTAAGGATAAAAAATTGCTTTATTCCATAGTTTAGTTCTTTCTGCACTCACTGCTATCGTTTATTGAAACCCTAGAAGAACCCTGTGAGAACCTGCGTAAAGCTAAGCGTGTTGACAAAAAGACACAAAGTTCAGAAAATTTTAATCGAAGTTTTGACAGCGACTGGAAAACAATGTTCAGAGAATCTTGCACAATGATTCTAACCTTCCGATGCAAATAAGTGGCAATGTGTGTAAGGGTAAACATCTACAGACCTATATCTCTTTTGCGTGCATTTTCAAAAGTTTTTGAGATGTTTATTTACTCGCATGTTTCCTATTACTTTTGACAGATATTTAGCAGTTTACAACATGGCTATTTAAAGGGTCGCTCTGTGAAAACGAATCTCTGTTTGTTTTTTGAGTAAACAGCTCCCCTAGCTCATTCTCGTGGTCAGGTTGATACTGCGCATTTCGACATGACTAAGGCTTTTGACTAAATGAACCATGATTTTCGTTTGTACAAATTATCCTTGTATGGAGTATCACCGGGACTTTTGAGTTGGTTCAAAATGCACTTGACTGAACATTAGAGTATTGTAGGGTGTCAGACAGCTATTCTGATCCTTTTAAACAACGTCTGGGGTCCCTCAAGGATCAAACTTGGGGCCTCTCCTATTTCTTGTCTTGTGCGTTGGAAATTCAGACTTATTAATGTTTGCTGTTGACATCAAGATCTTTATGAATGAACGGTCATCTACGACTGCACTCTTTTACAAGCCAATATGCTACGTATATCTCATTGGTATTCTGAAAATATTTTGCATCTCAAAGGGACACTGACACCCCCCAAAATTTTTTTTTCCTTTTTTCCAGGCGATTTATTATGGTGTTTGAAGCTACCGCAATAATTATTTTTCTACAGAGTCCGTATTTTTCAATAAAGCCAGAAAACTCAACTGCGCGAAACCGAAACCGGAACGAAGAATGAAGAGATACGTGAGTGCGGAATCACGTGGCTACACCCGACCCGTGGCGGGTTTTTTTGTTTTTTTCTTCTTCCTCTTTCTGCACGTACACCGTAGCAGACGCAATGCATTCGCTACAGCCTGGATTCCCTTTTTGCATTTATGTTTGTTCCGATCGCTGTTCTGTATTTCGGTTGTTTTTGTACATTTAATTGGCATTCTATGAGTGCCCGAGTGCCGTGGTGAATTCCCGTGACAGCTCCGAATAAGAATACTCCCCAGATGAGTGGCGTGAAGAGTTGCCTCACATGTCCTGCATCTGAAGTCGCAGGATATGCCTAGAGTGCACAAGTCAGCTCCGAAAAGAATACTCCCAAGATGTTGCGTGAAGAGTTGCCTCACATGTCCTGCATCTGAAAGTCGCCAGGGTTATGCCAGAGTGCACAAGTTTCCGAAAGATCAACGGGTCGGGATCAATGGCTGGCTGCAATTCCTGTAGAATCATTACGCGAAGCTCGGAAAGCGGACGCTACCCGATTCATATGCTCCTTGGATTTTGTGGAAAGTGATATAAATTGAGTTCGCAGGTGTCAAAAATGGAATCCATACCATTTAGTGCAGCGACGTATCGTCCACAAATTTTTTTTTTCTGTAATAAAAAAATAAAATAAAAACAGCGCAGAATGCTTGAAAAAAAAATTAAAATAAAATAAAAGGTACACCCGCACCAGGTATCGAACCCGTGCCCTCTGCGTGTGAAGCGGACGTCTTTCCACTGAGCTACTGAAGGAGCTCTATCATGCGTAGTTATGCAGCGGGTAGACTGTATGTCGGAAGTTTGTTGCCGATTTCCCTTCAATACATGCACTCCCGGCTTGAAGTCGAGCAGCACCAAGCATAGGCCACATTCGCACCTCGTAAAGTAACCGTACGCGTGCGTATTCAACTCGAAGTACGTACTTCGTGCTTGACGTTTGAGCGAGCGATGTCTTCAGCCACGAGAAGGGACGACGGCTCGGCGACGTCTTCGTGCAATCGGCTTGCTGGTCGGGCGTGTCGTACGGGATGAATATCAGTTCTTTTGATCGGTTCAAAATTTCTCTTTCGAAGAAAGACAGAATTCGCCAGTACCGTGAACGACAGTTCTGAAGTAGAGGTCCAACGCCCGTCGTCCGCTGCCATGAATGCACAAAAAGCTTCTGGTTGTCTGCAGTGGCGTCACAAGAAGGGGGCGGGGGGGGCGGACCGCCCCGGGTGCAGCGCTAAGGGGGTGTCGCGGCGGGCTACAAGAGGAGGGGGGGGGGGGGGGGTAGTCGCGGCGGGTGACGCGCGAGCCGGAAAGGGGGGGGGGGGGGGGGGGGTGTCGCGACATGCTACCGCTCCGGGTGCCTCTGACCCTCGTGACGCCACTGGTTGTCTGTGCTACCTTTTTTTTTTTTCAATCAATGTATTTGCAGCTTTTTTGAAGCCACAAAAAATGGGTTTCATATTTTTTTTCAATTTTTAATATTGAATGTGTGCCGTTAACAGGGGTGGAACTCATGAAATGTACTTGGGAGCAGCCACGGGAGCAGCTGAAACAGCTGTTTTGGAGCAGGTTGGGAGCAGCTAAAACTACGTTCTGGAGCAGGCTAGGAGCAGCTCAGATCAGTTTTCATTGCACTTCAGCTTGTGTCTTTAGAAAGCACGGAAGCGATTTCAATTGTGCTTAGCAGCACAGATGAACATGAGTGTTTAGGGACCTAGGTAGATGGGATAACAGTGTAACAGATGCGAAAACTTGAAACTTTGTGAGCCTTAATGAGAATCAAAAAGCAAGTACCATATGTTTCTGAAGAAAGTGTCCTTGATATTTTCTGAGTGGCCTTCAGCTGCTCAAAATGCAAACCAGCACTGCTTATTGCACAACCCACACGTGCTCGACATAGTAATTATATGTGCGAACCACGTGACGAGCGTAAGCAACGGACGTGCAGATGCACGGAGAAACAGGGCAAAAAATTTTGAGTTTATCCTATCGCGCAACTTGATATCAAAGCAGCAGACTACGATTAACGGAGCTATCGTATTCGTAGCGATAAGCAGGAGCAAGGTTAAAGTACGCCGAGCAGATCTGCCGCTCGCGTAAGAGCTGCTGAGCGGCAAGGTTTCGGATCGGAGGCGTTTCAGTTCTATCAAATCACGATTTATCTTGCGAAAATGCGGTTCCAACTTCTAACGATGAAGTACTAAAAGGAATATTTTGCTCATTTGTTTTCAACTGGCTGATATCCGGATCCCGGGCCACAGAGCCTCAGGCAATCTGACGCTTAACGACTCGACCTCACCACGGCCGACTCGCTTAACCGCTTAGGGTTGAAGAATAAAGCGCCGTTCACACTCTTGCGACCGAGTACAACCGAGAGAGACCAGACCGGTTTTTAAGACCGGATGCGCTACAGCAGAGCTGGTCCTAAGAGATCGCAAGAGGCTTAAAAACCGGTTTGGTCTCTCTCGGTCGTACTCGGTCGCAAGAGTGTGAACAGCGCTTCGAATCAGAGTTTTTTTCACGCGCTTCCGACTCGGGATACACAGGGAGAATAAACAGAACAAAGGATTGCAAGGCCGACCAGGCTAAACGCACTCATTGCTGCCAATCGTGTCGATAAAAACCAAAAACAAGACAAAATAAAAAAAAAAATTGTGCACGTTTTGCGATTTGGCGCATAATGGCGCGGGTATTCGCTGTGGCACAGTTTCTGCAACGCGGCGCAGGATGGCGCAGACACATGCATCTGGCGCAAAATGGCGCAAATGGCGCAGCCGTTCCACCCCTGCGTTAATGACCCACGACTTTGATTAAATTTGGTGGTCGCATCGATACCTTACAAAAACGGCCCGTGACCACGGAAAAGAGAGTGAGCGAGACTCGAACCAGCCAGTTCTTGATCGGCGGTTTTCGGGCGGAAAGAAACCGAATTTCGAGCCGCAAATTCTGTTCTGGGTAGTTGGGCTCTCATGTGTCACGTACAACAAAAAACCTCGGCGAGCATAAATACCCTGTCAGTGTCCCTTTAAGCCAAGCACAACGAAAATTCTATCAATGTCTCGAAAACGCGATACCGTATTTACTCCCATAATGAACGGACCTTTTATCCCGAAAAATCAATTTAAATTCTTATCTCTTTGCGCGCGGTGCCGCGCGACTCCAAAACCAAACTGCGATGCGCAAAAAAAAAGAAGAAAAATGGTTCTCTCCATGTTTTTTTTTTCTTCTTGCTTCAGTGTTTTTTTTTCCCCCGCCTTTCCCAAGTTGTTTTGTTTGCCCACGCTGCCCATGCATTCGCGACCTCGGCGTACCAGGATAGAAAAGGGTGTTTATTTCGAGGGCTTCTCGCTTCTCTTTCCAATGTGCGAGGAGGAGGCCAGGGCAGGATGCCTTCATTATGCGCGCTTGGCTTATGGTGAATTCCGCTCGCAGATTTCGAGCGCTCCAAAAGCGCTCCATTTGGAGAGCGCATATTCCGCTGGCAGATCTGGCTCGAGTTGGTCATCTTCCGCTTGTAGATCTCTAGCAGCGCCCGCTCCACGGAGCACCCCAAAACCCGCCGAACTTGCTCTGCGGGATTTCGCAGATCTTTCCAGAAGTTGACAGAGCGCCCTACGTCGCGCATGCGTGGCGAGGTCGGCGTGCCGGTCGGGCCACGGTCAAGTCGTCGAGTTGGATCTGTTCGGGTGCGTCGGTTGTTTACGTGGGATTGTGACGGCTCGAACGCTTCTACCTCGCGTAGACCAGGGATACAAGGCCGGGACTGTGGAGCGTGGTAAATCGCAAGCGCTGACGTCTGTGATCGTGAGAGGAAGAACGACAGAAAAGCCGGAGGCAGACGCAAGGTTATTCCTGTTCATTCTGCAGCCAATGACTGTTTACTTTTTTACACTGCGTTCCGCCGGCGTTTTCCCGTGCAATAAAGCAAGAAGAGATTAGGCAACGACCGTGCAAGTGATGGTTTGTTACCTCAGTGTTTATTAAAGTCGTACCAGAAATTTGAACTCCACCGATGGCAATCGCTGTCCGTGCCCCGCCGCTTCGAGGTGGCCGACAGGTATGTGACGGTGCCGAACGCGGACGTCTTCGTTATTTGTGATATGGGCGCCGTGGTACGTATACAACTTCGCCCGACCTGTGTCGCGTGTTATTTCTGCAGTGACAGGTTGTCACTGGTCGTCGGAAAGATCAGTCGGCTGAGGCGTTGGTGGGTTCGTCAAGTTCGAGCAGCGGCCATTTTGAACGGCGAAAGGGGAAGCGGGGGGGGGAGGTCGCTCCAAAAGTGTGAGTTTATCTTCCCCTCGTCGATTCGGAGCGGGTCCCACGGAGCTCTCATAAAGTTTGGTTTTGGGGTTGCGCGTCGCTTGCGAGGAGATAGAAAGAAAAAGAAAAACGGAGAAGCCCTTGCCTAATGGTGAATTCCACTCGTAGATCCGGAGCGCTTTCCAAAATCTGCGAGGGAGGCGAAATTCCACGGAGCGGAATTTCGCCTCCCTCGCAGATTTTGGAAAGCGCTCCGGATCTACGAGTGGAATTCACCATTAGGCAAGGGCTTCTCCGTTTTTCTTTTTCTTTCTATCTCCTCGCAAGCGACGCGCAACCCCAAAACCAAACTGCGCTGCGCAAAAAGAAAAAAAAAAAAGCTCCTCTCCATGTCTTTTTCTTGCTTCCAATGGATCTTTTTTTATTTTTTTAACGCCTTTTGCAAGGCGTTTTGTTCGCCCAAGCTGCCCATGCATTCGCGACCTCGCTGCACCAGGATAGAAAAGTGCCGCCACTTCGCGCGCGTGGGGGAGGGGGTCAAAATTTTGACGCCCGAGTTGGGAGTGCGTTTAATACGCGGGTGAAAAAAAAAAAGTCAAAATTTTGAGAGCTGACGTGGGGGGTGCGTTCATTAGGCGAGTGCGTTCATTGTGCGAGTAAATACGGTATATTGTCTTACACTTACATACTTCCGTCTGCCACTATTGCACGAGTCACTGTGGTTCGTGACCTTGGGATCTTCTTTGATGCCACACTTCCTTTCTCTTACCATGTCACACAGATAGTCTCCTCTTCCATGCAAAGGCTGGGGTTGTTACCTCCCTTGTCTCGTGATATAAAGGATCCTTTACGCATTGTTCGCTTATTTTCCTGTCTAGTTAATACCAAACTAGAGTTTGGTAGTGTCATATGGAACTCGCTGCAGCCTCTGATGCATCATGAATTGAATCCATACAGAACCGTTTTGTTTGCATTGTGTACCACAGGCATTTTAAAGGGCAACTCCGGTCCATAGTTTCGATTTTGGGGTTATGACTGTTTTTAGCGCAGCCAGCGTCCCTGAATTGCAAGGTGTAATTTTTTTTCTCGTTATCGTGCGTAGTTTTAAAGTTATCGACGCCTCAAAGTCCTGTTTGGGGCGTGGCCGACAAAACCGGAACTAGCCGCTCGAGGCCCCGGCAACACTGGAAATTGTGAATGTGACGTCAACATCGTTCTCGTTCAACGAGTATGCAGGCCAAGCGGCATCTACCTCTGTTGCGCTAGCCGTCTAAAGATAGGAGGTAAGCTGATTTTGTTTTAATTGGCGGCCGCTGTGCGTGCACTATGCCATACTCGTCGCTTGTATACCCAAAAGCTAGCGACTGGAAAACAAGTGAACTCGTTCGGTGCCGTACTCAGCGGCTGTCGCCGTGTGTGCTGTCTCCCGTACTCGTCGCCTAAATTGTCATCGGGGCTCCGTGGATGGGCGGCGTTGCTCTACGCCGCGCTGCCAGTGACGTGCAGTACTTGGGGGCCCTCTCGCTTTCGCGCCGCAGGTTAGTCCCAGACACGAAGCTTTGAAGCTCTCCGGCGCGGGCCGCAACGCCCGAACAGACGTGTGCTGGGCTGTACACGTCTGTTTTTTCGTTCTTTTTTCCTCAGGCGCGTAAAATCCGAATTTGTAAGCTACGACACTAATTTACCACATAAGTGCGTCTAGGTGGTGAATCTAATTTGTAAAATAAAAATAATAAAATTAAAAAACTTGCCGCACTAAAAGAAAAAGAAAGTTCATTAGGCAGATATTTTCTTCTCAAAGCTAGCAAAGGTTTTTGTGGGTGATAGAGGAAAACAGAGAATGTTAGCAAGGTGAGAAGAACACTTTCTTTCCCTTCCACATTCCCACCCCCACCGACAACAATTTTTTTATTAGAATACATAGGATTTTAAAAGTTTTCCTTCGTAACTTTTGACTAAGGCAAGTGGTTTTGTTTTTTTGGGGGCATTTTTAACTATTATATCTACCTCCAGCCGAACTTGGGTAAATTAGTCTTGTAACTTACAAATCCAAACTTTCGCGATTTTTTTAAGTCCTTTATGGTATCCACAAGCGCAATGTTAATTAATACTGCTGCGTAACGGGTTCGAACGATTGGGAGGCGAATGTTTATATTGCATGATCGAGCTTCACGTGCCGGCTGATCGCTAGCAGTCGTTACGGACCTGTGTACTACGCACGAGATTGCATAGTAAACAAGCAGTGACGCAAAGCAGAACATTCTGTTTTTCCTTTTCATTATAAACTTCAGTGATTGCAGCTAGTTAGCGGTTGTACTCTACATGCCCACCCTTCCCCATTCAACGGACATTCAATGGAGCGTGAATGCTCCATTGAATGTCCGAGGCTTTCCAAAGTCCACTCGTCAAACTGCGTTCACCCACACCTTCTCCAATTTCTGATCCGTTGGAAACTTATGAAAAAGCACCTCCGGGTTGCGCAGCGGGTTGTTTGAGCAGCCCACAGCGCTACAAGTTGTACTCGGCATCTTCCAAAGAACAGCTGGGCAGTCTTGGGCGCACCGAGTTGCTCGCTAAAACGAGTCTTGGAGTCCTCACAAGCAAATAAACAAAAGGCTATACCAAAGCTACACGGGCTACAGATAAAAGCGACGGCTAAACACGCAATCACAAGCCGAAGTAGCGGTGGTAGCGGCACAAAGAAGCGCGCGCAACGGGTGCGCCCGTCCGGACCGGAGGAAAAAAAGAGAATGATACTGACGTCACAGCCCAATGTTGCTTTAGCGATCGGCAACCCGCTGGCCGCCCGCTAAGGAGCAGCGGCCCGCGGCGGGTCGTATTTTTATAATCGGCATTAGATGAGAATGCGGCGTCGCCCGGACGTAATTTTTTGGCTGGGGTCGTATTTTGTGTTTGAACGGTTTTAGCGCACACGTATGAAGAAGAGAGAAGAGACAGAAAAGAGCGCTTCTCTTCTCTCTTCTTCATACGTGTGCGCTAAAACCGTTTAAATGTCTAACTACCAACTAGCCCAGTGCAACCCCTTTATTGTATTTTGTGTCACTACAGCGATACCAGTAGTTTATTTCATTTTGAGTTTTGGCCGGAGTTGCCCTTTCATAGAAGATGTTATTATGATTATGAATATATTTTCCGCACTTTAAGCTTACAAAATTGGTTGACACATTGACTCTAGCATGATATTTTATTTTTACACAAAGTGGTTCCCACGGTTAATGTGGTGCTGACCTGTTAAGCTCTGCCCATTTTCATGCGTTTGCTCCCGTCGGGAGAAAACACTGTATTCTATCCGTCCTCGAAGAACACACTGTCACCATGATTTCGCATGAAAATTTTAGTGAGCGATGTAGCGTCACCATGATTCAATATTTTTTGCGACTGTGCTTCCTTCGAGCATGATCTTGACATGCTGCTGTATCATATACCTAGAACAGTGTTTCAATAAGCCACTCATATTTTTTTTTCATCTTTTTTTGTGTATGTGCCACTACATCAAAACCACACGGTTGTTATGGGGCAGTAAAGAAATAAAGGATTACTATTATTATTATTATTATAGATCAAATACACGTAGCAGAGCGCGTTGGATAAACTATAATTCATACAGAAAGAATAAAAAACAGATATGGACGAAGGACAAAACCGCATCTGTCCTTCGTCAATTTCAGTGTTCCATTCTTTCTGCATAAATTACAGATCAAAAACAAACGTTTCTTTTTAAAACTTCTTAAAGCGTGCATTCTTTCGTACCTGGAGGCGTTTCTGCGGCAGTCGGAGCGACGGCAGAGGTGGCACCGCCGTCTGTCCCCCCTCCACAGTGCACCTCCGGCTGCTGCCACTCGAACCCAGACACCTGGCAGGCAATGCTTTTTGTGCCCTGGCAGTCTGTGCTCTCCCACTCGCCTTCAAAAAGTGCAAGGTCAGGAACTGCTGCAAAGGCAGATCAAGGTTTACTTACTCGCTTCCGAGTTATTCATTCGAGGACAGTTCAAGCCTCACGGGGGCTTTTATTCCCAAGGAGGAAATTAAAAATGCGACATGCACAAAACTGCGTCAATTCTTCAAAGTATGAGGGTGATTAATAATTATCCGCGCAAACGTTTCACTACCCGTCTCGCACTAACTTTATTAAACCCAAGTCGGCCGTGGATTATTGCATAGAAAGGCCCTTGGCTGATTTGAAAATGATTCGCCACATCATCCACTGTAACATGTGTATACGACAGAGTCAGTTCACGTGCATGCTCAATGTCGTCATTAGTCGTGGAGTCTATCTATACTGTGTACAAAATATTAGCACCAAACGCACCCTCCAACCACAGAAAATTCATCAAGGCATGCCGCACTTACATGCAAATCACAAGCGGTGCAGCCATTGTTTCCCACACCGCAGTCCCAAGTGAACAGATGTGAAACGTTCATACCTTCACAGCAATGACTGGAGAGACAATGGCCTCACACAAAAAGCGGTATTAAGACAGTGCGACCAATGGAAGCTTTAAGATAACCGGAGTGACAATAAATTTTTAATCACCCTCATATTTCCCGCACACGTCCAGTCACGTGCCGCCATTGTTCTGGCAGAACCTCGACACCCCCGACGTAGTAACAACAGACTGCATGACTGCAGTCAGATGAACGTGTCCGTACAATTCGTTGTCACCGGCGGTCGTCCTTCGCCAAAGCATTGACAGCTTTCATACTCTTGTCGAGACATTGTTTGTTCCCCAGACTCTGCTTGCTATCTTCTCAGGATTTAAGTTGGTTTAGGATTTTCCTTCACCGGAAATTTTATAACGCGCAGCTGCTTTGCAGCTACGGAAACGCTGCTCGGCACCATAATAGATGGAACTGCTGTGCACGTGCCAAATATGTAATTTCGAGCGCAGCATGTCCAAGGATTACCATGTCCTTCGTACATTTCATCGTGCTACACTTGTTCAGCAATTTCTGGTGAACAAAAGGTCCCGGTCAACTTAGAGCCACTAAATAAGCTACGCTTCAGAGTAACGCCACTTCAGTCATCTTGGTGCTTAAAACCATTGTTGCCAGTTATCTGATGCTTTATATAAAATCGCAGGAAACACTTTTCCGTCCTCTAGAAATGTTACAACAGTTCGCGAGAGCAAAACAATATCACACGAGCTTCCTAGCACTGTATCTAAAGCTGAGGAAGTTGCATTTTTGAATTGCGACGATCGACAGTTGCGTCTGCCCTGCACTAAGCACCAAGATGGCGGCGCCCACTAGCAGATCGGTGAATGGAGTGCCGATACTCTAAGCGCAGCTCCTTTAGCAACTCTAGGCGGTGCATTCATCATACTCAAGTTTAATGAATGTAAGGTTTCAGGAAACAAAATTAAACCTGAAAGAGCTTGTGTTTTTCTACGCACAAGGAGGAAAAGCAGGAAAAAAAAAAGAAACGTCTGGTTGACACTGCTACTCACAAAGGGTACCACACACACTTGCATCGGCTGGATCTGCTTTCGGGTATCCATCTTAAAGAAGCTTTCAGGTTTTTGCTTTATGTGGTGAAATATGAACTTTCCTACACCCGAATAGCGCTCGAGAACACGCTGTACACGAGCCAGCAGCAAGATGGTGGTGTTCAGATGCCATCTTTGCAAACACCTATACTCAAGCAACTTGCCCAAGTGCGAAGAGCCGCAAGAACAAAAAGACGGCAACACATCAAAAGGTCGAAGCGCGAGAATCGTGCACAGACAAGCACACTGTCCCTAAACATTCAGAGAAACATTACTGCAACAAAAACATTTAGAAATCACAACAAAGGTGATCCATCTGTCTTACGATTCAGACTCAAGGTGTAAATCTACCAAGGAAAGATCAATTGTCACACACAACTCTAGTTGGTGACCGGTTAAGAGTGAAGTGGAAGCCCCTCCCACCCCCTTTCCACTTAAGCAGAGCAATTGATGGAGGGGAGGCGACCTCCTCTCCAACATTCGCTATGCTAAGGAGGAGCTCCCACTTCGTTCCTTACCTGTTGCCGAATATGGTCAAAGGAATCAATCAAAGAGTTTGGTTAAAGTACAACACCCTGTATCCATTCTGGAGTCCACAAAAGTATGATGAAACAGCAAGAGTGGTGCCATATCACGTTGGCTTGGCTCATGAGGATGAGTCGGAAACAGATCAGACCAGGTGGGTCGGCTAGCTTAGCTAGGGCAGACAGCGTGCACGATTGCATGCAACTGGCCGAGCTGCAGCCACACCCCAATTTTTCCGACCGTCGCATTCGTGAAACGAAGAACATAGCATGAGGGATCTGCGCTGCGAAAAGCTGACTTGGCTGATGGCTGGTTCTCTCTCCAAGGTGGTAATGTGCCGTTCAGCACAGTTTCAACGAGACAATGCCCCGAGTTTGACCTGCAAAGTTTAGAAAATCAATAGTAACAAACTCCCCCAAGATATCAGTTACCCCAAGAGGTCACAGCGTGCACACGGACATTTGTTGCAGATCTTGCAACCCCCATTTGAGAACCACTGCTCTAGCTGTTTGTGCCTCTTCCCATGTCAGCATTTGTGTCTTTTCAAGAAGGCCGGGTCTTCTTGTTCCCAAGGAGAATGCTCTTTCCCTGACTGCACAGTGCTGCTTTGGCCTGCCGTAGGAAAGACATATGACTTAAGATTGAATCAGTTTTTATTTTGTTCGAAGTTTGCTTTTGTCACAACAACGTTGGAAGCCAACCCACGACCGTAGGTGCCAGGGTAGGAGATGGCCATTACTGCCTTCTCGTACAACATTACTAGCCTTTCCCACATAAAATCCTGCAGTCCATTTGTTAGTAGGGTCGCCACATACTGTCCTGGAAGTTCAATAAAGCACCCACATAGCTCGTGGGAAATTGCTACTAATATACTGCAAAAGCAGTTCTTTGCTGCTTTTGCACAACCGAGTGGACTGTTGATTTTGATAGCTGAAGCCTGCATAGGCGAAATATCAAACACTGCTGGTGGCTAAATTCTCGCCTTCACCTGCTGTCTTTTGCCTTTCATAATGTATGTATTTTCCCGGGGACATTAAAAAAGCATTGTAACAAATGTAAAACAAAACAAAAAAAACTGTAACCTATTTTTTGGGGTATGTGCACGAGAGTGAATGCGACTGGAATGTTTGTTTTATTTCACAATTGGTTTATCGACACTGCCCGCTCAGCCGTGTCAATTGACAAAGCACTTAGCTGTCTGAAAGAATTTACTACAGAAGATAGCCAAAGGGCATGCACATCTCACATGCACAAATAATGTGATCTACACGACAGGACTCTGACATTAAATTTAGCAAGTGTCAACATTTGAACAATATATTTTACATATCACACGATACAGCATTACCCGAAAAGTATTTGAGAAAGATCTCAAATAAGAGGGCACAACAGTGTCGATGAAATCATATCTCAAGGATCGGACTGAATCCAAGAGGACCTAGTTTTGGGGAGAGCTTCCTTTTTTTCAGACCAGCACCAAGGTAAAGGAACGGAGGCAACTGATTCGTTCCCCACCCTAGATTGAACAGCTATTTTTGGCGGTGACTGAGAAAGTCTCCACATGGATCATCTCTAGGAGTGGGGAGAGCAGCTTGTCATTGTTCGAAAAATTCCGACAAGGGCCGTTCAACGTTTTTTTCTTCCTTCATTTCCTGTGCACGCCGTGCAGAAATGCTTGCACTTACCAGCCTAATTTCTTAAGCGCCGTTCACACATTTGCAACCGAGTACGACCGAGAGAGACAAGACCGGTCTTTAAGCCTCTTGCGACGGCAGAGGACCGATGCGCTGCTGCAGAGCAGGTCCTCCGCTGTCGCAAGAGGCTTAAAACCTGTCTTGTCTCTCTCCGTCTTACTCGGTTGCAAGTGTGTGAACGGCACTTCACAGTGGAAGATGACGAAAAAAAACAGTGGAATCTCCAGCAACGACAGTGACTGGTCCAGAACCAATTTTTTACATTCACCACAATCCAACCAAAATGCACTAAGAAAATTTCAGTTGCTGACGGCACGGCCTGCCCGTGTTCCTAAGTTGCAAATGTCGTCGTCTCGCTGTCAGTACAGAAACACATTGAGACCACAAAGAAATATCCAATCCTCCAGGACAAGAGGCATCTGAACTGTAAAGAAAGAGCTGTGGAATCAAAATGGTGGGGAATTAGGCAAAAGCAGTATATGCACACATTGCTTCCTGCGTGCACATTGCAGGGTACTGCATTCTAATATCGCCGAGAGAACATGGAGTATTTCTTTGGAACTGTGGGGGGTTTTACCGTGCATTGCGTCACTGTAAAGCATTGGCTGCAGAAGGAAGCGCGCGAGAGCAGTTTCTTGTTTTTTTTCTTACCTCACACAGCCAGAGGCTATATTTGCACACCTGTTGCTTTTGCTCCGATGACATAAGAAAGCTTCTTGGTAACGGCACCCATGTTTAAGTTATTGAAGCGGGTGCGAGCAAGCAGACACTGATGAATGACGCATGCAAGTGGAAAGTAGCCCCATACTACCGGAACGTCATGCCACCGAACTGCTCACACCACCATGCATGTTCTCAAAGCTTGCCATATTGTAACTCATCAGGTCTGGAACAAAAGCTGGACACCTGCTCAAAACGCTCATCCAATCCTTTATTACCGCGTGGAATGAGAGGGAGTTTTAGTAGGTCATTCCAGTGCGTCCGACAGCGGTACTGAAACTCAGCCGGCGCCTTCGCGCATGCATATATTAGTACCGGAGTCGTTATCGGAGATATCGAAACAATCAACTAAAACACTTAATAAGTGATCCGGTGTTTACATAAAACTGCTGCGTGCATGCTGGAGTTAGCTGCACACGCTGCCTGCAGATCTGGCCGAGTGCGCCGCGCGTGCTGCTCCCGAACTAACTAACCGGGTTTGAATTCTATTTTTCATATTTTAATTTCTTGCTTCACTTGAAAGTTCCATTACATTCTTAATCAGTTGTGTGCTCCCGAAGCTTCTCAAGTCTAGAATGTATATAAAAGCAGCCTTAGCATGCAGCATCAGGTCAGTCTTGTGCTAACGCTCAAGAACAGGAACACCAATGCCTGCGACGCCTATTATTTTGGCACAAATTTGACATATCCTTCGTTTCGTCACTTATTCCTGCCTCATCACATGTAAATCATGACAGTGTGTGCTTGAAAAAATCGGAGTCAACAATATTGAATTCAGAAGGCCCCAGACGTCCATCACGAGCGCCTCACATGCGCTGACATTGTGGACAGTGCTGCTGCGCGTCAACGCGACAACAGTTCAAAGGGCAGCAGGCACGTGGAAGCAAGATTGTTCTTTAATCCATATGTCATGGGCGAGGCGGCGTTCAACTGTCACAAGCGGGCATCTGTGGAAGTTTGCCAATTGACGTAGTGAGCCCAATGACAGGGTGGAAGTGAGCCCCAATATTCCAAAGCAAAGCCCACCTGCCTCCCACTGAAACTAAGCGAGATGAATGAGAAAACTTTTAAAAAAATCCCCCCCCCCCAAATAAAAAAAAAAAAACACAGATCAGCAAGAAAAAATGCTCTATTTGGCACCTTGTTGACTCATGCACACAGGCGGCCCTAGAACATGCCGCGAGTTAGTTAAACGGCAAAGGAAGAACTGTTTATTTGCTTGCTCTCTTAGTTATCAAAGAAACTTATTTTCTGTCAAGGGTGATACTGCCTACCCCATACAATAAAAATTCCGGAGCCAAAATTTAAGCAATTTTTTTTTTTCATTCCAATTGTCATTAAATAGTTGGTATCCTCTTCTTTTTTTTTTCGGGAAAAAATAATTGGGCGCCAAGAATGGTGTGTGGAGAAAGCGGGCGTCTCATGTCAACTGTTTTGTGTAGCACGCGAGGTGTTTACGCGTTTTCTACGCGGGCCAAAGAAAGAATAAACTCTCAAAGTCACCTAATGCATTTTGGTTTCGTAGAAAAAGGCATCTGTCAGTCATGGCACGGCAGGCTTATTTTGATTCGTTTCATGGAACACCACCGAATATGATAATAGCATGGCCGATCACTCACCCGGCACGGAGCTTGCCTAACTGACGTTCGACATGGGATGGTTTCAAGTACGCACTACCACGCACAAGACTTACCATGACTCGAGATCGGTACTCCGTCGTCGCAGAGCAACACGAACGGTTTGTTTGTACGAGGAGGCAACGGGTACAACCGGATCGCTGTAACATTTGATTAAATTAGGGCGGTACCTTGACGCTCACGGTGGCACTGGTCTGGAAGGTCAGGTAGCTAACTTCATCCGCGACTGGTCACTGATCAGGTATCAGCAGATACGCGATCGTGCATGCGTCGGTATGCATCGCATAGTCTACGACGCCGGAACAAAGCTACCGAACCGAAGGCGCCAAATAGCCCGATGCACCGCTGGCCAGTGATGTTCCATACCACGTCCAAGAATTCCCTTTCTTGGGTACAGAAATTTACTATTTGAGGTACTTTTTCCCTGCAAAATTTTGAAATATCTCCGCATATTTCCCTGCTTTTTATTACCTTTATTTTCGTATCAGCTGATTTCTGTGGCCATGCAGGCCACTATGCGCGCATTTTACCTCAAAAGCTACGTGAAATCGCATGTCTAAAGAGAAGAAAATGTTACAGCACTACCGAAAAACCCAGTATAACTTTTCGCTGGGATTTCAGGTTTCCAGAAACAATTCCAGTTCGATTTCCAGTTTCATGAGTGAAAAATTATACTGGCTTTTTGGTAGGCTGTTCAGTTTATATTTTATTAACAAAATAACATAACCTTTAACAGTGTTTGGTCAGAGCCGTTTATTGAGAGAGTTCGGCCATACATTGGTTTGAATAGGCGAGCATCTCGGGCCAACCACAGGCCGCGAAACAGCCCCTAGCGGTAATCGCGTGCTCTAAATTTGTGCCACGACTATACCTATACCAACTATACTTCGTTTCACCTTATGTGCGAGCGAACGAAAAACTAAAAGCGCGAGCACGGAAGCTCCGTGCGTTCAGGCTTTGCTCGAGCGCGCGAGCTGGGGAGAAATGCAAAAAGCGCTGGTCTCGCGCTTCTAGCTTTGGCTTCGCTCGCAGGTAAAGTGAAACGAAGTATAATTTGAGCCGTGCCGAGCGGAACTCCGCGTCTCAAGACGCTCGCGCACCCCACCCTTTGCACTGCTTTCTTTCAGCCAGTCTCAGAACGTTGTTCTAGCAGTGCAGACAAAGGCATGGGCACGAGCGCGTGGCTTTGGAAAGTACCTCCTATGCACGAGGTCTCGTACAAACAATAGCGTTTCGCTGAGCTAGGCTCACGCGCCTGTGCCTTTGTCTTCACTGTCGACATTTGTGAGATGGAGTAGAGGCAACCCCCGGACATTTCCCATAGGGCCAATGGAGTCGACTTTTGTACAGTAGCGCCGAATTCCTCGTCCGTGGTGGGGGGCTCTCATTACTTGAATGAGTCGACATATCATTTCATATTCAGTAAATTATAAAATCATATCAACAACTAATCATGCTATCAATAAAATACCTGGCTCACTTTTCAAAATGGCTTTTTTATAGCACTTTTGGGACGTGGTAGCCTACTTTGGAGTCGTTTCTATGCCAAGCCATAAAGAATCCAACATGGCGCCTTTCTATTTTTGTGGGGCGGTTGTCGTACGACCGCTTCGGGGTCGCGCTGGGGCCAGGCTCATTTGCATCACGCCCGGTCCCGGTAGTATTATAATAGGGACTTTGAGTAAACCGTTACCGTGTTCAGCGTACCGAACTATCGGAGCCTTTGAAGCATAGTTTTAAGCGCGCGCCCCGCGGTCACGGTATCACTTCGGGCGCGCACTTAAAAAGCATGCTTCAAAGGCCCCGACAGTGCGGTACGCGGAACACGGCCACGGTTTGCTAAAAGCCCCTAACGCAGTACACGCCTACTATGTGCGATTTCGCTTTCAGCTGAATAAGGTGCGTAGTCGTGTGTGTTCGTTGTTCTTTTGTTTCGAGACGTCCAGCCGTCCAGTAACGAATCGAGATCTGCGACCGAAATATTTCGAGGCATATTTATTGCGCACATGCTAAAACGAATTAAATACAGCACTGCATCTCCATACGCGAAAAGATAAAACACTGACAAAATCACTTCGTTACCCTCGCCCACATGCTCCAGTTATAGACCGCCAGCACCTCTCTCATCTGTGCACGATCTCATAACTTCATTATTACATGCGGCGCCGCACACCTTCTTGGGATTGGTCTTTATCACTAATTTTATCACATTATCACTTCTTGGGAATTATCATGTATATCTATACAAGTGTACACATTGACCCACATAATTACGCATTCAACATGCCAAGTTGGATCAGCTGTTCACTGAAAGTAAATAAGTTGTTCACTGATAAGCCACTAGGTAGCCTCCAGCAATCATTAGCTTCATTTTTACATATTCAAAGCTTCTCACGCAAGCAAGATGGAAAGGTGGTGAAATAAGCCTTTGGAAATTTTGGCACTCAAGAGGCTGTAGAACTGGTTGGGAACCACGAAGTGTCCAAAGCTTTCTTCCTCCGTGAGAAAACGTTCAAATGCTTGTTCCATGTCCCAGCAGCTGTAATGACAATGTGGTCATGATATTTAGAATCGTATACTTATTTAAATAGTCAGGACACAAAACAAACGTCTATCTATAGAGAACAAACTAATGACAAAGAATGCCGTTTGTCGCACCCGGGACCAGAAATAAATGAAACTTCAAATAAAAAGATAGGGAGTCGAATTCTGTCTTTATTATCCTCCGTCTGTCCGAGGACCAAAAGAGACCATTTTCAAGATTAAACCCTATTGTTATACTTTAAATATGAAGTTGTGCTTTAATCAAAGTTGGGCTAAGTGTATACCTTTCACTTCATTAAAACCGTAGTAGTTAGGGGATTTACTTCGTGGAGAATATCAGAAAGCAATTGTTTTTACTGGGAGAATGAGCCTGCCTCTAGTACGGTCAACCCGCAAACCAACAGCTATGGGCAGCAAAAGTTTAACGGTAAGTTCGCTGAGCAAATAAAACTGAGTACGGGAAGTATACACACTCACCTGTCTTCTGTTGAAAAAAAAAACGAACAAACAGAAACTTGTAGGTCTTGGCATTTGCGCTGTTCGTGCACCATTTGGATATGGCCACGTCAAACGCATCCCTCAACAGTCTCTGAAAGTTTGCACCAAAAATATCCATCGAGTTCGACAGGCGCGCGGAACGCCAGAGAGCGGAACCACGCTCGCACGACCATCGGGTAAACAAAACCATGCGACCGCGCGCAACGCGCAGCCGCACGCCGACACTGCCGTCGCTGCCGTTATGAAGTTTCAAATTTGGGAGAGGGGAGCGACGGCGCCGGCGAGGCGAGCGAGTTGACTGCTCATGCAACCTCCGTCTGGTCGGTTTAGAGTTTTGGTTTCAGACTGAAAGAGAAACAGACAGAAATGATTATACAAAATAAATTACATTTTATTTTCATGGCGAGATGAAGACGTTTTGTTGAAATTACTTTTAGCAAACCAAGTTCCATATTTGTATTTTTATATTAATGAGAGCCCCCCACCACCGAAGCGCTGCTGCCGGTGGCGACGCTATTCACAGCGCCGCCGATGGTGGCGACGCTAATGTCAGCGCCGCGAAACTGGCTCTGTGACCGGGGGTTGGTAGAGGTCTCCTGATTGGTCGACGCTGTGTCACAAATTAAGTTTACGCTCTAAGCGTGGGGGGAATATTCGGCGCTGGCGGCGGCCTTTGCTCCGCCTATTGTCCAAACTCTCCTAATATACGGCTCTGTGTTTGGTAAAGTACATCTATAAAGTACTTGGTGTAAAGTACAAAGCAAATGAGGTTATGTACTTCAAGTGAGGTAGTAATTGCGCATCGGGCGCAATTTACCTGAGGTAAAGTACTATAAATATCAAATACTTCCAAAGGTACAAGTACTTTTTAACGCAGTCTTTCATGGGGGAAATCGAGGGTGATCCAGTTATTTTCCAATGAAGACAAGTGGCCATGGAGTAGTTGTTTCACTCTCGCTGACAAACTATTTAACACCATCATCTTATACGGAACTTATTTGCATCGGTCTTATAGCCGCCATTACTTCACTCAAAGAAATTACCAAATGACATCTTGAAAAACGATAGCGTGTTTTTACATAACAATACACTTTTCTTTTTTCTTCACAATCGGGAAATATATTTCGAAGTCGGAAGTTGTACCTTTGCTCAGAAAGTACCGGAAAAAATTACTTTAAATAAATTACAAGTACATACTCGGAGAATGTACTTCGAGTTAAGTATAAGTTTTCCAAACCTACTTGAAAAAGTCATTCAGACACCTTTTTCCTGCACCACAACTTTCTTTCTCTTCTTAAACATTTTGGACCACTCGAATTTTTTGTGTTTAGTTTCTTCTAGAGCTTTTCCCGAATTCCCTCGTTAATCCTTAAAATTCCCTGCAAACGAGGTAAAATTCCCATTTCCCTTTTCACCAAAATTGAGACCGAAAATTCCCTGAAAAAGGGAATATTCCCTGCATGGAACATCACTGCGCTGACACCGCTGGCTGCCGCTGGTTTGGTTTGCTGGCGCGCTCGCTAGCCAGCCAACTGGATCGGATTGGATTACCGCCTTGCTATTCCTGTTAACCCAGCGGCTGTGCATTCAAATCAATCGTACTCATCTGCGCATCCTAGTAAGGTCGTTTATTTCGTCGACTAATATTCTGTAAATAACTAGTACAGTGTACGAAAAGATGGTTAAAGTGCAGGCGAGCTGGTGTAGATCATACATAGTGGAACCTGAGACTGAGGTATGCAAGGAAAACTTCGAGGACGAGAAAAGAGGACTAGACACCGTCTCAAACGCAGCTAAAGATTTTTATTCCGTGCCCTCCTTATATATACATCCTCGATGTCGCCAAGCTTCCCATAAACCGCAAAGACCTCAATAGGGTTCACTTTGACACAATAGTACAGACAATTGAAACCTCTCAGCAACCAGGTATCAGTTCGGTCCCAAGCCATCCAAACAACAGGGGCACTCAAAGAAACAAAACCACGAAACCGAAAAAAAGATAAGGACGTCATTCTTTCCTCGCTCTACTAATCCACAGATCACTCAAAAGGTTCACATTCACCACAATTGCACCGAGCTCACAGATCTACAGTACACTCCGGTCACAAACCATTCAACTGAAAACAACAAAGGCCCTCCAGCGAAATGAAATCAGCAACCGGACATCCACTAACGATAAGAAAGGCAATCTTTCCTGTGGATTATGTTATGTGGATTAGTAGAGCGAGGAAAGAATGACGTCCTTATCTTTTTTTCGGTTTCGTGGTTTTGTTTCTTTGAGTGCCCCTGTTTGGATGGCTTGGGACCGAAGTGATACCTGGTTGCTGAGAGGTTTCAATTGTCTGTACTATTGTGTCAAAGTGAACCCTATTGAGGTCTTTGCGGTTTATGGGAAGCTTGGCGACATCGAGGATGTATATATAAGGAGGGCACGGAATAAAAATCTTTAGCTGCGTTTGAGACGGTGTCTAGTCCTCTTTTCTCGTCCTCGAAGTTTTCCTTGCATACCTCAGTCTCAGGTTCCACTATGTATGATCTACACCAGCTCGCCTGTACTTTAACCATCTTTTCGTTAATCTTACCAGAAGCAGGCTTAATTCCGTTTTCGTATGTGTCCTCCGTGCATTCATCGTCGTCGTCAGCCACCCTCATCTACCATGCTTACGTAGCACTTGACAAGTTGGGACGCCGGTTGGCAGAGTTGCAAGCCGACGTTGCGTACTTCGGCCTGTCCTTACGCAAAAATTTCGTCGACCCGGCTGTTTTCAAGCACCTCGCCACAAGCGGATTGCCATGGAGAACAAAAAAGAAAATACTCAAGACCTACAGAGAAGGAGCAAGCAAACGAGTGGAGGAGCTGCGGAACGCCAGTGAGAGACTTTGGGACCTCCTGATTGGGAAGGACTTCTGGAGGAGCAGGGAGTTCCAACATTGGAACAGGATCAAGGATGCCCACTTCCATCATGTGTGGTATGTAAAGCGGACTAATGTTCTGAACTCCATCAAACAGGCCAAGTCGCGGGAGGTTTTGTTGTCTAGTTGGTGGCGTATAGATCAAACATTGTCGAAAACCGGTCTGGGCGTTGTCAACCCATGTAATGTAAGGATCTCAGAGAGAGCAGAAAGCTTATTATCCCGAGGCCCCAAGTTTTGTGTAAATGTCAAGCCTTCAAGAGTGGATGTTTTCTCTGCAATTCAAACCATTGCGAAGTGCGTTAATTCTGATGAAAAAGCCGCGTTTGTGGATCAGACAGTGACTAGGATGGAAAAAATCATGGGAAGCGAGTATCCTAAGGAAAAGAGGAATTTCGGCGGTATAAACAAAGTGAAAAAAGAGTTGAAGGGAAGTTCAATTAAGTTAGTTCAAACAGACAAGTCGGGAACGTTCGGCGTCCTCCCTATGGCAGTGTTTCAAGAAAAATCGGAGGCAGCAATGAATTCGTTGTTTGAGAGATGGGAAGGAAATCTAAAGAAGTCAAGGGGAAGCATTTGTACAGTCTTAAAGGATGAGGAACTAGATAAGGTGGCAAAAAACGTATTGGGTCAGCCAGGTTTGACGCTCAGTGTTAAGTACTTTTTAAAAGATCATAAACCGGAAATGCCCTTTCGTGTAGTGGTAAACGAAAATGGGTCTTGGCAGAAAATGGTGTCTAAATTTCTGCAGAAAGGGTTGGAAATGGTTAGCTTGGATAAGTCTTTGTCGTTGAAAAACTCAGAGGAGTTGATCAGTATATTGAATGTCAATCACGGCAAACGGTGTTCGGTAGTTTCTATGGATATAAAGGATCTTTACTATTCACTGGAGAAAAAAGGTTGATGAGCGCGGTGAGAGAAGTGTTAGAGCTTAACCTAGTCAGCTTTCAGTCGAGCGCGGGAGTATCGGTGGAGGGTTTTTTGACCATTTTAGATACTTACTTACAGTCTACGGTGGTGGAGCAAAACAATCGCTTGTACATACAAAAAGAAGGGGTATGTATAGGCTCGTCAGTCGCTCCGATTTTATCAGAAATCTACCTAAACAGGCTAGACAGTGTGGTGTTTGACAGGATAAATGAAATAGGTCCAGAACATGCAATTGTCAGAAGGTATGTGGACGATATAATTGTTTGCACATTCAAAGATGGGCTGTCGGCTACAATCGAAGGTTTAATCAGAGCAACGGCCCCGGAGCTGGGGTTCACCATAGAAAAGCCGAACAAAGGAGTTCTGCAGTTCCTAGACTTGAGAATTCACTTAGAGAATGGGTTGTGTTGGGAGTATGGGAAATTGTCACCCAAACCGATATTGCCAAGGCAAAGTTGTCATTCAAAAATTGTAAAAGCAGGAATCGTGAAATCTTTAATTAAAAATTCACTAAAAAAATCATGCATCCATTTCATGGATCAGGCATTAAAAAGGCAATACGAGAGGTTGGAGGATGCGGGGTATGAAGAAGCGTTCGTAAGTAGACAGCTGGCGATTGAGGTCAGTGGCAAGAAAGTGGGAAGGAGTGGAAGGAACCGTAGCGCAGTTGTTCCGTACTTCCATGAGATATCCCACAATTTAAAGGCTTGTGCCAGACGGTTTGGAATAGATGTAATATTCTCTTCGGATTTCAAATTGAGTAGGTTGACACCTTTCCAGAAGGCAGAGGCGGAATGTCCGAAAAAACATCATGAGAGATTGGTTCCGTGTGACAATGGCGTTGTTTACGAAATACCTCTGGAGTGCGGGTTTAAGTATGTAGGCCAGACGTCAAGGTGCCTCAATGATAGACTTACGGAGCATAAGCGCAACGTTAAGAACAACGCACCAAACTCAGAAATTGCTAAACATTTACAGGAGTGCAATAATTGTGAAGCAAAGTGGTCGGAAACAGAAGTGTTACACAGGGAAAGGAATGACGTAAAACGGGTAGTCAGAGAGACGATCCGGATAAAAGCGTCAGGAAACTGCATTAGTCAGCCATCCATGGTCCTCACGGATCAATCAAAGGCGTTTCTCAAGATTTAACCGTGTGTTTTTTGTGTGGACGTGTTTCCTTCAGCATTGTGTTTTTTTTGTTTTTTTTGTTAAGCGAGGGAGGAAAGATTGCCTTTCTTATCGTTAGTGGATGTCCGGTTGCTGATTTCATTTCGCTGGAGGGCCTTTGTTGTTTTCAGTTGAATGGTTTGTGACCGGAGTGTACTGTAGATCTGTGAGCTCGGTGCAATTGTGGTGAATGTGAACCTTTTGAGTGATCTGTGGATTAGTAGAGCGAGGAAAGAATGACGTCCTTATCTTTTTTTCGGTTTCGTGGTTTTGTTTCTTTGAGTGCCCCTGTTGTTTGGATGGCTTGGGACCGAACTGATACCTGGTTGCTGAGAGGTTTCAATTGTCTGTACTATTGTGTCAAAGTGAACCCTATTGAGGTCTTTGCGGTTTATGGGAAGCTTGGCGACATCGAGGATGCATATATAAGGAGGGCACGGAATAAAAATCTTTAGCTGCGTTTGAGACGGTGTCTAGTTCTCTTTTCTCGTCCTCGAAGTTTTCCTTGCATACCTCAGTCTCAGGTTCCACTATGTATGATAGTACAGTGTGCTGACAATAAAATATAAAAGGCTGCTTTGTCAACATCAGTTTGAAGTTTCGGTTTCGGAATCACGCCAGCGCCCAAAAAAATTGAGGAGCAACAGCCATCTCGCGTTCTCTCCACATTAGCAGAGCGAACGCTGAAGGGGAGGTCGCCTCCTCAACAGCGTTCGCTCTTTGAAAGGGGAGAGGTTGGACGTGCTTCTACTTTGCTCTTGACCTGTGATCGACCGACCAATCAGCCGCCTCCCTCTTATCATTTGACCGGGTTCTCCGCGCGTGGTTTAGTTGAGGAGCGCCGCGAGCGTGATGACGTGGCGAGAGAGAGGCGTATGCAGTGGAAGCTATGTCCAGAGAGGACGTAGCTTCCACTGCAGTCCCAGTTTATGGGTCCAGAGCCAGCGCCTGGAGCGCGTCTCCGACTGATGTGTTTGCGTGATGTGCCAGACTCTTGCCGAATTTTTGCCCGACTGTTACCTTTTACAGAAGTTCGGCAAAGATCTGGTGAAAATATGGGGTTGTCAAACCAACAAATTTCTGCTTATTTTAGCGAAAAACATTGCCTAGATTCTTAGGGAGCAAATTAAACGGTGACGTAGTGAATGGTTAAGATATTTGAAAGTAAAAGTTTACTAGTGCCATTTTTGTGCGTTTATTTGCAAAATTACAGCAACTCATTTATGGTATCCGGTGATCTCTGGTACACCTGTGCAGCCGGTTGAGTTTGTGGTTTGTTTTGGAGCTTCATCAATCTGCAAGTGTGAGCCATATATGGTGAGAGCATTTGGGGCGGTTTCGTTTTCTGCATGTGAAGGTCACACTAATATTGCAAGTATAATGTATTATAGGAAGTATGCACGCTTTTAAATATTGGGCCAGCTTGTTTAGGAACGTGGCACTTAGAAATTTCCGATGTGCAAGAACGAGTGCCTTCGTTTTGTGTTTAGTTTTGTATGAAGGTGCATAAACCGAGATAAAACCCAAAATGCAAAAAACCTAAAAAAAAAAGCCACAACTATTTTTGTTGAATTTTTGCCAAATCTTTGCCGGATTTTCCTCCAAAAGTTCGGCAAGTGCAGAAATTTTCCGAATCCAATCTTTGGATGATTCGGCCCATCACTAGCCAAAAGTGGTCGTGAAGTGGCAACAAACGATGTCGCAGAAGCCAGAGTGCCATATCCTATACAGAGTGTGTTTAGCTGCTCGTTCAGGATCACACGGTTAATGGGCAGCGTTTGCAATACGAGCCAAAAGGTGCAGAAGGCATTAATCGTCTACAAACGTTTCCGCCTGCATTGCTCCTCGCCACGCAAAAACGCAGCGCTTGCAGCTCGTCTTTGCAGGCGTTTACCATTAAATTGCAAACATCCCCCATTGTCTGAGATGGACATTGGATGGACCCCTTCTACACTCTAGGCCAAGGGTGGCCAGGACCCGGCCTAAGAGCCGCAAACAAAACCAAGAAACTTCCAAGAGCCGCGGGGGTGGGGGAAAACTTTTGTCGAGTGCAATAAAGGAAACTCGAACTAGTTTCAATCCATACAAGTCAAAAGCAGTCCAACTGTACGTGAGGTAGCAGTAGCAGAAGAGCGCCGTACCGCAACCAGTCTTCTAATTTAAACGCGTTCCTGGTAGCAGGGGGGGAGGATAGGGGAGGGAGCCACAAGCCGCACTTTCACACGCAAAGAGCCATATGCAGCTCGCGAGCCGCATACGGACAAAGCATGCGAACAAAGTATGCTGTATTATGCTCAGCTAGGCAGCATGTGAGTGCCAATCTACATCTCAGACCTCTGCACTGTATCAGGATTGTCAGTCTGCATCTAAACGATACAGAAGGTGGGAGCTACCAAGAGTGGGATACTTTTCCTGCGTCTTTTAAAAAGAATGTGAACATTTTACTTCGTAGCTTCCAAAAGAAACAATTTATGTGAGCCAATCTTTCAACGCTTACCACAGGGAAACAAACCTGCGCGGGCAGGTTTGAGAATATCATAATCGAACAAATTCCTACCCTCGATTAGGATCCCGATTCCGCACCCACCACGGGAACGTCATTTACATAAATGAGAGGATCCGTAACCTCCGTACCGGCGTTATTGTTCAACGTCGCAGACATCTGAGCAAGAGCTCCAAAAGTGGCACCGAGAGCAGAGAAGGACAAGGAGTATCGTCTGCTTCTGCATGGATGCTGAACCGACTCCGGAGCTGGTGCAAGGTTTTGAGGAACTGGGTCTGAAGTGGGTCAGAACTGGAATGAGTCAGACGTGCCAGTGCAGCCGCGCAACTTCCGGTTGAATCGAATGTACAAGTTCCTGCACTGCTGAACTAGCTCAGCCAGTTCTGGCTAATCATACAGACCTTATTTATTTATTTATTTATTCCGTTTAATGTGCCCACAAACAGGTCGAGGCCTTATTAGTGTGCACATATTACAAACAATAAAAGAACAGATATAGACAAACAAACAAGCAAGACATGATTTAGAAATAACTGCATGCTGGGGGCAGAGCTTCTAGTGCACTGTTGAAACAAGGAAAAGTGGCACCAATGTTTTTCCTGCTTGACACGTCTAGTGCTGTTAGCCAAACCAGTAATTTTGCGAATAGTACATCCTGGCCATTTCTGCGGTTGGTGTCTTCCACTGCAGGCTGTCTTGCTAAACTGTTGTAAAGATCAGGTCAAGGCACATCTCGTTTCTTTATGTTTATTAAGAGCAAACTTTCTATCAAGTAGGAACAAAGAACAAAACAGAGAAAATGGCCACACTACTTAGACCCATCCAATAGTGGAAGAGGAAAAAAAAAAAGCATACACAAACACTGCACTGTCATCAAACGTCCAGAGCCACACTGCTGTAAAAACAAGACTCAAACTCTAACATAATTAAAAAAAGGAAAAAAAAATGTTGCATAAGTAGCAAAAGTAAAACAATAAAAACATACACACATATTTATAAGCACTAAAATGTAGAAAGCCAACTAAGAGTGTTAGTAAAATTATTAAAACAGCCTTTCTCCAAATTCTATGGAACATAACTTGATTCCTGCGGTGTTTCTGCCTGATGATTTGCTGCAATAATTGCAGCAAACATGTAGAAATCAAGTACTACATTGAAATTTACCTGAAAAGCAAATTCAATTAAGTTTCATCGTGTAATATACTAGAAAAAATACACTATTTTTAAAGCATGTTTGCATGCAATACGCTCCCAATACTCACAAAATAAACTCGTGTACATGGGCTACCAGCTCAAACAAGTAAAACAGGAACACAATGAATACACAAAAATATTTACAAAGACAGAAATACAAATCAACCAGGGCTTGCACATGTTTTGAAGACAAAAATTTGAGGGTTTCGAAGGACTTTCAAGGCCCTGTCAACATATCTTCAAGGGCACGATATAACGCCACGTTGCGCAAGAACATATCTTGCCGGGTTTTTCTCTATTTCTTAGTTGTCTAGGTTCTTGCTTTGTGCAGCTTTTGCCCAGCTGTTTGACTTGGCAATGTATGCCACTCATTGTCTCTGCTATTTCTTCACTCAAGACTGAGAAATCGTGATATAAGGTTGTTCCTAATTCTGATTATGGAATGCAATATTTTAAAATTATTTTCATTTATGCCAGGTAATCCAGCTACTGCCCAGTAATAAGGCATGAAGCTACTGTGTATCCAGTCTCACTGGAGTTGTTTATACCCATTTTCACCTCAAGAAAAAAGAAAGTTTTGCACACTGTCCATATGACGCATAAAGTAGTTCTCACACGATTTGGTTGTCAAAGGAAGAAGCGACGCCTTTGGTGTTTGAAACGTCCACGTCTTGATAAGATGGCATTTATTAAACCTAAAGTGCACCTACAGTAGAACCTCGTTGATACATTCTCGGTTGATACGTTTTCCCGGCTGTTACGTTCAAAAACGCCGGTCCCGTTTTACTTCCACAGAGATAGATGTATTAGTTTCCTGCCTGTTACGTTTGCTTTCCCGGTTGTTACGTCCAAAAGTGTCAGCGTCGCGCCGCCGGGCGCCAGGCGTCCACGCTGGCTTCGAAGCGAAGCTAACGCAGCAAAGCCGAACCATACAATGCGAGTCGCACGGCACGCGTGGACCCCCCCCCCCCCCCCCCCTTTCTGTCTCTCTGTCTCCTCGCTGGGCTTTACTGAGCTCTGCCACAGCTTCCCATCTTGCCCGCGTGTGACCCTGGAGCACTGCTCGGACGGGGAGCGAGGCCAGCGATGCTTCGAACACTCGTTTTCTCTTGCTCTCTCTTTCATCTGTCTTCTTTCTCTGGCAATGAGGTTTGCCCTCATACACGCTGCACATCTAGTTTCTGTTCCGCTCGATTGCGTGGACCGTGGCGTTTCGGAGTATGTGCGCTTTGCGCCCAGTGACGACGGTCGTGGCATCGCAAAAAAGGGAGGCACTCTTTTTTAAAGAGAAGTTTGATATACTTCAGACGGTGCATCGCAATCCCAGCTGGAAGAGATCTGACATCGTAAGAGCCCTCAAACTCGCACTGCCAACTTTGAACAGCATTGTCGCCAAACGAAAGGAGATTGAGGCGTTACTTCTGAACCGCAGAGCATAGCGGACATCGTGGCCGACCTCACTACTGCAGACAACGAAGAAAGTGATGAAGATGTTGAGCAAGAAACGAATGATTATGCTGCACATAAGTTTGTGAACGCGATCATTGCATTGGACACCTTGCACCGTTAAGTAAATGTTCACGACTGCACGGAGTGAGAGGACTGCGGCTCCTGGAGAAACGGCTTTTACTGCTTAACATTAATTCAAAGCGGCAGGCAGATATTACGCGCTTTTGTGAACATGTCTGAATCCTCTACAAATCTGTAAGTGCACATAAAATAAACCATTGTATAAGAGCTGTATTCTATCTCATGTAGAGCCCCCTAAGAGTTATCGGTTGTTATGTTTCGCCGGATGATACTTTTCTTTTTCTGCGGTCCCCTGAAAAATGTATCAATGAGGTTCTACTGCATGTATATCCTAATTCTCCACATGAAGGGGGATACTAGTAATGCTCCACAAGGAGCCAAACATTTTTAACTGTAGTTCTAGAGGTAAAAATGAGCATACATGCTTTTAGCTAGTGCAAACAGTTGTTCTTATCCTAAGGATAAAAAGGAAGCGATTTAAGAAAACCGGCTGTGCAAGTGTAGCCACGGGTGTGAACATACGACGGATCTAGGAACAATTACTCTGTTTGGACTTTTTCTATGGGTGCCACTAAAACCCTTGTATCCTAGGAAAGTAACCCTATTGCCTTCCTTGCCTCCTAGCCGGACACAAACTGACACTAACGTACAAACGACCAAACCTCACAAGGTGATTGGCTGATCGGGTTCAGTTGCCATGGCAATCGCCACTTCGGTCCATTCAAATATTTGAAAGGGTTCTGAAGCAGTCACACAATGGTAGACTATGCACCAACTTTGCACTGAAAGTGTTTCCTCACCAATATAAAAGTGTCTGGCACTGTGCATACAATCCACTTATCAATCCTGACTACCTCCACAGACCTTTCACAATGGTAGTGTTGTTGCATATTTAGAGACAGGAAAATTGTTTTTCATGCTGTCAAGCACCGACGCCACATGTAGGGGTGGTGCAAAGACATGCGCTTGTTTTGCCGGTACGTGATGACATAATCTCGGTATTCAAGAAATACTGTTCTAAAGCAACCTGTCACTGCGAATTAGGATTGGCTCACCAAGAGTGGGAAGGCCATGAAGCTGCCCCTTCAACAAACCAAAATGGCGACCACATGGGGCGCTTAACACAACTTTCCCAGCATCCAGTGACATCAGGTGTCACGGGTTGGGCACCCCTCATTTGTGCGACTTCTTCTGATGTACAGACAACCTGCTTCTATAGGCGTAAACTTGTCCGCAGGTCTCACACGTGTACAGCCGCTCTCCCATGTGCATCCTCTCGTGAACCCGCAGGGCATCTTTGCCCTTGAACGCACCCCCACACTTGTCGCACACGAACGGCCTTTCGTCCATGTGCGTTCTGCGATGATGCAAGAAGTTAGCGCTCCGTGCAAACGACTGCTGACAGATCTTGCACGTGAATGGCTTTATGCCGGCGTGCGCCCTCTCATGACTCAGCAGGTGGCTGTTATGGTTGAACACCTTTCCGCAATAGCGACAGCTGAAGGACTTTGGAACAGTGTGCAGTCTTTCGTGACTTGTGAGAATCGCCTTGGAAAAGCTGGAGTAAGGGCAGAAACTGCACTGGAGAGGGATCAGGCGTCGGGGTCTCCCCCGCCGTCGAACGGCCGGCACGTCCGCAGCAACTTGAGGAGGCGCGTTGCTCTCGCCGTCCTCGTAGCCAGCTGCTCCCTCTGTGATGATCGGGTCCGTAGCTGCCCCATCTGTTTGGGCAACACAGCAAGCCCGATCAGGTCCAACTAAGGTCCCTATATACTGAAGGTAGCGCAAACCTCCCCTTCTGTGCCGTTTCCTCCTTTCCATCAAAGGGAATCCCCCTTGCCCTTGGCAGCCGTTAAGAAGCTGACCAGCAACGCGTGCCTCGACGCTTCTAAGTAAGCCGGCCTGTAATCGTGTGGAATCCCATGGGGCGGCTTGGAAGAGTTTGTTCTTCAGGTAAGATAAAAGTTCTGCTATACAACGTAAGAAACCTAGCGTTTCTGCACCTATATTCGTGTTCATAAGTGCGGGAGGGATGTCTCGGACGGCTAAAGTAATTGCGAGCAGAATTGGAGTCGCTCGGGTTTGAAGACAAAATTTTTTCCAATTCCACTGAAACGCAGATGATTTCAAGGAATAGCAAAGCTGTACCGATAATTTTCGGACATCGACACACACTGCAGAAATATATTGCGTTTACCCGTTTATTGAAACATACACTGAGAGCTGCCGGACCATGATGAGCACTATTCCTGATCGTAGAAAACAAAAAAAATTAAGTTGATTTGTGGAATTGTAATTACTTGAATCCTCAAACTAAAAGGCACCCTGTTGCGTGTAAACAGTGGATTTTTAGGTGTTATTTTGCGATTGTTCAGCTGAAATATGGGTGAAAACATGGAAAGCTACCTGCAACCATGTGTATGTGCGTGCAGATCTATAATAGTCTATACGGCTTGCAAATTCGTCTGCTATTTGCCCCTAATACGCAGTAAATACAGGTACACTTGAGGAAAAAACAAGACTACTGGTTTAGCAATTCTGTTTAATGCATTTCCGAAAACATGGAATGCTACCTGCAACCATGCGTATGCGCGCGCAAGTCTTCGATAGTTTATACGACTTGCAAATTTGTCTGCTATTTTGCCCTAGGATGCATTAAATGCAGGTACATTTGGTCAGAAAACAAGACTACTGCTTTAGCAACCCTGCTGAAAGTTAAAAATTAAGTTCCTTTTTTTAAAATGAGCCAAACCCAGAAACTTAAACTAAGTGAATATTCGCTAAAATTTGCAGTTCTAGATGTCCATCATTTCCAAAAGGTATGCGGAGGGCAAGTTTGTCTGCTTCTTGCGCAGGGGGTAGCGGTGACGTCAGAACGCCGAGCCCTGAATGGAATATGCCCGCACGACCCTTGTGAACCCTTCCCGTATCATACTTCGATCGCTGACCTCAATTTTAGATTAAGAGGTCAATCTCTTCCTCTTGTCATCTCCATGTTTTCCGAGGCAGCGGTGACTGTCGCCGGTGAAAAAGCTGTGAACCTCCGACAGACGCAAGAAAGGTAAAGCAGCCACTGCTTTAACCCTACCTGCCAACCTGTGGACTTTCAAATACGTAAAACTCCGGCGGCCGCGGGGGGGGGGAATAGTAAGCAGGCACTGATCACTGGTGTTTACGCGAAGCGATGTGCAGCCTTGCCACCGTGCGAAACGCTTACATCACACGTGCATGTGCGACAGAGTCCAAACTTTTCTCCCTTCTTGGATGGCACGAAGCACGGGAATTTAAACGTGTCGGATTTCAGGAACACCGTAAAGTACCTCTTTTGAGGTTTGGAGTTCGCCATTGCGCCGCGAAGCCACCGCGACTAGCGAAATGCTATGATTATACGTGCAACAAACACAGACACCGCTCTGCTTGCTACGAAACTGGCCGAAACAGCGAGGCCCAACACGCCAAACCAACGTGCGCCACCGAACAAATGAACAAGCCACTGTACATAAACAAGGGCTTTAGATTGGTTTTGGATCCGTGGCGACCGGATAGACGAATAGTGAAAACCACAACGCTGCTTTCGACGGTACCTATCGCCCTCTTATGGCGGTCGAAAATACCACCAACAACGATTTTACAAAAAAAAATGTACAAAAAAAATTACACAAAAAATTATAATTGTTTTTCGTAAAACTTGAAGGAAGATTCGTAAAATCGTAATATGAGTCCCAATCCGTACATTTTAAAAAAATTAGGAAGAGTTGGCTGGTATGCTTTAACTAGCAGACGTAAAGCAGACGACGTTAACTGCGCCAACCCGCCGACGCCGTTAAAGTGTGAGGAATCTCGCCGCACACGAAAGGAGGGAAAAAGTATTTGGGAGGGAACTCTCGGTTCTTAGCAAGCAAACCTCGGCACACCTCGCCAGTGAGTCTTCTGACTTCTCTCCTTGATGCGCGTCTGCTAGTTGTTAGACAAAAACAACAAACCGCTCGAGTTATGTTTCGTCTGCCCTCTCTGAAAGGCAAAGTCGAGCTCGCTCGTAAAGACCTGCACTTCCGAAAGTCGCAGGAAAGGTAAGACAGACGCAGACGACGTTGCAAAGGAGCAGACGACGCTCAGATAGAAAATCGCGATCTGCCAATCAGGGCTCGGTATTCTGACGTCACCGCTACTTCCTTTCTCATGCGCAGAAGACGAAAATGAGCCCACTTGCGAGGCGTATTAAAATAATATTGATCAGATTATGCAATAAAAGGGACTGACAGCTTAATTGACAGGCAGCCGCGGCGCTGGGCTCACAGCTAATCTGATAAGCAAACATTGCAGTTCATCTCACCTTCCCTTCACATGAATATGGCTTTTTATTTTTCAGGAAAAAGGTGGCGTTTTTTTTTTTTTTTGGAACGAGAAAAAACTTATTTTTTTTAGTACGACTTGCACGACCCCGACCCACAGCACAACACGTCGGCATCGCGCTGCCGCCAAGATCGCGTTACAAGAAGGAAAAAGAAATTTATGGCCACGCCGTCAACAGTGGCGCAGCGGCTGTCGACACTCCCTAAAGGCGTCGTTCCGAAGCAGACAACCAGCTGAAGAAGGATTCGTGTAGGCTCACGGGAAGGTTTGGGTCACAAGAAAACAATCAGATTTCAAAAGAGAGGAAGAATTTCTCTTTCCCATTTCAGACAACGGTTTGTGCTACCTTTCTGTCTATAGGGACCTTAGGTCAAACCAGTTTTATTTTTATATTGACATCAATATATAGCATCGAGGAGCTGCTTTGGTCAAAAGTAGGCTTTTATTTCATTTAAGAGCCCAGAAATGCACATTAAGGGGAGACAGTGGTCTTGAAATAAGCTGTTTCATTTTTATATTTTTCAAAATACTTTAGTGAAAATCGTAATTTATGTATTTCCTCTCTTTAAAAATATGCAAATTTCTTATGTCATACAGATTGTTTCCTCTTCCATGCAAATGCTGGGTTTGTTACCTCGCTTGTCTCGTGATTCTAAGAATCATGAATTGTTCGCTCATTTCCTTGTCCACTACGTACTTAACATGAGTTTGGCAGTGTCATATGGAACTCGCTGACGGCCTCTGATGCATCACGAATTGAATCCATACAAGAATGTTTTGTTCGCATTGTGTACGACAGACATTTCAATAGAAGGCGTTATTACGATTATGAATATATTTACAGCACTTTAAAGAAGCTGTGCAACGATTTTAACGTTGAAAGAATTGGCATCTTCTATTTTTGACATTGTTTACCTTGTCACAAAGGACAGAAAACACTCCTCCTTCCTTCGAAATGTTGCGATTCCGCCGCGTAATCGCGAGGCAAAAATTAGAATATTCCCCGACCTGTAGCCACGAGCGGCGGCCGTGAGAAACACTGGTGAGGGATCAGTTTTCGGGGTCTCCCCCGCCGTCGAACCGCCGGCACGTCCGCAGCGACTTGAGAAGGCGCGTTGCTCTCGCCGTCCTCGTAGCCAGCTGCTTCCTCTGTGATGGTCGGGTCCGTAGCGGCCACATCTGTTTCGGAAACACAGCAAGCCCGATCAGGTCAAACTAAGGTCCCTATATACTGAACGGTAGCGCAAACCTCCCCTCCTGTGCCGTTTCCTCCTTTCCATCTTTCTTCAAAAGTAAGCAAACGTAAAACAATGAATGGCAAGCGTCCTGGTCGGTGCCTCCATCGTGCAATCATGTTCGCATGCACGTAAGGGCAGCTTCGGCAAGCTTGCAGTTGCGCATGCTTCGTCGCGCAAGCGGAGACAATGGCAGTTCGATCGAGACCGAAACCATGCCATATGCAAAATGTAACTGTCGAGCATACAGTGATGTGATTGGCCTAAGCCATTTTGGCGCACGTTTCGGAGCAACCAAAACAGTGTTTTGGAGCAGCAAATGTGGCCTTTGGAGCAACCAAAACAGTGTTTTGGAGCAGCAAAAGCGGCTTTTGGAGCAGCCAAGACAGTGTTTCGGAGCAGCAAAAGTGGATTTTAGAGCAGATATTCTTAGGAAAATAAAAATATTTGTTTTAAGTGCTGTACAAACAAAGGGTACTTTGTGTTGTGTTGTGTTCTGATGTGACGTGTTGTGACGGAACTCGCTGCTTCTGTATTTACTGCTCAGACATCCCACAAGTGTACAGTGCTGTAGGCATTGCCAAGCAATTTCGAAAAACCGCTTGCCACCGTTTCACTGGCTCCCGACGCGCCAGATTTTCGTCCAAAGTAAGCAAACGTAAAAACAATGAATTGCAAGCGTCCCAGCTGGTGCCTCAGTACCGCAATCATGTTCGCATGCACGTGAGGCCAACTTCGGCAGGCTTGCTGTTGGGCATGCTTCGTCGCGCGAGCGTAGACAAACGGCTGTCCGATCGAAACCGAAACTATGCCCCTCAGCTCCGTCGCTAAACTTATCCCCAAAATTGTACACAAAATGTAACTTTCGAGCATGCGACAAAAACAATCCAGTGGCGCGTGCTTGCCAGGCCGGCAAACAAGGTACATGCTAAACACACAAAAAATAAAGAACCTGAGTGCATCGATGCAAGACATTGCGAGCCAGCCTCAAAACGTTCTTGGAGCGCATTGTTCAACAACTGAACTCGAGACAAACAAGCACGCTGTGCGGTTTCAGCGTGCAGGCATTTCCTTCTTTCTTTAGCTCACTTCTCTTCACCAACTTTTTTTCACGGCAGATTTTTCACGTACCGAGGTCCTCTCGAAAGAAGGCCCACAGAGAGGAATCTAGATAATCAATACTTTGACAAAGCAGTCTTTGAATTAAAGATGGATTTTTGTAGTAACGTATGATTTAAACAAGAACAGGAATGTTGATGAACATGCGGCGGTACTTAGTTTCATTTTAGAAAGTACCATATCTGCAGTGATGTGGGGACGGCAACATTCGACGTCGCGCGACCACGGTGACTGAAAGGCAGTGACCAAATATAGTTTTCCCACGGCCGTTGCCTCAGCTCACAAAGTAACTCCAGCCGCCCAAAAACGTGGTTTCGTTTCACAGCATGACTGGAACCCGGCACGCTAGCGTCGGAGCGTCTGCACACATCCGCGTCTATCGCTGAAAATATAAAAAAAAAGAGACGAGAGCCACAAGACGAGAGCACGAAACGCGAGACGCCGGGAAAATCATGCAAGACCGGATGGACAATTGATGGAGGGTACTTTGTGTCAGGCGGCCGCTTGCGCCACATAACACACGTCTGCTCAATTACAGTACTCAGTTTAGTTTCGGATTTTAAAGGCGACCTAAATTGGTCCTTTGGCGCAGATTACCCATATTTTGGCGAAATGTAGCAGGATGTAGCAGGGTTAGCCCCTTGGCGCAGTTTGGCGCAATTGGCGCAGCAATCACATCACTGGCATACGACAGAAAACAGTCCAGCGGCGCGTGCTTGCCAGGCCAGCAAACAAGCTACAAGCTAAACACATACAAAAAAGAGAACCTGAGTGCATCGATGCAAGACATCGCAAGTCAGCGTCAAAACGTTCTTGGAGCACTTTGTGCAACGACTGAACACAAGACAAACAAGCGCGCTGTGCTGGTTCAGCATGCAGACATTGCCTTCTTTGCTTTAGCTAACCTCTCTTCACCTTTGGCGGCAGATTTTTCATGTACCGGGGCCCCTCTCGAAAGAAAGCCCACCGAGAAAAACCTAGGTAATCAATACTTTGACATAGCATTCTTTGAGTTAAAGAGGAATTTTTGTAGTAACGTATGATTTAAGGAAGAACAGGATGTTGATGAACACGCGGCAGTATTTAGTTTCATTTTAGAAGGCGCCACATCTGCAGCGACGTGGGGACGGCAACACCCGACGTCGCGCGACCACTGTGACTGGAAGGCAGTGACCAAATATTGTTTTTCCACGGCCGTTGCATTCAGGAGCGAGTGCTTCAACTCACAAAGTAATTCCCTCCGCGCAAAAATGTGGTTTCGTTTCACAGCATGACGGCATGGCTGCTACCCGGCATGCTAGCGTCGGAGCGTCCGCACACACCCGCGTCTATCGTTCAAAATATCTTAAAAAAAGACGCAAGACCAGACCCACGAGACGTCGAGAGTGTGAAATGCGAGACGGGCGGGTAAACATACTTTGTGTCGGGCAGCCGCTTGTGCCACATAACATATAAATGCTCAGTTACGGTACTCGGTTTTGTTTCGGTTTTGAAAGGCGACCGAAATTGGTGCTTTGGCACAGGCTTGGTGCAGATTACCCATATTTTGGCAAAAAGTAGCAGGATATAGCAGGGTTAGCTCCTTCAAGCAGTTTGGCGCAGCAATCACATCACTGGTGTTCTATTCATTCTGCATAAATTACAGATCAAAAACAGAATTTTTTTTTTAAAACCAACTTCTTTTTTGTTGCAATCTTTTTTTTTTAAGACCAGCGTCTCCTCTTAGGTATGTTTCTTGAAAAACAGCAAAGCGGGACAGTTTCTCTCCAGTGTGCATTCTTTCGTACCTGGAGGCGTTTCTGCGGCAGTCGGAGCAACAAGAATGGTGGCATCGCCGTCTGTCCCCCCTCTGCAGTGCACCTCCGGCTGCCACCACTCGAACCCAGACACCTGGCAGGTAATGCTTTTTGTGCCCTGGCAGTCTGTGCTCTCCCACTTGCCTTCAAAAGGTGCCAGGTCAGGAACTGCTGCAAAGGCAGATCAAGGTTTACTTACTCGCTTCTCAGTTATTCATACGAGGACAGTTCAAGCCTCACAGGGGCTTTTATTCCCAAGGAGGAAATTAAAAATCTGACAAGCACAAAACTGCGTCAATTCTTCAAAGTATGAGGGTGATTAATAATTATCCGCACAAACGTTTCACTACCCGTCTCGCACTAACTTTTTTAAACCCAAGTCGGCCGTGGATTATTGCATAGAAAGACCCTTGCCTGATTTGAAAATAATTCACCACGTCATCTACTCTAACATGCGTATACGACAGTCAGTTCACGTGCATACTCAATGTCACCATCAGTCGTGGACAGTGGACTCTATACTGTGTACAAAATATCGGCACCAAACGCACCCTCCGACCAAAGAAAATTCATCAAGGAATGCTGCTCTTACGTGCAAATCACAAGTAGTGCAGCCATTGTTTCCCACACAGCAGTCCCAAGTGAACAGACGTGAGACGTTCACATACCTTCACAGCAATGACTGCAGAGACAACGTCCTCACACAAAAAGCGGTATTAGACAGTGTGGCTTATGGAAGTATTAAGATAACAGGAGTGAGAACTATTTTCTAATCACCCTCGTATTTCCCGCGCACGTCCAGTCACGTGCCGCCATTGTTCTGGTAGCGCCCCGACTCCCCCGACGTAGTAACAACAGACTGCAGACTGCAGTCAGATGAACGTGTCCGTACAACTCATTTTGTCACCGGCGGTCCGTCCTTCGCCAAAACATTGACAGCGTTCATACTCTTGTCCGAGACATTGTTGTTCCCCAGACTCTGCTTGCTATCTTCTCAAGATTGAAATTGGTTTAGGATTCTCCTTCACCGGAAATTTGTATAACGCACAGCTGCTTTGCAGCTACGGAAATGGCTGCTCGGCACTATAATAGGTGGAACTGCTGGGCACGTGCAAAATATGTAGTTTTGAGCGCAGCATGTCTAAGGATTGCAATGTCCCCCCGCATGTTCCATTGTGCTACACTTGTTCAGCAATTTCTTATGGACAAAGTTCAGCAAGAGCCACTAAATAGCTACGCTTCAGAGTAACGACACTTCAGTCACCTTGGCGCTAAAAATCTTGGTTGCCAGTTATCTGATATCGCAGGAAACCCTTTCCCTTCCTCCAGAAATGTGAACACAGTTCGCGACAAGGCAAAACAATATCACATGAGCTTCCTAGCACTGTAATAAAGCTGAGGAAGTTGCATTTTTGAATAGACCTTTCCGAGAAGCGTTCTGCGCACGCGCGAGCACTCGATGCCAAGCGGCGGAAGTCGGCACTAGAAATCAAGGAAATTCGGAAGGAGGCTGTGGATCAGCAAGTAGAACACGTAATGGCAACATATATATAATTGTGTCACACAAAAAAAGAAAGTGGACGGAAAGAAAAACATGACGTTCGGGTGGACGCCACAGATCCCCCTCTTAAGAGTCGCGTTGGGCACGCGCCGCTGCTCGGAGAGCGAAGAAACGGTAGCGTAGCTCCCATTATCGATTGGTAGCGCAGGTAGGTCACTTCCTCGATTTTTAGTTTGTGCAGCCACCGCCTGGTGCCGTCAGAATGTGAAGAAGGTCCATTGCGACAATCGACAGTTGCGTCTGCCCTGCACTAAGCACCAAGATGGCGGCGCCCACTAGCAGATCGAGGAACGGAGTTGCCGATACTCTAAGCATAGCTTATTTAGTGGCTCTAGACAGTGCATTCATCATACTCAAATTTAATGAATGTAGGTATCAGGAAACAAAATTAAACCCGAAAGTACCTGTTTGTCGATGCACAGGAGGAAAACTGCAAAAAACCGCCTTGTTGACACTGCTACTCCCAAAGGGTACCACAAGCACTTGCATCTGCTGGATCTGCTTTGGGTATCCATCTTAAAGGAGCTTTCTGGTTTTTACTTTATGAGGTGGACATACAAACTTTCCTACACCCGAATAGCGCTCGAGAACACGCTGTACACGAGCCAGCAGCAATATGGTGGTGTTCAGATGCCGTATTTGCAAACACCTATACTCAAGCAACGGCCCAAATGCGAAGAGCCAGAAGAACAAAAAAGACGGCAACATATGCACAATCGAAAAGGTCGAAGAGCGAGAATCGTGCACAAACAAGCACACTGTCCCTAAACGTTCAGAGAAACACTAGTGCAACAAAAACATTTAGGAAGCACGACAAAGGTGATCCATCTGTCTTACGATTGTGACTCAGGGTGTAAATCTAGCAAGCCGCACACAACCATAATGTGTGACAGGTTAAGAGTGAAGTGGAAGCCCCTCCCACCCCCTTCCACTTTAGCAGAAGAATGGTGAAGAGGAGGCGACCTCCTCTCCAACATTCGCAATGCTAAAGTGGAAAGAGGTAGGAGGAGCTGCCACTTCACCCTGAGCCTGTCACCGACTATAGCCAAAGGAATCAATGAAAGAGTTTGGTTGAAGTGCAAACCCCGAATACGTTCTGGAGTTCACAAAAGGTATGATGAAACAGCAACAGTGGTGCCATATCACGTTTGGCTTGGCTCATAAGGATGAGTCGGACACAGATCAGACCAGGTGGGTCGGCTAGCTTAGCTAGGGCAGACAGCGGGCACGATTGCATGGAAATGGCCGAGCTGCGGCCACACCCCATTTTTTCGACTGTCGCAATTCATGAAACGAAGATTAGCATGAGCGCCCTGAGCTGCGAAAGCTGGCTTGGCTGATGGATGGTCCTCTCTCGAGGGTGGTAATCTGCCGTTCAGCACATTTTCATTGAGACAACGCCCCGAGTTTGACCTGCAAAGTTTAGAATGTCAATGGTTATGAAATACACAGCTTCACTGAAGCTACATTTTGCTGCCCGCAGGGCCAAGAAAGCAACGCTCGGTCACGGACTTCTAGAAGATTCGCGTTTATTCTTGCTCTGGACGCAACTTTTATCCTTTATTCCTGCTTTCATGGCCTCACGGTCGGCAATATAATGAACAAAACTGGCACCACGAGCCAATGTAAAGAACAAATTAGTTGGGAGTGCTACAAAAGGTAAAAAACACTTGCACTTTTTGCAATACGGTCATGCCCCGATCATTCCAAGTCGTTTCTGACCCCAAGCCGTCGCAGTTCATTGGATTATAAAATTATCCTTTCACTTCAGCCCTCTAAACATGACGAGTGCAAATGTAATCTTCTCGTATAGGTATTGACGGATTTTATACCCTAGTCCCATTTGAGTGACAACGGCAACAAGCGACGACGACCAACTTTCAAATATGTGTAGCATGCACATGAAGGCATCTTTTGAAAGGCTCGCAATACCTCGAAGCTCATGAAGCTCGAGTGATTTAAAGCCCTCCAAAGATACTTTTGCGTGCATGCTGCATGAAAATGGGTCATTGCCAGTTGTCACCATTTGTCGCTCAAGTTGGACTTGGACATTATTATCTCATACAGTATGCATGTGCCCTTTCCATATCATAAAAGTTTATAAAAAGGGCACAACTTGTTTAGACCAGTGATATGCAACTTAGAGTTCCAAGTTCTGGGATTATAAGAAAAGTAACGCAATCCAGTTTATTAGCGTTTCCTTTTTCACTCTCAACAACTCCATTGTAGCGTGTTTCCCCACCAAGATCAAGGTTTCCAAAAAGACTGCCGTTTGATTTTAATTAACAAAGCTTTAATAAGCAAAGAGCAGCAAAAGGCACACTAACACGGTCTGGACAGGTGAGTTATACAAAAAAGGGCGGAGATAATACAGGTCGCTAATCGTCACAATCAATCGAATAATTAACAAAACTTTATTAATCAACTTTGTAGCTAGTGAAAATAAGCATACAGTTCCAATTATAACTTTGCTAACCATCTTCGAAAACCACAAAAAAGTAAAATATAGAAAGACCTGCAGCACAAGGGGAGGGGCAGAGGTGCACTAAAGTTACTAGGTCATGTCTCATCAATATGAACACCGTTAATATGGACACACTGCATTATGGACGAAATTTTCAGAGATCAATCTTTTGCCATGTAATTTTGCCCCATTAATATGGAAAACCCACAGTCTGGACCATGGACAGCTATTTTGAAGACAAATAGGGTATATACAGGCATTTCTGTCCTCGTTATTACGGATGCCAGTACCCCAGTTTAAGAAAGAAAAGGTCTAGAAACTCCCCCGAGATATCGGTGAAACCCAAGAGGTCGCAGCATGCACCGGACATTCATTGCGGGTCTTGCGACAAGAGCTGCGCACCAAACAATGTTTTACTTTTGTCTTTTACGTAAAGTGGGTTATTACCTCTTCTCAATGCCTGAGATTGTGTATGACGTACAACGGGGAACAAGAAAGAATGACCTCTAAAGAAGCTAGGTCACTTCACTGTAGACCTCCTCGCCGTTTGGAGTATGGGGAGAGCGGCTCTGGACCCAGAAAGCTAATTTCTTCTATACTCCGTTTCACCCTAACTTGGCAAATGGCGAAGGCTACGGGGGGACAAAGCGACGTCTGGGATGCACAAAAGAGGGTTATTAGGAGAGTTCCTCTTTATCCTCTTCTCAAACTGCTTGGGCTGGAGAAGAAGGAAAGCAGAAGCTCCCCTCTACGCTTGTTGATGCGCGTTTCGACCCCAGTTCGATATTGGGAATGACTCGCACTACGGACGGTTTTTCTCGGGAATGGAGGCGTCCATAAAAACGAGACACGACTGTACTACGGCTTCAAACGCGTCTCTGACTCGTGGGCTCAGCGTCCCGTTCCTCCCACGCGTCGAAAGTGGTCCTAAAGTGGCAACAAACGGTGCCACAAAAGCCGATGTGTTGTGCTGCCAGATGTCGCGATCCTGGCGGTCGGGCATAAAAGTCCTGGAAAGAGAGCACGAGAAAAAACGAGCGTCGTCGTTACTGCGTCCCAACTCCCGGCTACCGAAGCTTCCCAAACTGTCAGGCTGGAAGCATATGCAGCAGAATGGGCGTCTGCTACGTCCACCACCCCTACTGCGACAGTGTAAGGTTTGCAACCGGCGACAAGGCAACACTTTTATGGCGTCGTTGAGGAACCTCTTTTTTGGACGCAGCAAACGCACCAGTGGAGACATGGTACATGCACCGTAGTTACCCTTTGTGCACCAGGCGCAAGCTGGCAATGCGAAAATTAGGATGGTAAGATCTTCGTCCACATTTTTGCATCATGGGCCTTGCACCTGTTGCAGAAGCGGTTACTTTAGTGCACTCCCATGCTTCATCGGGTCTTTCTAAAAGTCACTAATCTAGCAGTTTTCAACGATGCTCAGCAAGTTTCTAATTGGAACCATGTTTCTTTTCACTAGTTATAAAATTTAGTTATTCGTCTTGTCTTAAAGAGTCTGGCAGCACAGTTTGATCCTCTCGCTGATTGTGCGTCTTCCCATGTCAGCATTTGTGTCTTTTCAGGAAGGCCGGCTCTTCTTGTTCCCAAGGAGAACACTCTTTCCCAGAGTGCACAGTGCTGCCTTGGCCTGCCATAGGAAAGACATATTACTTAAGACTGAAGCAGTTTTTATTTTCTCCCGAGTTTGCTTTTGTCACAACAACGTGGAAGCCAACCCACGACCGCATGTGCCAGGTAGGGAGATGGCCATTACTGCCTCCTCGTCCCACATTAGTAGACTTTCCCACCTAAAATCCTGCAGTCCATTTGTTAGTAGGGTCGCCACATACTGTCCTGGAAGTTCAATAAAGCACCCACATAGCGTCGGGACGTTACTACTAATTTACTGCAAAAGCAGTTATTTGCTGGAAGCCGTAGATGTTTATTTCCATGCCTGCCAACATCCGAGGCCTGGACAGCAGTGCCTGTCTCTTAAGAAAACAAAAACAAGTAAAAGCAGACGATAAAAAACAAAATAGAGCAAGAATGTCTCTAGACATGACATCATGTCGTGAAGGAGTGTCATTGGGCAAAGTGGCCCACACAGTCGGGATAACACGTGTCACGGCATTTGGGTGTGCGTCCAGATGGTATCCGAAATCTCACCAACACCGTAAATTCCTTTACCTTTCCGCAGCTAATAAAAAATGTCTTTTACGTGCACATCGTTCCTAGGGGCAAGCTGTGAAGCGGGGAGAGGGTGATGCACCTCTCTTCAAACTGATAGGACACGTGAGCAGCTCGGACGAACGGTCACTCTTGATCAGCCACAGCTTGATGAAGGCTTTTCCTGCAGAGTACAAATGATATTGCAGTTCTGCTAGCTATACACCTTTCCAAGAAACGCTTGGCCCCAGGGACGAAGAACCTCTCTTGAGCACACTCACTGGGTTTGAGGCTAGTCTCTCACCGGTGTCCCTGTTAACCACAACCGAGTGGACTGCTGATTTTGATAGCTCCAGCCTGCATAGGCAAAATATCAAACACTGCTGGTGGCTAAATTCTCGCCTTCACCTGCTGTCTTTTTCCTTTCATAATGTATGCATTTTCCCGGGGGCATTAAAAAAGCATTGTAACAAATGTAAAAAAAATAATAATACATTTTTTTGGGGTATGTGCACGACAGAGTGAATGCGACTGGAATGTTTGTTTCATTTGACAATGAGTTTTAACGGTGCCGCCCGCTCAGCCGTGTCAATTGACAAAGCACTTAGCTGTCTGAAAGAATTTACAACAGAAGATAGCCAAAGGGCATGCACATCTCACATGCCAAGAGGACCTAGTTTTGGGGAGAGATTCCTTTTTTTTACACCAGCATCAAGGTAAAGGAACGGAGGCAAGTGGTTCGTTCCCCACCCCAAACCGAACAGCTATTTCTGGTGATGACAGAAGGTCTCCACATGAATCATCTCTGGGACTGGGGAGAACAGTTGTCATTCTTCATAAAATTGCATTGAGCGTCGTTCATTGTTCTTCTCTTCCTTCGTTTCCCATGCACGTCGTGCAGAAATACTTGAACGGTTTGCACTTACAAGCTTCATTTCTTAAGCGCCATTCACACACTTGCAACCGAGTGAGACTGAGAGAGACAAAACCAGTCTTTAAAGGGACACTGACAGGGTATTTATGCTCGCCGAGGTTTTTAGTTGTACATGCAATATGAGAGCACAACTACCCAGAACACAATTTGCGGCTCGAAATTCGGTTTCTTTCCGCCCGAAAACCGCCGATCAAGAACTGGCCGGCTCGAGTCTCACTCACTTTCTTTTCCGTGGTCACGGGCCGTTTTCTAAGGTTTCGACGCGACCACCAAATTTAATCAAAGTCGTTGGTCACTGAAAGCACACACTCAATATTAAAAATAGAAAAAATTATGAAACCTATTTTTTGTGGCTTCTAGAAAGCTGCAAATGCATTGATTGAAAAAAAAAAAAAGTTCCACAGAGAACCAGAAGTATTCTGTGCGTGCGTCGTTTCGCGTATCGTGGGACTCGCGGGGACGGCGATAGCAGCAGACGACGGGCGTGGGACCTCTACTTCAAAACAATCGTTCGCGGTACCGGTAAACTCTGTCTGCCTTTAAAAGAGAAATTTGGGACTGTTAGAAAGAATTGGTATTCATCCCGTACGACACGCCCGACCACCAAGCCGATTTGCACGAAGACGTCGCCGAGCCGTCGCTCCCTCCTCGTGGCTGAAGACATCGCTCGCGCAAACGTCAAGCACGACGTGTCTACTTCGAGTTTAACATGCACACGTACGATTCCTTTACTAGGTGCGAATGTCGCCAAATGCGTGGTGTTTCCCGACTTCGACCCGGGAGTGCTTTTGCTGGAAGAAAATCGGCAGGAAACTTTCCAACTTACAGTTTATCAGCTTTATTATTAGCAGGGAAAGACATTCCCCAGCAGATCAGGTGAAAGACGCCCGCTTCACACGTGGCAGAACCGGGTTCGATCCCCAGTGAAACCACTTTTTTTTTTTTTTCAAACATTTGCGATATTTACATTTTTTTTTTTTGCAATTATCCGGAAGAAACGATAAAAAAAATCACAAACAAATGTTGTGGACGATACGTCGCTCAATTAAATGGTATGGGACTTCCTTTTTGACACCTGCGAACTCAATGTAATCACCTTCCACAAAATGCAAGGAGCATATAAATCAGGTAGCGTCCGCTTCCGAGGTGCCCGTAATGTTCTACAGGAATTGCAGCCAGCCATTAGTCCCGATCCCGTTGATCTTTCAGAAACTCTGTCGCACAATGCCCCTTTTTTTTCAGACGCAGGACATGTGAGCCAGCTCTTCACACAACATCTGGGTGTATTCTTTTCGGAGCCGATCATGGAAATTCACCACACGCACTCACGACTCATCTCCAACTCCTCAATTGACAAAACAACTCATCTTGGAGTACAGAACAGCGAGCGGAACAAACATAACTGCAAAAGAATCACGCGGCAAGCAGTTCCCGCTACGCCGCCACGCATGTGACATGTCGTCTGCTACACAAGAAAAAAGCGCAAGAGCCACTCACTCTCTGCTCTCCACCTCTCCGACCTCCGTGCGCGGGTTTCGGTTTCGGTTTCGAGCAGTTGCGTTTTTTGGCTTTATTAAAAAAATATGCTACTCTGTTGCAAAATATTAACTGGGTATTCCTCCAACACCATAATGAAGCGCCTGGCGAAAGATGAAAAAAACTTTTCGGGGGGTGTCAGTGTTCCTTTAAGCCTCTTGCAGTAGTGGAACTGAAAAATGGTGATTTGGAGCAGCTCTTGTGGCAGGCATCAACGGGTTTGGAGCAGAGATTCCCACTTTTGGAACAAACAATTTTTAGCTTTTGTGTCAAACTTTTTTATACAATCTTTTTAAAAGTTAGCCTGTGACCACATTATTTATTGATCAATCATAAGCCGGTAATTTTCCAGACGTCTCAATTAACCTATTAGGAACACCAATGGTTCTTCGGTTTGTGTCTGACGTAAAAAAGATGTTTTTGACTACTTTGTATCACGGTCAGGTAATTGTCGCGAGTTCGACATGAAACGGACACTTTTGTGCTGAACGCGTCTCACGCTGCCCTCGCTCATATTCAACCTGCTACTGTTCTTAGAGAAGCCAAGCGGAGCACATAGCTACTCTAACTGATCACAATGATTAGCACTACCTATTTATATGATCTGAGCACCGTTCGCACAAAAACAGATAACTGTTCTTTAGGCACGTGCAGATAATAGACTTTAGGTTCTAAGATTAAACAGTGCACAAAACGTCAGAGGAAGAGAAAAGTAGTAGAACAAAAGAGCGCTGTTTCATTATGGGTTCGAGGCAAATTCAAAGTGAATACCGTAAAATCCCGGGATAGCTCACATAAAATTGAAAGAAAATTGGGTGAAAATAAAAAGTGGGCTAAATTTCAGTGTGTAATCAAGAAAAGTTGAAAAAAAAATGCTACTTTTAGATCATGTGTCTCTGTCAAACTTGTCATTGCGGAGAGGGGCAATGAATCAAAGATGACTGTACTTCCCAGTCAGCAATGTTCGCTTATATCCACTATAGCTAACTAGACACATTTACGCCAAGGTCATCATTGATCCAAACACTGCGATACTAGGAGTGGGCTATATTTTGGTGTTTAAAAGAAAATAGCAAATCAAGCCAACAATAGGGGTACCTATCGGGATTTTACAGTAGTGGTTTGGCCGAATATTTTTTAATTGAATATTGAATAGTTGTTGCGCCTTTCTTTATGTCTTTCACTACTCTTACACCATGCTTAAACAAAAATTCAGCTGAACTCGCAAACGTTGTTCCCAAGCTTCTAATTGCCCACTTATGAGCTCTGTTAAATTTAATCTAGTGATATTTATAGACTGTGGCATCAGACAGTCCAATACCTACACTGGGATGGCAAGTAAATGACAGATTTGACCTAAAATTAAACCTGTAAGGGAGCCCCGCTACACCTATTTGATGGGATTTATAAATCTTCTTGCTGTATGAAAATATTGTCTTCAATTCTGAATTAAAACAAAACAAACACAAGTAATGAACACAGGTTGTTAAAACATCACTGTCTTACATTCCTGCATAAAAGCCACAATTAAGTTATGAAGATTTTGCTGCAATATAAATATTATATATCACATTTCATTTTTTTTCCTTACACCAGGTGCGTGCGTGCATTATACCACTTTGAAGGTGTGTTTTTCGCCTAAGTGCGCGGCTGCGCTGTGGTGAAGCGAGTCGCGAGGTTGCGGTATCAGCTTCGCCAATATTGCTTCTCCGCAGTGCATCGATGCTTAAGGAGAAGTGCACTCAAGGTGGCTAACCTGCCGCGATCAACAGTTCTAAATGTATTAATATTGCAGTTAATTTTCAAGCAAATATCAAATAGCGTATAATTTGAATATTCTTGCAGCCCTACTCTTCACACAGTACTTAGGCACCCAAAAAAACAACTGCACTTTCTGAATTTTCAGTGGCATTGCCAAGAATGCCACGTGCCAAACACTTTCAGTTTCCTCTTCGAGAACAGCTGCTTCTGGTGCAGACATGGCACAAATTGTGCACAAACACAACCTTCGGAGCAGCATGTAGCAGGGTTTTCGCTCTGGCGCAGTTTGGGGCAAATGGCGCAGCAATTCCACCGCTGTTCTTGCGATGGCGGAGGACCGGATGCGCTGCTGCGGAACAGGTCCTCCGTCGTCGAAACAGGCTTAAAGACCTGTCTTACTCGGTTGCAAGTGTGTGAACGGCACT